>CM053031.1:11640217-11932257 GCA_028564925.1 Lithobates sylvaticus | reverse complement strand
ACTGTTGTACACTGGTAGGTGGCACTGATGGGTGGCACTGAGTGGCACTGATGGGTAACACTGATGGGCACTGATAGATGTCACTGATGGGCACTTATAGGTGCCACTGATGGGCACTGGTAGGTGGCACTGATGGGCACTGATAGGTGGTATTGATAGGCAGCACTGGTGATGATGCACTGATTGGTGACATTTAGGTGACACTGTGGGCACTGATGGGTGGTACTGTGGGCACTGGTAGGTGACGCTGGTGGGCACTGGCAGGTGGCACAGGTGGGCACAGAAGACTCTGAAGAGGCTCTCCACGATCGGGACTGATGTCCCTCTCACACCTGCCGGTGATCGGCTTTTCTTTTTCTCCTCACTCTACCAGCAAGAGGACAAAAAATTGCCGATTACCGGCTCTGTTTAGATCACATGATCAGCTGTCATTGGCTGACAGCTGATCACGTGGTAACGGGTTTGGATGGACCCCTTACTCTGATCTGTGATCGGCTGAGTCTTATAGACTCGCTGATCACAGAGCCCGCCGCGCACACCCTGCAGGGGCTATAGCGCAGACGGGAAGAGGTTAAAGGCTCATTCACACCATGAGATTCATCCAAGCATGCGCGGTTATTTGTGCATACCCATGTTCTGTGCTTAGGGCAGCCCATTTGTTTCAGTGGGCTGTCCTATGTGCTTTAAAATGTGAAAGAAATAACGCAGATGCAATTTTTAACTACTTCCTGCCCATAGGATGTCCATGGGCACCCTCGAGTTGAAGTAGTTAAACCGGGATGGTGGGTGCACCTACAGGCATCATCCCGATATTGAATATTACTTAACAGTGGCTAAGTAGAATAATCTGGGGGCTCTAATAGCATCACCTATGGAGAATTTAAAGCACCGTAGTTTGCCGCCATTCTACGGGCAGACGCAATTTTACAGCGTCACATGTGAGATATCTATTTACACGGCGCAACATCATCTTTCATATTCTATAAAAACATTGGGGTAAACATTGTGTTTTTAATTCATTAACGTGTATTTTTTCCCCAAAAAATTGCGTTTGAAAAAACGATCTGCAAATACCGTGTGACATAAAAAACACCCATCATTTTATTCTATAGGGCCTCTGCTAAAAAAAATATATATATATATAATGTTTGGGGGTTCCAAGGCATTTTCTAGCAAAAAAAATAGTTAGATGTTTACATGAAGGAAAAAATTGTCAGAATTGTCCCGGATACTAAGTGGTTAATATTACACCACAGCAAACCACGCGGTATTGATCGGGAGTTTTCGGATCACGTGACCGCCGTGGCATCCAATCATGTGCTCTTAAGCCCCTCCCGGCCTCATAAACCTCTTAAAGGGCCAGGAGGCGCCGGCGTGAAGAGGTTAAAGCAATCTACTGAGCTGGCCAGAACCACCACTAGAGGGAGTCTATTCCACATTTTCACAGCTCTTATGCCTCGTACACACGGTCGGAAATTCCGACAGAAAAAGTCAGATCGGATTATGTTGCCGGAAAATCCGATCGCGAGTGGGCTCTAGCGGACTTTTTCCGTTGGAATTTCCGCCGGAAAGAGTTTGAGAGCTGGATCTAAAATTTTCCGTCAACAAAATCAGATCGGACTTTTTTTTTGTAGAGAATTCCGACGCAAGTGCCACGCGTGCTCAGAAAGAATTTAGAGACTAAAGCTATTGGCTACTGGCCTCTACCTTGTCCCGTCGTATGTGTTGTACGTCACCACGTTGCGAACGATCGGATTTTCCGTCAGCTTTGTGCGACCGTGTGTATGCAAGACAAGTTTCGGACAAAATCCGTCTGAAAAAATCAGACTAGACATGTGCAATTCGTTTCGTTTTTTTTTTTTTTTTTCGTTTTTTTTCGTTATATTCGTTCATTCGCTATCGTACGAATGAACAAAACGATTTGCTAAAAATTTTAACGAATAACGAATCGTTCGAATCGACGAATACGAAAAACAACGAAAATCCGAAATAACCAAATTAGAAACAACGAAACTACGAAAGAAGAAAATCCGAAAAAATAAAACAGGAACAACAAAAATCAAAATGAATGAAAAAATTCGTACATTCGTAATTTTTTTTTTTGTTGAATTGGTAATTTTCCGTGTCCCTTACAATGGCGCTGCTTAACGTGCTTCAAATGGAACGAAAAAATTCGTACATTCGGAACTTTTTTTTTTTTTTTGATTCGTAATTTTCCGTGTCTCTTACAATGCCGCTGCTTAACGTGCTTCGAATGGATTGAGCGAAAAAATTCGTACATTCGTAAAAAAAAAAATTTGAATCGTAATTTTCCGTGTCTCTTACAATGTAATAATAGCATACACATTACATAAAATTATGAATTATGCTCCGATTACGAATCTACGAAAACAATGTTACAAAAGTACGAATAAATCAATCTAACGAAAGTACGAATGTAACTAAATCTACGAAAATACGAATGCGCACGAATTTCGAATAAACGAAAATCAAACTAACGGAAAAACGAATCAACGAAAAAATAACTCTTACGAAAATACGAATCGTTACGAATACGAACACCGACGACTTAAGAAATTACAAATCGTTACGAATCAACGGAAACGAAAGAAACAAAACGAAAATAAACAAATTTTTCTATTGTGCACATGTCTAGAATTTAGAGACAAAGGCTATTGGCTACTGGCCTCTACCTTGTCCCGTCGTCCGTGTTGTATGTCACCACGTTCCGAATGATCGGATTTTCTGTCAACTTTGTGCGACCGTGTGTATGCAAGACAAGTTTCGGCCATAATCCGTCTGAAAAAATCAGACAGATTTTGACGTCGGAATGTCCGACCGTGTGTACAGGGCATAAGGGGGGGGGGCTGCACCCAGGAGGTTTTTTACCTCTAAACCTTGAGCATTGAACCACTTTAATATCTTAATTATTATTATATTATTATTATTATTATTACTACCGTATAAGACATGTGCACAATAGAAAAATGTGTTTATTTTCATTTCGTTTCTTTCGTTTTCCGTTGATTCGTAACGATTCGTAAATTCGTAAGTCGTCGGTGTTCGTATTTGTAACGATTTGTATTTTCGTAAGAGTTATTTTTTCGTTGATTCGTTTTTCCGTTAGTTTAATTTTCGTTTATTCGAAACTCGGACGCATTCATATTTTCGTAGATTTAGTCACATTCGTACTTTCGTTAGATTGATTTATTCGTACTTTCGTAACATTGTTTTCGTAGATTCGTAATCGGAGCATAATTCACAATTTTATGTAATGTGTATGCTATTATTACATTGTAAGAGACACGGAAAATTCCGAATCGAAAAAAAAAGTTACGAATGTACGAATTTTTTCGTTCAATCCATTCGAAGCACGTTAAGCAGCGCCATTGTAAGAGGCACGGAAAATTACGAATCGAAAAAAAAAAGTTACGAATGTACGAATTTTTTCGTTCAATCTATTCGAAACACGTTAAGCAGCACCATTGTAAGAGACACGGAAAATTACCAATTCAACAAAAAAAAAAAAAGTTACGAATGTACGAATTTTTTCGTTCATTTTGATTTTCGTTGTTCCTGTTTTCGTTTTTCGGATTTTCTTCTTTCGTAGTTTCGTTGTTTCTAATTTGGTTATTTTGGATTTTCGTTGTTTTTCATATAACATTCGTTATTCGTTAACATTTTTAGCAAATCATTTGTTCATTCGTACGATAACGAATGAACGAATATAACGAATTTTAACGGAAAACGGAAAAAAACGAAACGAATTGCACATGTCTAGTTGGGACAAGTGTGCGCCTCAAGGGCCACAAGGACCTCTTCCCCACAACCCTGGCCTGGTGTCTGTGAGGTTCTGCAGGTGGGGGGGGGGGGGGGGGGGGGGGGTTATTGGTTTCTAGCTTCCAGGGGGATCCCACAGGTATGACACATACATAGTTACATTGGTCCAAGCTGGATTGATGTAGCTCTTGTAGTACCCTTCTAGGTAGATTGCTAGAATAATAGGTACATTTAGTTCTTTTTGGCTCCTCTGTAATCATTGGAGCAGCAATTGATTTCTCTGGGCTGTTCCTAGATCTTGCAGGCTGCAGGTTTGATTGCTTTCTCTTGCATTCTGGAGTCTTCTAGAACATAGAGGGCTAGGAGAGCCAAATGGGCAGCTTGAATATTTATTGTGTTGCAGCCAATCCCAGAGGAGGTGTGCACAGTAAGTGGTTGGGGGAAACTTAAATATCCTGGTGTCTGGACCAGCCCCCTGTTCTTGTCTGCTGGAGAAGTTCTCAGCCTCAGGGGGCTGCTGTCACTTTGGTTCTGCTGGAGTCAGCTGATGTTCATCGAGGTCCCAACTAAAGCCGAGCTGGGGGACCTATTTCTAATTACTCCTGGAGCTAGGGATTTGGTCTGGAGGAACCACTGAAGAAGTGCCTGGTGGGAGCTGGGAGGTGTGCCGCTGCCATTGGAAATTGTGAGTACTGAAGCTCAAGAATCCAGTGACTGTCCCTGTTCTACTGGGGGGGCCAGCATGTGCTCTTTCTCTGAGACTGTTCTTACAGGGTCTCAGTTCATGCCTTCCCTTTGGTTACTGGCTTTAAGTCTGCTCAAAGAAGTTGCAACTATTGAAGGGTGTCAGCATTTTTTTGGAGTATGCCATACCACCCCCAACCCCTTTCCTGTTACAAGGTCTACAATTAATAAATCTAAAAAGACATCCCGAGATTGTTTAATGGAGTCAGAGTGAATGGACTGCTCTACAATATGTATAATATATATATATACAGGGGCGGACTGACTATTCGGCCACTCGGGCACTGCCCGAGGGCCCTGGGCCACTAGGGGGCCCCATCAGGGTTGCCAGCCTCAGTAAAACCAGGGACAGTATGTAAAAATCTGTGTTTTTTTTTTACATCTGTCTCTGAAATGTCCCTTACCGACATCCTTTTGGTCTAAAAATCCAGAGATTATAGCTGCTCCACCTCTCCAGTACCTTCTCAGCCAATAGAAACATGTCTGTGTATACTGTGTGATTGTATACTGTGTGTGTATACTGTGTGGCCCCATAATCTCTGATTGCCTGGGGGACCCATAATCTCCTATTGCCCGGGAGCCCCATGAGTTGTCAGTCCGCCCCTGTATATATATATATATATACATATAATTCTTTTTTAAGGAATTCAGATTGAACTCAGAAGCTTTTGATATAAAACTCAGGCTGGATGCATTTGAAAGTGAGCTGCAAGCCCTACAGTAGACATGTGCAATTTGTTTCGTTTTTTTTTTAGTTTTTCTTTTTTTTTCGTTATTTTCGTTCGTTCGTTTTCGTACGAATGAACGAATCGCTCGAATCGTACGAATCCGAATAACGAATCGTTCGAATCGTACGAATCCGAATAACGAATTGTTCGAATCGTACGAATCCGATTAATGAATCATTAGAAACGAACAAATCCGAAAAACAACGAAAATCCGAAAAAAAATAATTAGAAACAACGAATGTACTAATGAAGAAAATCCGAAAAAAGAATGAAAAAAATTGTACATTCGTAACTTTTTTTTTGTTGAATTGATAATTTTTTGTGTCCCTTACAATGGCGCTGCTTAACGTGCTTCGAATGGATTGAACAAAAAAATTCGTACATTCGTAACTTTTTTTTCGATTCGTAACTTTTTTTTTCGATTCGTAATTATTATTTTTTTTTTTGATTCGTAATTTTCTGTGTCTCTTACAATGGCGCTGCTTAACGTGCTTCGAATGGATTGAACAAAAAAATTCGTACATTCGTAACCTTTTTTTTTTCGAGATATAAATTATTAAAATGTAATAATAGCATACACATTACATAAAATTATGAATTATGCTCCGATTACGAACCTACGAATGTTACGAATGTTACGAATGTACGAATAAATACGAATGTGTCTGAAAATTGAACTAACGAAAAAACGAATCAACGAAAAAATAACTCTTACGAATGTACGAATCGTTACGAATACGAACAACGACGACTTACGAATGTACGAATCGCTACGAATATGAACAGCGACGACTTACGAATGTACGAATCGTTACGAATACGAACAGCGACGACTTACGAATGTATGAATCGTTACGAATACGAACAGCGACGACTTACGAATGTACGAATCGCTACGAATCAACGGAAATGAAAAAACAAAACGAAAATAAATTATTTTTTTTCGGAAACGAAAATAAACACATTTTTTTGTTGTGCACATGTCTACCCTACAGTTCCTGAACCCTTGTAGACTTTTCTATGTTCCCCATAATTTCTTGCTTTTGGAGGCCCAAATTTGGTTCTTTGCATTCATGTCTTTATCTGCAGGAAGATAAAGACCTAAAAATTTCTATCTTTTCATTTTTTTCAGAAGTTTGGAGGTGGAACTCCTCTACTAGAGTAACCTCAACTTTAAATGCTTCAGAGATAGCAGTCAGCCCTCTGCTGTGCAAGTGATATGTAAAACTCCGAACTGTGCATGTCTGTATGTCTGTATGTATTGTCTGTATGTTTGTCTGTATGTATTGTCTGTATGTATTGTCTGTATGTATTGTCTGTATGTTTGTCTGTATGTTTGTCTGTATGTTTGTATGGATACAACAGCTGATAGATATGGCATGACAAGCTCTCGTGAGAAAAACCTCAGTCCCTCCACCAGGAAGAAGGGGAGATGATAACATCTTGTAAGCTCTTTGGAAATCATACTGGCTGCTGTGGGAAATAATTGATTGCAGAGCAAAACGGCCACTGAGGTCATTATTTTCCTCGGTGGAAGTCGCAAGCGAAATAACTTGTTTGCGTTTTAATGATTAGCCCTAGGATCGAAAATCTCTCATACCGGCAGATGTCCTATCAACAGTCTACATTCTTCAGATTGTGAGAGTGTGTAATTTCACACCCATTAAATGAAACGTAGAAGAGAAAAGGGGCACTTTAGCATTTTCCCATCCATGTATTGTACAGCCTATAAATAGTAAGCTGTTCTTAGGTATTTAGGTGTCCCTGTACTATCATGGAACCGCAAACCTCTGTAGTGGACAAGTGAGGGCTGTTTATATTCATTAGATTTTTTTTTTTCCTTTTGGGTCTTAAGCCCCATACACACGGTCGGATTTTCCGATGGATTCTGTCCTATCAGACAATGTTGTCGGAAATTCCGACCGTGTGTAGACACCATCGGATTGTCCGACGGACAAAGTCCTATCTCCTGCTGGATAGATTTTTTGACAACAAAGTCCGATCACACCAAATCCGATCGTGTGTAGCGAATTCCGACGGACAAAGTGCTACGCATGCTCAGATCACATTACAAGACCAAAGCTATTGGCTACTAGCCTCTACGTAGTCCCGTCGTAGGCAACAAACGTCACCACGTTCAGAATGATCGGATTTTCCGACAACTTTGTCCGACCGTGTGTATGCAACACCAACTTCGGACAAAGTACAACGGACATGATCCGACGGACCTGGTCCTCGGATAATCCGAGCGTGTGTATGGGGCTTTAGTCATGGTACCTACCCGTCCCTAATAGACATGTGCACAACAAAAAAATGTGTTTATTTTCGTTTCCGTTGATTCGTAAATTCGTAAGTCGTCGGTGTTCGTATTCGTAACGATTCGTATTTTTGTAAGAGTTATTTTTTAGTTGATTCGTTTTTCCGTTAGTTTAATTTTAGTTTATTCGTTTATTCGAAATTCGGACGCATTCATATTTATTCGTACATTCGTAACATTCGTAACATTCGTAGATTCGTAATCGGAGCATAATTCATCATTTTATGTAATGTGTATGCTATTATTACATTTTAAGAGACACGGAAAATTACGAATCGAAAAAAAAAAGTTACGAATGTACGAATATTTTCGTTTAATCCATTCGAAGCACGTTAACCACTTCAGCCCCGGACCGATTGGCAGCCAAAGGACCAGGCCCCTTTTTGCGATTCGGCACTGCGTCGCTTTAACTGACAATTGCGCGGTCGTGCGACGTGGCTCCAAAACAAAATTGGCATCCTTTTTTTCCCACAAATAGAGCTTTCTTTTGGTGGTATATGATCGCCCCTGTGGTTTTTATTTTTTTGCGCTATAAACAAAAATAGAGCGACAATTTTGAAAACAATGCAATATTTTTTGCTTTTTGCTATAATAAATATCCCCAAAAAATATATAAAAAAAAACATTTTTTTTCCTCAGTTTAGGCCGATACATATTCTTCTACATATTTTTGGTAAAAAAAATCACAATTAGTGATTATTGATTGGTTTGCGCAAAAGTTATAGCGTTTACAAAATAGGGGATAGTTTTATAGCATTTTTATTAATATTTAAAAAAAAAAAAGTTACGAATGTACGAATTTTTTCGTTCAATCCATTCGAAGCATGTTAAGCAGCGCCAATGTAAGAGACACGGAAAATTACCAATTCAACAACAAAAAAAAAGTTACAAATGTACAAATTTTTTCGTTCATTTTGATTTTCGTTGTTCCTGTTTTCGTTTTTCGGCTCTTCTCCTTTCGTACATTCGTTGTTTCTAATTTGTTTTTTTCGGATTTTCATTGTTTTCGGATTCGTTCGATTCGAACGATTCATTATTCGTTAAAATTTTTAGCGAATCGTTCGTTCATTCGTACGATAACAAATAAACGAAAATAACGAAAGAAAACGAAAAACGAAAAAAAACTAAACGAATTGCACATGTCTAGCCTCCATATGGTTCTGAACCCAGGACCTCTGCTGTGTCTGGCAGTAACTCTTCTTGCTGAGCTACCTGAGATGCTGGACAGCTCCCTGCATGATTCCATAGACAACCTTGCCTTTTGTCTTGTTTGTCTTGAACTTTGAACCCTTTGCTCCTCCCACACACTTCCTCTCTAAGCCATGCCTTTGCACCTCCAATCCTCGCCAACCCTCCAAGCCAGTATCTCACTCTTGTCACTCCTGCTGCTGTCCGTATCTCCGCTACCACTCATTACTGACCTTTGGCTTGTTCCTTGACTACAATTTTGCTTGATCCCTACCGGCAACCACCTATCACTGAGTCTTAGCTTGTTTACTGACTACGCTTCTGCTTGATCCCTACCTGCTATAACTACTGGACCCTGGCTTGCTCATCTCCTGGTGGGGCGATCCTGAAGGCTGTGACCTGGTACTAACATGCAGCATAATCTATCACCACCATTAGGAGCTCTGGTGAATGTCAGTTAGATCTTAGACCCTCGTGTGAGCCCACGTCATCTGCCAGGGTGACATGCATGTATACTTATCCTTCTGGTCAGTGGGAGTCCCTCTTTGCTATAGCTACTGGTCCCCCGAACCTGACCCCTGACTGTGACACCAGACCTCATGGCTCCAGGGACAGTTACATCCCCATGTTTATACCTAGACTCCAGAGTGGGACTTGCTCAGAGGGGGGCAAGAGGGAAAGCTGCCCTTGGCTCAGTTTTCTTATGTGTTTATGGGGCACCATGAAGCATCAGCCCATAGAGTGCATTCAACAAACCTGAGAGCCTGCCCTTACCCCTTCCATCACTTATTGACCCCTCCTGCTGCCCGGAGGTCACTGTTCTCAACTAGTCTCTTTTGCATGAAATTTCTGCTTGAACTATTAAGCCTTGTAAACAGGGATTCCCTATTTAACCGCTTCAATACAGGGCTTTTAAACACCCTTCCTTACCAGAGCACTTTTTGCGATTCGGCACTGCGTCGCTTTAACTAACAATTGCGCGGTCGTGCGACGTTACACCCAAACAAAATTGACGTCCTTTTTTTCCCACAAATAGAGCTTTCTTTTGGTGGTATTTGATCGCCCCTGCGGTTTTTATTTTTTGCGCTATAAACAAAAGAAGAGCGACAATTTTGAAAAAAAACACAATATTGTTTACTTTTTGCTATAATAAATATCCCATTTTTTAAAAAAAAAACAATTTTTTTCCTCAGTTTAGGCCGATACGTATTCTTCTACATATTTTTGGTAAAAAAAATCGCAATAAGCGTATATTGATCGGTTTGCGCAAAAGTTATAGCGTCTACAAAATAGGGGATAGATTTATTGAATTTTTTTTTTTTTTTTTTTTACTAGTAATGGCGGCGATTTGCGTTTTTTTTTTCGTGACTGCGACATTGCGGCGGACACTTCGGACACTTTTGACACATTTTTGGAACCATTCACATTTACACAGCGATCGTTGCTATAAAATTGCAATGATTACTGTGTAAATGTGACTGTCAGGGAAGGGGTTAACACTAGAGGGCGCTGGAGGGGTTAATATGTTCCCTAATAGGAGTGATTCTAACTGTAGGGGGAGGGGACTTAAGGGGAGGAGACCGATCATGTGATCCTCTGTACTGGGATCACATGATCGGTCTCCTCCCCGCTGACAGGACGTGGAGCTGTGTGTTTACACACACAGCTCCACGGTCCCGCCCGGTCCCGTTGTTTTAACGGGCAATCGCGGGTGCCCGGCGGACATCGCGGCCGCCGGGCACTCGCACCGGGTCCCGAGCGATGCCGCGGGCGCGCGCGCGCGCCGCCGGCGCCGCGCGCGCGCGCCCCCTAGGCGGCCGGGAACCCGAGAACGTCATATGACGCCCACCCAGGATGGTAGTTCCACCTTGTGGGCGTCATATGACTATGGGCGGGTATTGAACTGGTTAAATAAGCAACAGATGGCTGAACCTCCTACACCAGGGGTGTCAAACTTAATTTCATTACGGGCTGCATCAGCAGTATAGTTTCCCTCAAAGGGCCGGTTGTATCTGTGAGACTATGTTTCTACTCATATTAATTAATTGCCTCTGCATTCGAATATTACTGGTTTTAGTAATAACTTAAGTAATAATTGGAGTGCAGGGTTCAGGGGTGTGTTATGTACAGAGTGCAGAGTTAGGCCTGGTTCACACCTATGCATTTTTTAGTGCATTTTCAGTTTTGCAGAAACACACTACAGTCCATTCAACATGGTTTCCTATGGGTCACGTTCACATCTGTGGATTTTATGGAAAGGGCCAGGGACTTTTTTCAGTTTTTTTGGTTCCATAGACTTCAATGGATCAAAAACATGTATTGAAAAGCGCAAAAATGCACCTGGAATATGCAAACTGCAACCTGCATAGGTGTGAACCAGGCCTCAAAGAGGGTGCTACATTCAGAGTTCAGAGTTCAGAAGTGTGCTACATACAGAGTGCAGAATTCAGGAGTGAGCTACGTACAGAGTGCAGGGTTGAGAAGTGCAGCACAAAATGCAATTTCCACTCCTCCTTCTTGGCTCTGACCTCTGCACTCCTCTCCCCTAGTGTTGGGCGAATGGTTCGGCCCAAGTATGAGTTCGGGCCGAAACATTTGCCTGTTCGACTGCTCGTCTAACACCCGAATTTGCAGGGTGTTCACCGGGTGTTCGCTCTGCCAAACACCCTGCAATGCACTGCACACTACACAGTGCATTCAGCGCCCTGATTGGGCAAAGCTTTGCCCAATCATGGAGCAGTGTAAGCTGGTTGTTTAGGAGTGGGGCCTGGAAGCTAGCCGCTGCTTCTGTAACAGCTGATGAGTCATCAGCTGTCAAAGGGCTTCCCCGCTGACAGCTGAATAAAAAAAAGGTGCTGGTTCATACCAGGCCCTTCGTTTTATGTTTTTTTTTTTCTTTTCGAGTCGGCGGAAGGAAGGAATTGTCAAAAACTTGTCATCAACATGGGGACAAGGTGCTTTGAGATGTTGAGGGCATGTGGCCTGGTATGGTTCAGCGCTCTCCCGTCCCCCCCTTTTCTGACCTGCCAGGTTGTGTGCCCGGATAAGGATCTGGTATGGATTTTGGGGTGACCCCACGCCGTTTTTTTTAAATTTATTTTGACGTGGGGGTTTCCCTTAAAATCCATACCAGACGCCGTTTCTTTCTTAAATTTTTTAATAGCTGGGTGCTGGCCATTCGAAACCGCACTTTAAATGTGATTTGACACAATTTTGTTTCTTTAGAAATATCATTCTTGCTGCAGTAGGTTCTATACGTGGTACAGATACGTCACTTTACAGGCAGACTAAGGGGACCCCCAGACACTATATTTAAAATAATTTTTCATTTTTTTGTTGCATTTTAAGCATCAATAAAATCACTGCTCCTAAAAAAACAATCATTAAAAAAAGAAAATGTATTGATACATGTTCCCTAGGGCAGTACCCAGACCCCCATACCCCTTTTATGGCCAATTACTTGCATACAAGCCTTCAAAATGGGCACTTTTGATTTGATGCTCCCAAAGACTTCAATGGGGTTCGCCGTTTGGGTTAGAACTTTTCCCCTGTTTGGGAGTTCTGCTGCAAACTGAAGAGGGGGTTGTTCGGCCCATCTTTACCCTCCCCCATACCCCACCTTGGCCACATCTCCCTCCACAGTCCCTTTCCCCGCCCCCCTCCCAAACCCCTTCAAAGCGTCAATGCATCTCTACTCTCTCCAACCTGGCCCAGCTCTGGTACCACCCTGTGTAGGTTTCTCTAGTACCAGTGTAGGCCCACGGGCCTTGTGTTTTACATATGTGTCCTACACCCTGTTAATCCATCCTTCCTTACCTCCTCCCATCCCCCTGTGTTACTTTTCTTCCTTCCTTTCTTTCTTTCTTGTTTACATTGCTGTGTCCTCTGAAGTCCCTTCCCTCATGTAATAATACACCGGCTTGCACTTTTTTTCTTCAGTGCATTTTGCCCCAATTCTCCTTCATCTAAATGGCCTGCTGCTGGCCAATTTTACACTGCTATATCCCCTGTGATCTCCTAATTCTTAATAAGAGCTTCAAAGAAGTTAGCCAGCAGCAGGACAGTTTTGCATTACAAGAACATGGACAGTCAGAGGTGGAGTTGAGTTCACAAACACATCATTATAACCATCATATTGACCAATCTTCTCCTGGGATTCAACTGAAGTTGGTTCTCATCCTTACAGGACTTCTTTTATCCCTGCAGGATCATTGCACCATGTAGAGTGCCGAAACATACAGAGAGTGGATTCATGAATCTTAAATGAATCTCCTAGAAAAATGTACAACCAGAAGAATTCTCTACTGCCTACAATGATATAATGTACAGTATCAAAGGGAATATATGGAAAACTGCAAAAGGTGATTGTAATTTTTTAATATTACTTTTATTTGCCCAAAATAAATTTGTGAATTTTTATATATGTATTTTTAATACATACAAGAAGCTTAACCACTTCAGCCCCGGACCATTTGGCAGCCAAAGGACCAGAGGTCTTTTTTCAATTTCGCACTGCACTACTTTAACTGGTAATTGCGCGGTCATGCAATTTTGTAACCAAACGAAATTTGCGTCCTTTTCTTCCCACAAATAGAGCTTTCTTTTGATGGTATTTGATTGCCTCTGTGATTTTTATTTTTTGCGATATAAATGGAAAAAGAGCGAAAATTTTGAAAAAAAAAGAGATTTTCTACTTTTTGTTATAAAAAAAATGTAATAAACTCAATTTTAGTCAAACATTTGGGCCAAAATGTATTCAGCCACATGTCTTTAGTAAAAAAAATGCCAATAAGCGTATATTTATTGGTTTGCGCAAAAGTTATAGCGTCTACAAACTAGAGTACATTTTCTGGAATTTACACCACTTTTAATTTATGACTGCCTATTTCATTTCTTGAGGTGCTAAAATGGCAGAGAAGTACAAAACCCCCCCAAATGACCCCATTTTGGAAAGTAGACACCCCAAGCTATTTGCTGAGAGGCATGTTGAGCCCATTGAATATTTTTTTTTTTAGTCCCAAGTGATTGAATAAAGACAAAAATAAAAAAGATTTTTTTTTTTTTTTTCAAAAAGTTGTCACTAAATGATATATTGCTCACACATGCCATAGTTATATGTGGAATTGCACCCCAAAATACATTTTGCTGCTTCTCCTGAGTACGGGGATACCACATGTGTGGGACTTTTTGGGAGCCTAGCCGCGTACGGGGCCCCGAAACCCAAGCACCGCCTTCAGGATTTCTAAGGGTGCAAATTTTTGATTTCTCTCCTCACTACCTATCACCGTTTCGAAGGCCATAAAATGCCAAAATAGCACAAAACCCCCCCCCAAATGACCCCATTTTGGAAAGTAGACACCCCAAGCTATTTGTTGAGAGGCATGGTGAGTATTTTACAGCTCTCATTTGTTTTTGAAAATGAAGAAAGTAAAGAAAAAAAAATTTTTTTTTTCTTTTTTTCAATTTTCAAAACTTTGTGACAAAAAGCGAGATCTGCAAAATACTCACCATACCTCTCAGCAAATAGCTTGGGGTGTCTACTTTCCAAAATGGGGTCATTTTGGGGGGTTTTATCCCATCTGGGCATTCCATGGCCTCCGAAACTGTGATTGGCAGTGAGAAGTGAAATAAAAAAATTACACCCTTAGAAAGCCTGAAGGCGGCGATTGGTTTTTGGGGTTCCGTACGCAGCTAGGCTCCCAAAAAGTCCCACACATGTGGTATCCCCGTACTCAGGAGAAGCAACAGAATGTATTTTGGGGTGTATTTCCACATATGCCCATGGCATGTTTGAGCAATATATCATTTAGTGACAACTTTTTGTAAAAAAAAAATATATATATATATTTTTTTTCATTATTCAATCTCTTGGGACAAAAAAAAAAAATATTTAATGGGCTCAACATTGCTCTCATCAAATAGCTTGGGGTGTCTACTTTCCAAAATGGGGTCATTTGGGGGGGGGTTTGAACTGTCCTGGCATTTTATGCACAACATTTAGAAGCCTATGTCACACGTCACCCACTCTTCTAACCACTTGTAGACAAAGCCCTTTCTGACACTTTTTGTTTACATGAAAACATATTTTTTTGCAAGAAAATTACGTTGAACCCCCAAACACTATATATATTGTTAAAGCAAAGGCCCTACAGATTAAAATGGTGGGTGTTGCTTTTTTTTTTTTTCCACACAGTATTTGCGCAGCGATTTTTCAAACGCATTTTTTGTGGAAAAAATACACTTTTTTTTATTTTAATGCACTAAAACACACTATATTGCTCAAATTTTTGATGAAATAAAAAATATGATCTTAGGCCGAGTACATGGATACCAAACACGACATGCTTTAAAATTGCGCACAAACACGCAGTGGCGACAAACTACATACATTTTTAAAAGCCTTTAAAAGCCTTTACATGATACCACATTAGATTCACGGAGGAGGTCTACTGCTAAAATTACTGCCCTCGATCTGACCTTCGCGGTGATACCTCACATGCATGGTGCAATTGCTGTTTACATATGACGCCAGACCAACGCTTGTGTACGCCTTTGCGCAAGAGAAGGGGGGGCAGGGGTGCTTTTTTTTTTGTTTTTTTGTTTTTTTTTTATTTATTTAGCTTTTTTATTTTATTTTTAAACTGTTCCTTCCATTTTTTTTTCTTTGTTATGATTTTTATTGTTATCTCAGGGAATGTAAATATCCCCTATGATAGCAATAGGCAGTGACAGGTACTCTTTTTTTGAAAAAATTGGGGTCTATTAGACCCTAGATCTTTCCTCTGCCCTCAAAGCATCTGACCACACCAAGATTGGTGTGATAAAATGCTTTCCCAATTTCCCAATGGCGCGGTTTATATCCGGGAGGGGGGACATTCCCTCCCACTGCTTGTAAAAGCAATCTAGAGGCTAATTACCCGCTAGAATTGCTTTTACATGAAAGCCGATCACTGGCTGAAAAGAATGATACCAAGATGATACCTAAACCTGCAGGCATCATTCTGGTATAACCATTCAAAGTCCAGCAACATACTGGACATATATTGTAATCTTTTTTTTTCATGCAGCCTCTTGGCTGAACGAAAAAAAGAGATTGATTGGTGGGTGTGCCCACCATTAGAATACCTCCCTTCATCCACCCACTTCTAATGATGGGCATACATGCACCATTTATATATGCCGATGCATGGGGGCATCCTCCCGCAAAAGTTGTGCCGTGTACACACGGTCGGAATTTCGACCGTATGTACGTGGCATTAGGAGCCAATCGCTCCTCCCCCCCCTGCTGCCCCCATGCTTCGGCATATATGCTCTTTTTTTTAACTGTGGTGGTGAAATCACCTCCTACAGCGTTGGAGTCGCGGCTTTATGTATCGTGGGAGCAAACGCTGTTGCTGTCAAGATAAATAAATCCGCGTTGCAACTGAATGGCGCACCTGAAAACAAAAAAATGCTTAACACTGAGACACAGTAAACAAAATTACATACCTGAAAAGCAAGCATGATAAAACATAATAAAACATTGCAGAATAGAATGGAGTAAAAAAAGAGCAACGATAGAGAGAGAATAGAGAGAGAGAGAGAGAATAATAAAACGACAACTATTTTATTTTTTTTTATTTTTTTGAGATTCACAGGTAAAAAAGCTCCTGACTGAAGCGACTGAATCAAAGCGCTACCACAAAAAAACTGTTAGCGATCGCAGGGATCAGGCCTGACTCTGCGAACGCTGCAGTTATGTGTGCTTAGTGTTTTTGTAAGTGACAGTGATCGATCGATACTGCACTTGGGTGGGCTGGGCGGAGGGGGAAAACGCAGGTGCTAGCAGGTATCTGGGCTGATCCCGCTAACAATGCGTTTTTTTTTGGAACCCTAAACTGCTGGGACGCTAGTATAGATCTGATCAGATCAGATATTGATCTGTTCAGATACTATACCACTAAGGGAGGTGTATGCTTTGCGCGTGGGTGTTTGCGGTACTGGCACTAACCTGGGGCGACGCAGACCTTATTTGACCCTAAAACCTAATTGATATCACCCGCCGGGCGATCAGGGGGTTAAACCGTTATTGGGTAATAAATGGCGGGTGCCCTGACAGTATAAAAAACAAGCTAACTAACCAGCGTCACCCGTAACAGTAATACAAAAAAAAACTGGTTACCTAGCGACACTAATGCAGCGATCAGAAAAACGATCGCTTAGTGACACTGGCAAAAGGGGGTGAAAGGGTTAACTAGGGGCAATCAGGGGGTTAAACCTTTATTAGGTAATATATGGGGGTACCTGACGCTATATAAAAACCTGACGGGGAACCTAAATAACGAAATAACTAACTGGCTAACCAGCGTCACCAGTGACAGTTATATGGTGATCACTGGTGAAAGGGTTAACTCTAGGGGCAATCAGGGGGTTAAAACCTTTAGGTTGTAATATGGGGGTACCTGACCTATAAACCTATTTATGAACCTATATAAACATGGCGGTTAACCTAAAAAAAAAACTGGTTACCTAGCGACACTAATGCAGCGATCAGAAAAACGATCGCTTAGTGACACTGGCAAAAGGGGGTGAAAGGGTTAACTAGGGGCAATCAGGGGGGTTAAAACCTTTATTAGGTAATATATGGGGGTACCTGACGCTATATAAAAACCTGACGGGGAACCTAAATAACGAAATAACTAACTGGCTAACCAGCGTCACCAGTGACAGTTATACGGTGATTACTGGTGAAAGGGTTAACTCTAGGGGCAATCAGGGGGTTAAAACCTTTATTTAGGTTGTAATATGGGGGTACCTGACCTATAAAACTATTTATGAACCTATATAAAACATGGCGGTTAAAATAAAAAAAAAATGGTTACCTAGTGACACAATGCAGCGATCAGAAAAACGATCGCTTAGTGACACTGGCAAAAGGGGGTGAAGGGGTTAACTAGGGGCAATCAAGGGGTTAAACCTTTATTAGGGGGGGGTAGGGGGCTACCTAGGACCTAAAACTAACTGCCCTGACAGTTATTACAGTCACACTGACACTAAATGCAGTGATCAGTAAATAAATGATCACTGCAATTAGTGACACTGTGACTGGGGGGGGAGGGGGTGATCTGGGGGTGACAGGGGGTGACAGGGGGGTGGAATATGTGCCTATGTGTACTGGTGTCAGTGTACTGTTGTGCACTAACCTTTACATGTTCACAGCTCGGCGTCTCCGGTCACATAGACCGGCGCACCGAGCGTGACATCACTTCCGCCTTCCTGTCTATACAATAGACAGGAAGGGGAAGCTTTTCATTCGCCAGGAGCGATCGCGAGGGGGTGGCCAGAAACCACTGGCCGTCCCCTCGTCCCGGATCGCTCCTGAAGCGATGCCGATCGTCCCCGCCGGCGGAGGGGGTTCCGATCGGACACCCCACCCGCCGGAAGAATGGCACGTACAGGTACGTGGTTCTGCCTGTACGTGCCATTCTGCCGACGTATATGTACATGGGGCGGTCGGCAAGTGGTTAATGTATGTGGTGAGAAGTCACCACCCTATCAAGCCTCAGTTTTATGCTATCTTGCCTCCTTCCGTCTACCTCTAGAAGCCTCCCACTGTATCCACAACACAATGATGCCGCATACACACGGTCGGAATTTTCAAGTATACTTGAGTATAAGCCGACCCGAATATAAGCTGAGGCACCTAATGTTACCACAAAAAAACGGGAAAACGTATTGACTCGAGTATAAGCCTAGGTGAGAAATGCGCAGCTACTGTAAGGCCGGTTTCACATTGGGGCGGTGGGGGCGGCGGCGGCGGTAAAGCAGCGTTATATTTAGCGCTGCTTTACCGTCGTTTTAGCCGCGGTATACCGTGTGGATACCGCGGTAATACCGCCGGCAAAGCACCGCTGTAGCGGCGCTTTGCAGGGGGTTTTAACCCTTTTTTGGCCGCTAGCGGGGGTTAAAACCACCCCGCTAGCGGCCGAAAAAGGGTTAAAACCCCCTGCAAAGTGCCGCTGCAGCGGCGCTTTGCCGGCGGTATTACCGCGGTATCCCCACGGTGTCCCATTGATTTCAAAGATGCTGCTAGCAGGACTTTTTTTACCATCCTGCTAGCGCACCGCTCCAGTGTGAAAGCCCGCCGGCTTTCACACTGGAGTTAAAGGACCCGCTTTTTTCAGGCGCATTACAGGCGCTATTTTTAGCGCTGTAGCGCCTGAAAAACGCTTAGATGTGAAAGGGGCCTAAGTGTAAAAGAGGGTGAACAATGCCCATTTGCAGCCTCCCTATGACCATTTGCAGCCATAGGTCCCCCGAACTTCAAACTTGGTAGTTAAGGGTTCCTAGATGCCCCCTATCTGCAGCCAGGGTCCCGAAATTACATTGCTGCAGATGGACACAGTTGACTGATTTTGGGGCCCTGTATCTCGGGGCCACTTGGTGCTAGGAACCCCAAATTTGGATATGTTGTAGTGATAGTTCCACTTGGGGTTCCTAGCACCAAGTGGCCCCGAGATACGGGGGCCCCAAAGTCGGGTCGGAAAATGTCATTCTCTGCTGCAGAAAAGTGCTTGACTCCAGTATAAGCCGAGGGGGGCACTTTCAGCACAAATAAATGTGCTGAAAAACTCGGCTTATACTCGAGTATATACGGTACTTACTCTGGGGAATTTAATCAAATCCAGGATATAATCAGAAAACCTTTACCTATCTTGTCCACGGATGGGGATCGTTCTCTATTCATAAAGAGAGGGTGTAGATTTTCCAGCCGTCGGGCTCAAACTCTGGGAGGAATGTTATCACCCAGCTCATCGAAAGGTTTGGAGAGGACATGGTTAAATGCCAACAGATCATGTGCCTGTAGCATTAACACGTGTCGTTTCTGTAATAAAGATACCAAAAAATAGAAGACAGTACAATCTTGTGCTACAGGGAAGGAGTTTTTTTCTGCGGGATTACATAAACTGTGGATTTCTCCAATGTAGTATATGCAATAGAGCAGGGGCGGACTGACAACTCATGGGGCCCCCGGGCAATAGGAGATTATGGGGCCCCCAGGCAATCAGAGATTATGGGGCCACACAGTATACACACACACATTATACAATCACACACACAGTATACACAGACATGTTTCTATTGGCTGAGAAGGTACTGGAGAGGCGGGGCAGCTATAATCTCTGAGTTTTTAGACCAAAAGGATGTCGGTAAGGAACATTTCAGAAACAGATGTAAAAAAAACACAGATTTTTACATACTGTCCCTGGTTTTACTGAGGCTGGCAACCCTGATGGGGCCCCCTAGTGGCCTGGGGCCCTCGGGCAGTGCCCGAGTGGCCGAATGGTCAGTCCGCCCCTGCAATAGAGTGTACTTTGTGCAATCTGCAATATGTGGGCTGCACAATCAGATATCTCAGGACACGGGTGAGCGAACAATTTCATGGAGCTTCATATCAGATAAGGGGCTGTCAAATGTATCCAAACATTTCAAACATGGATATCATGGCGATATGTCCTCTTTTAGTTTTAGTTTTAATTTATTTTTACGTTAATAATTTTAGTAACCACATTCATCAGCTTGTAGTATGTAATTCTCCCACCTATGTCTATTAGACATGTGCACTGCAAAAAAAATTGTTCATTTTAGTTTCATTCATTTTTTATTTTTTTTATTTTTTTTGTTTTTCGGCTTATTTGTTATGATCACAATGAGTAAATTCGTAAGTTCGTAAATTTAAAAATAACAAACGAAAATTTGAAAGAATATCTAACTAATAATAAATACTGTATTTATCGGCATATAACACGCACTTTTTCCCCCTTAAAATCAGGGGAAAATCGTGGGTGCGTGTTATACGCCGATACCCGCCGATCTCCCGCTGATTTTTCTCATTAGGGGAGCGAGCGGAGCCGATATTCCGAAAGTATTTTCGGCTATTTTCGGCTATTTTCGGCTCCTCTCGCAGTCCCGCCCCTGTCTGCAAGCAGAGCCGAGACTAGCCGAACTCGGATTCCTGTATGTTGTCAGCGCTCGGCTCCTCTCGCAATCAGTGGTGGTGGGCGGGACTGCGAGAGGAGCTGAAAATAGTCGAAAATAGCCGAAAATACACGCGGCTTTCGATATGTCACGCGACGCTCGTCCTCCCCACTCGGCGCCAAATTTAAATGGGCAACGCTGCAAATGTACTGGGCAAGCCTGCAAAAGCACTGGGCAAATCTGCACTGGGCAAGGCTGCACTGGGCAAGGCTGCAAATGCACTGGGCAAGGCTGCACTGGGCAAGGCTGCAATAGCACTGGACAAGGCTGCACTGGGCAAGGCTGCAAATGCACTGGGCAAGGCTGCAAGGATGGACAAGGCTGCAATGGGCAAAGCTGCAATGATGGACAAGGCTGCAGATGGACACTGGACAAGGCTGCAATGATGGGCATTTAAATGTAAGTTTTTTTTCCTTAAACTTCCCTCCTTAAAGTTTTTTTCCTTAATATTCCCTCCTAAACTTGGGGTGCGTGTTATACGCCGGCGCGTGTTATACGCCGATAAATACGGTAACTATTAAATTACAGGTATTGGAATTTCCTTTCAAATTTGGCTGTTAGTGAACGTAACAAATACGAATTTATCTAAAGTTACGAATTATACGAATTATACGAATTTATTAAACGTAAGTTCTGTGATTTAAAAATAACTGAATAATAACCGTTCAACTATTTGTGGGTCAAACCTAAGATTTCAAAGCAATAAAATTATATAGTGAGAGATATTAGAAAAAAGACAAAAGCATATAGACATTAGACATTAGCAATTTGTTTAGTTCCAAATTAGTTTTTTAACACATATCGAAATTAGTTAATTTGGAAATATTCAAAAATCCTAAGTTTGAATATTTGAAAATTCGTAAATTCATAAATTCTAAAATTGGTAAATTCGAAATTCGAAAATAAAGGTCTGTTCCACAGATGTGAGAAGTGTGTAACCATAGAAGATAGATATGTAGACAAGGAAGAGTCGGTGGACTAAATCTCAGATCCCTGGCATATCTGGATCTTGGTGAGGGTAAGAACTTATTGGCCTCCCCTCGTGTGTGTGTATATATATATATATACACTCACCAGACACTTGTACCACTAACCCCCAAAGGAGCTGCTGGTTTTATTTGGGCTTAGCTTTACCTCACCTGCTTGCATATCCGTCTTGGGGATCCCGTGGAAAGTGACCCAAAGAATGTGAATTTCCAACATTTAATCCTTTAGATTATTTATTCGGAATAAAAGCAAAGTCTTTCAATAAAAGGGTCAAAGGGTTAAGGATGAGTTCAGGCACCTGGTTTGAGATCTCTTTTTAAGATCAAGAAGGCAATGGAGGGCCACGGGGCGTGGGTCAAGAGGGACCCGAAACAAGTGCCAAAAGCCAAAAAGCTCCCCGCAAACCTGGCGTCGGTACCTTAAACACCACCCCCCAGAATTCACAGCAAGAAAACACTCCCACTGGGCTGGTTCCGAGCAATAGGTGACATTCAATGCATCCAGCTAAGCTGTGTTTCTACTCTTGCCAGCGGTGACAGCGACACCTGCGGTCAAGGAGAACCCAGTGCAACCCAGCTGGACTGGTACAGAAACCAGTAATTTAGAGAAATTATCCTGAAGCCCAACTGTGACCTCTGGCAACTTAATTTTTGAAAAATAATAGCGTCTGCTCGTCAGGAGCCAGCGCTACACACTTTATTAGGTACACTTGTTCAATTGCTTGGCAACACAAATTGCTGATCAGCCAATCACACGGCAGCAATTCAATGCATTTAGTCATCTAGAATCTGTGGTGAAGACCGAGCATCAGATTGGGGAAGACAGAGGATTTAAGTGACTTTGAACGTGGCGTGGTTGTTGGTGCCGGACGGGCTAGTCTGAGTATTTCTCAAATTGCTGATCAACTAGAATTTTGCCACACAACCATCTCGGGTTTACAGAGAATGGCCCGAAAAAAAGAAAATATCCAGTGGGCGGCAGTTGTGTGGAGGAGACTGCCTTGTTGATGTCAGAGGTCAGAGGAGAATGGGCAGACTGGTTCCAGATGATTGAAAGGCATCAGTAACTCAAATAACCACTTGTTATACCCAAGGTATGCAGAATACCATCTCTGAACGCACAACACATTGAACCTTGAAGCAGAAAGGCTACAGCAGCAGAATACCACACCGGGTGCCACTCCTGTCATCTAAGAACAGGAATCTGAGGCTACAATTTGCACAGGGTCAGCAAAATTAGACAATAGAAGATGGGAAAAACATTGCCTGGTCTGATGAGTATGGAATTCAGCTGCGACATTCAGATGGTGGGGTCAGAATTTGCCGTAAACAACATGAAAGCATGGATCCATCCTGCCTTGTATCACCAGTCCAGGCTGGTGGTGGTGTAATGGTGTGGGGGGGGGGGGATATTTTCTTGGCACACTTTGGGCCCCTTAGTACCAATTGATCATGGTTTAAACACCACGGCCTACCTGAGTATTATTGGTGACCATGTCCATCCCTTTATGACTACAGTGTCCCCATCTTCTGATGGCTCCTTCCAGCAGGATAATGCACCATGTCACAAAGCTCCAATCATCTCACCACTGGACAATGAGGTCCTCCAATGGCCTCCACACTCACCAGATCTCAATCCAATAGAGCACCTTTGGGATGTGGTGGAATGGGGAAATTGGCTTAGTGGATGTGCAGCCGACAAATCTGCAGCAACTGCGTGATGTTATCATGTCAATATGGACTGAAAATTTCTGAGAAATGTTTCCAATATCTTGTTGGATCTATGCCACAAAGAATGATGGCAAAAAGGGGTCCAACCCGCTACTAGCAAGATGGACCTAATAAAGTGTCCATGAGTGCATATATATATATATATATATATATATATATATATATATTGTGGCAGTAGGACCCTGTGCTACCCGGATGATTGCTGGTTCATGCCAGATTGTGGAGTGAAAGGCACTCTGATTGCACAGCTGGGCTATTTAGTTGTGACCTGGCTATGGCTCAGGGTTCCACCCAATAGACAGGAAGTCTGTGCATGGGAGTCAGGTGGACTCCCATTCCTCTGAGAGGAGTCAGAGGCTGCAGGGGGCAGACATACTTAGTGACAGAGCAGCAAGGCGGCGCTGATCAGGAGTGAGCTAGGAGAGAGCTTAACTCTAGGAAACACTTTTGGGTCTGAGGAGCAGACCTAAGGCCTGGGCTAAAGGCCTGAATCAGCCGTATGGGAAGAATGTAAGCCAGGAGGCTAAAGTATTGAGTGTGCAAGAGACAGTAATGGTGGAGCCCCCCCTGCGTGGGTACTGATGTCTTTGTGAACTTTTCCATGCTTTAAAATAAAAATGGGATACCAGGACCTTAAAAATACAGTTTTTTACTGGCATACTCACTGGAAAACGCACCTACAGTTTGAGTCTGATAACCCCAATCTTACTATATACAGTGGTGTGAAAAAGAGTTTGCCCCCTTCCTCATTTCCTGTTCCTTTGCATGTTTGTCACACTTAAGTGTTTCGGAACATCAAACCAATTTAAACAATAGTCAAGGACAACACAAGTAAACACAAAATGCACTTTGTAAATGAAGGTGTTTATTATTAAAGGTGAAAAAAAAAATCCAAACCATCATGGCCCTGTGTGAAAAAGTGATTGCCCCCCTTGTTAAAACATACTATAACTGTGGTTGTCCACACCTGAGTTCAATTTCTCTAGCCACACCCAGGCCTGATTATTGCCACACCTGTTCACAATCAAGGCATCACTTAAATAGGAGCTGCTTGACACAGTAAGGTCCACCAGAAGATCCTTAAAAGCTACACATCATGCCGAGACCCAAAGAAATTCAGGAACAATTGAGAAAGAAAGTAATTGAGATCTATCAGTCTGGAAAGGGTTATAAAGCCATTTCCAAAGCTTTGGGAATCCAGCGAACCACAGTGAGAGCCATTATCCACAAATGGCGAAGACATGGAACAGTGGTGAACCTTCCCAGGAGTGGCCGCCCAAAATTACCCCAAGAGCGCAGCGACGACTCATCCAAGAGGTCACAAAAGACCCCACAACAACGTCCAAGGAACTGCAGGCCTCACTTGCCTCAGTTAAGGTCAGCGTTCATGCCTCCACCATCAGGAAAATACTGGGCAAAAATGGCCTGCATGGCAGAGTTCCAAGGAGAAAACCACTGCTGAGCAAAAAGAACATCAAAGCTCGTCTCAATTTCTCCACAACACATCTTGATGATCCCCAAGACTTTTGGGACAACATTCTGTGGACCGATGAGACAAAAGTGGAACTCTTTGGAAGGTGTGTGTCCAAGTATATCTGGCGTAGAAGGAACAATGCATTTCAGAAAAAGAACATTATACCAACAGTAAAATATGGTGGTGGTAGTGTGATGGTCTGGGGCTGTTTTGCTGCTTCAGGACCTGGAAGACTTGCCGTGATAAAAGGAACTATGAATTCTGCTGTCTACCAAGAGATCCTGAAGGAGAATGTCCGACCATCTGTTCGCGTACTCAAGCTGAAACGAACTTGGGTTCTGCAGCAGGACAATGATCCTAAACACACCAGCAAGTCCACCACCGAATGGCTGTAGAAAAACAAAATGAAGACTTTCGAGTGGCCTAGCCAAAGTCCTGACCTGAATCCTATTGAGATGTTGTGGTATGACCTTAAAAAGGCCGTTCATGCTCGAAAACCCTCTAATGTAACTGAATTAGGACAATTCTGCAAAGATGAGTGGGCCAAAATTCCTCCAGGACGCTGTAAAAGCCTCATTGCACGTTATCGCAAACGCTTGGTTGCAGTTGTTGCTGCTAAGGGTGGCCCAACCAGTTATTAGGTTTAGGGGGCAATCACTTTTTCACACAGGGCCATGATGGTTTGGATTTTTTTTCACCTTTAATAATAAACACCTTCATTTACAAATTGCATTTTGTGTTTACTTGTGTTGTCCTTGACTATTGTTTAAATTGGTTTGATGTTCCGAAACACTTAAGTGTGACAAACATGCAAAGGAACAGGAAATGAGGAAGGGGGCAAACACTTTTTCACACCACTGTATATATATATATATATATATATATATATATATATATATATATTGTGACAGTACAGTTCCCTGGCCTAGTAAATGTCGCCCAGGGTTCACAAATATGCAGGTTGAGGGGCTCCAGTGGTATTTAATGTGGAGGAATCTGTTTTATCAGTTTCCTCCAAAGTTTGTAAAATCCAGTTGGGCACCTGGAGCCCAGAGATTCCATAGCGTTATGGGTGGGACGGAATCTCCAATCCTGGGACCGGGTTTTGGGAACAGCCAGGAGTCTGGCTGGTTGATTAAGCAGGTGGGTCCTGGGCTTATAGCAGAGTCAGGATTAGGGTTCTGGGCTCCACCCAGAGAGACAGGAGGTCTCCAGGAGTCCAGAGAGTGCAGGTGTGCACTAATCAAAGCAAAACCCAAGTCTGAGGATCAGAGCAGTGAGGGGCTGCTTTCTAGATAGATGCTGTGTGCGTTGAAGCTGTGTGCATCTAAGGAGATAGAGGAGAGTCTGAAGTGGTAGGCCTGAGCAGCAAGGAAGCTGAAAAGAGGTACAGTAGTTGTACGGGCGACAGAGAAAAGACACATACCCGAAGGTAAAGAGAGTGCTGCTCACCCCTAAAAGGTAACAAAAGGAGAGGATTCCCCCACGTTGGGGGTTTTAGGCAGCGTGCAATAAAAGAGTCAGGGGTATAAATAAATAAAATTAGATTTTATTAAATGAAAAGAATTAATACATGACACCCAGGTTAGAACATGAGCTCCAATGGGATAAACAATTAAAATGACATGGATATACATTTAGCAGACTAATGTTCTCATATCGACATGTTAATACAGTGTCTGTGGTATAGATGAGAGGGAGTCTGACGCGTTTCGACCCACAAAGGGTCTTCCTCAGAGGGACAGGTCCGCATGGTTATGTTTATCCTGAAAAAAGGGGCAGTGTTCCCACCTGGAGATCCCAACTATGGAAAACATCGTCCGCCTTGCCGGGGGTATACCAGGGTGGTATGAGTCCGTCAGAGGCCACATGAGTCTGGGAACGTCAAAGGGTCTTGCAAGAGGCCATGCGCCAAGAAGTCCTCTCCTCCCTCCCCACCCGGGGGGGGGGGCGAGGGAATTGGAAGGAAGAAGATGACCCAGAGGAGGGTAGAAAAATATGTGGCCATACCTGAAGGTTCTGGACGAGAGACTAGAGCCGCCTGTTGGTGGTGACGGGAAGTCAGCACTATTTTATCCTGGGTGTTTAAACACAGGAGTCCTGATCTTACAAAATGTAGTGATGATCTTTCAAAGGGATAGTAGCCCCGAGAGATCAGAAGATCACCAAATCAGGTGGAGATGTCTAGCATAGAGTACCATTTGGCTGGGATGGTAAGAGTGATTGTAGTTGTACGGGAACCCTGTTATATGGCCAAGAGGGCTTAAGTGTAAAGCCTAAGTGGCAGTACTGCTGAAGAGAGCCAGGTGGCTTGGCATTTTTCACGTGTTATTGTTTTTGGGAGAAGAAACCTTGTGTGGGCATCCAAGTGCATGTATGAACTTTCCTTTTTTTGTTCCTTTTTAATAAAAGTGGGCTACCATGCCCTTAAACTAAAGTTCCTGTTCGCTGTGAACTTACTGAAAAGGCATCTACCACTGAGTTAGACATCCCCCAATGTCACAATATATATATATATATATATATATATATATATATATATAGTGTATATATATATAGCAAGAAGAAATGAATAAAGCATCTCATGCATTTTGGAGGTTTAGGAAGGACCAGCTGTGGCCGCTGTTTCTCTTTGTTATTTGGTCAAGACGTTGATTTGAAACACAATCACACATATCCTAAGCTCTAAGGAGATTATCTAACATAACATTTCTGAAATATATCAGAAGATTTATTTGCTCTCGCAGGTTTGATGCTTGTGTGCCATTTTCTAATCCTACAATGAAATGAAGTCGGCTTATTAAATATCAAGAACTTACAAAGGAACTCTACCATTCAGCAGGTGGTAACAAAGGTTTGCTGCCATGTTTTCTATTCAAGCACATGTCCAGGTGTTCTTATTAGGACGGAGGAGAGGCACAATGAGTGCAAAGATCTAACACATTCCCATTTCAGTGTAGAATGGTCAGATTTAGAAATACAATTTGAAACGGTCTCCAATGAGCTCCTCTAGCCAGACTCTGCACTGTGTGAGGTGCATATAGCTGCAGGCAGGGGTGGACTGACCATTCGGCCACTCGGGCACTTCCCGAGGGCCCCGGGCCAGTAGGGGGCCCCATCAGGGTTGCCAGCCTCAGTAAAACCAGGGACAGTATATAAAAATCTGTGTTGTTTTTACATCTGTTTCTGAAATGTCCCTTACCGACATCCTTTTGGTCTAAAAATCCAGAGATTATAGCTGCCCCACCTCTCCAGTACCTTCTCAGCCAATAGAAACATGTCTGTGTATACTGTGTGATTGTATACTGTGTGTGTGTGTATACTGTGTGGCCCCATAATATCTGATTGCCTGGGGGCCCCATAATCTCCTATTGCCCGGGGGCCCCATGAGTTGTCAGTCCGCCCCTGGCTGCAGGAGCCTTCCTTATCCTCTGCTTACCCATCTGGTATCCCATCTGATTTGGAGATGAAGAGGAGAAAGAGGAGAGGTGAGGAAAGGAGTAGAGGAAGAGGAGAAAGGAAAAAATAAAGAAGGCGGTGGGGAAGGTGAGAAGAAAGAGGAGGAAGACAGAGAGAAGGAGAAGAGAGATACAGAGGGGAGAAGAACAGGAAGAGCAGAGGAGCAGGAAAGAAAGAGAGAAAGACAACAGAGGAAAGGAAGGAGAAGCAGAAGAAGAGGGAAAGAGTGGAAAAACACGTAGAGAAGTGAGAAAAAGCAAAGAGAACAGAAAAAGGAGCAATAAGAGAAGAGAAGAGAAAAGAAGAGAAGGAAAAAATAAGAGTAGAAGAAGCGAAGAGAAGGAAAAAATAAGAGTAGAATAGAAGAGAAGGGAAATGTAGGAAAAAATAAGAGTAGGAGAACAGAAGAGAGGAGATGGGAGGAGAGGATTGGAGAAAAGAGAAGAGAAGGAAAAAATAAGAGCAGAAGAAAAGAGTAGGGAAAAATAAGAGTAGAAGAAGAGAAGAGTAGGTAAAAATAAGAGTAGGAGAAGAGAAGAGTAAGAAAAAATTAGAGTAGAAGAGAAGAGAAAGGTAGAAAAAATAAGAGTAGGAGAAGAGAAAAGAAGAGAAGAAAGGAGACGAGAGGAGATGGGAGGAGAGGAGAAGAGAAGGAAAAATTAAGAGTAGGAGAAGAGAAGAGAAGGAGAAGGGAACAAATAAAAAAAAAAGGGGAAGGGGAGGGAACAGGGACGGGCAGGGATAGGAAAGGGTGAGTGTAAGAGAAAGGAAGGGAGAGGAAAGGGGTGGGGAGAAGTGAAAAAGATTTAAAGAAAGGAAGATGGATAGAAGAAATTAAAAGACAGAAGAAAGGAGAAGAATAGGGAGGGATGGAATATAATGAAAAGGAAAGGGAGAAGGGAGAGGGGTGGAGGAGAGTGATAGGAAAGGAGAAGAGAGATGAGTTGAGGAGGAAGAAAAGAAGAGAGGAGAGAAGAAGAGAGGAGGAGCAAAGAGGAGAGGAAGAGGAAAAAAGAGAGGAGAATGAAAGAAGAGAGGAGATGAAGAGGAAAAAGAAGGGGAAGAAGAAAAAGGGGAGGAGAAGGAAAGAAGACGAGGAGGGGAGAGGAGTGGAGAGGAGATCATTGGAGAATGAGAAGAGAGAGGAGGATGAGAGAAGAGAGGTGAGGAGATGAGATGAGAAGGAAAGAGAAGAGGAGAGGAGAAGGAAAAAGGAGAGGAGAAGGAAAGAAGACGAGTATGGGAAAGAAGTGGAAAGAGGAGAGGAGGAGAAGAGAGGAGTGGAGAGAGAGCGGAGGAGGAGAGGTGAAGAGATGAGATGAGAAGCAAAGAGAAGAGCAGAGGAGAAGGAAAAAGGAGAGGAGACGGAAAAAGGAGAGGGGAGGAGAAAAAGCTCATTTAGAGGGACAGATATTTTGTGGCGTTCTGTTTTTTTCTGTTTACAGATATTCAATCCTCTCTGTATTCTTCTTGGCAACAAATCCCATTAGATTTTCATGAACAAACATAACAGCGCTCTATGATGTTACTGCTGAGTGATTTCATTTCCATCAAAAGCCTTCTGGCTTTATTTGCCGCTGAACACACACCTAGTTTTTACCTAACTTTTCATCAAAATGTACTTAGAAGTCCAACAGGTTTATAAACTTCATCCTCAATATGTTGCTTTTTATTTAGTTTTCTTTTCATATAAAGGATGTTTTCTGCAGCGAATGATAATATGGAAATACACATACGATTTTATCTTTTCTATGAATTCAGTTTTTTTTCAAATAACATATTGTAACGTTTCAGTTTTCATGCATTGAAAGTTGTAAAAAAAAAAAAAAAAATTGCAAGGTTTATGGGAAAGGATCTCGAGGTCCATCGGAAGAGTTAGGCGGCGTACACACGGTCGGAATTTCTGATGGAAACAGTCCGATGGGAGCTTTTCATCGGATTTTCCGACCGTGTGTACGCCCGTCGGTCTTTTTCTGTCGGAATTTCCGACGGACTTTGAATTGAGAACCTGTTCTCAATTTTTCTGACGGAAAACCTTTCTATCGGATTTTCCGATCGTGTGTATGCAATTCCGACACGCAAAATTCCGACGCATGCTCGGAAACAATTCGACGCATGCTCGGACGCATTAAACTTCCCTTTTATAGTGCTGTCGAATGTGTTTTATGCCGCTGTGTTATTGACCGTCGGAATTTGGTGTGACCGTGTGTAGGCAAGACAGCTTAAGCGGAATTCCGTCGGAATTCCGTCGGAAAAACCGTCAGAGTTTTTTCCGACGAGAATTCCGATCGTGTGTACGCGGCATTAGGCCTGATTCACACCTATGCATTCTTAGTGCTTTTTGCATTTTGCAGATTTGCACTACTGTCCATTTAACATGGTTTCCTATGGAACACGTTCTGTAGTGCAAATCTGAAAAATGCCATAGGTGTGAATCCAGCCTTATCTAGCTTATATATAGTCTTCAGTCTAAAAGGGAAAGCCCTGTGCAAGAAAATATGTTTTTCCCGAGTTGGTGTGACTTTTCTGACAAGCTGCTTCCCAGAGGACAGCCATAAGGTGAAGATCAAAAAGTTGTAATTTTCTGTTTGTTTAACCGCTTCCCGACCGCCTCCTGCACATATACGTCGGCAGAATGGCACGGCTAGGTAAAACCTTGTACAGGTACGTGGCCCTTTAATTGCCTAGCCATGGGTCGCACGCGCGCCCCGGTCGGGAGCTCCGTGACCACGGCCGTGGGACCAGCGGACGCGATCACCGCTGGTGTCCCGCGATCGGGTCACAGAGCTGAAGAACGGGGAGATGTCTGTGTAAACAAACCTCTCCCCGCGCTTCCTACACTGCCTGTCATTGATCGGCTGTTCCCTGTCATCGGGAAAGCCGATCAATGACGTCAGACGTCAGCCACGCCCCCTAATGTTAAAAAAAAACACACACGTCACAGACCATAACCCCTCCGCTCCCCCTAGTGGTTAACTCTTTCACTGCCACTGTCATTTATACAGGAATCATGCATTTAAATAGCATTGATTGCTGTATAAATGACAATGGTCCCAAAAATGTGTCAAAAATGTCCGATGTGTCCGCCATAATGTCGCAGTCACAATAAAAATGGCTGATCGCCGCCATTACTAGTAAAAAAAAAATATTAATAAAAATGCTATAAAACTATCCCCTATTTTGTAAACGCTATAAAGCCCCATACACACGGTCGGATTTTCCGATGGATTCTGTCCTATCAGACAATGTTGTCGGAAATTCCGACCATGTGTATGCACCATCGGACAGTTTCCATCGGATTGTCCGACGGACAAATTCCTATCTCCTGCTGGATAGATTTTTTGACAACAAAGTCCGATCACACCAAATCCGATCGTGTGTAGCGAATTCCGACGGACAAAGTGCTACGCATGCTCAGATCACATTACAAGACCAAAGCTATTGGCTACTAGCCTCTACGTAGTCCCGTCGTAGGCAACAAACGTCACCACGTTCAGAATGATCGGATTTTCCGACAACTTTGTCCGACCGTGTGTACGCAAAACCAACATCGGACAAAGTACGACGGACATGATCCGACGGACCTGGTCCTCGGATAATCCGCGCGTGTGTATGGGGCTTAACTTTTGCGCAAACCAATCAATAATCGCTAAACCAAAAATATGTAGAAGAATACGTATCGGCCTAAACTGAGGAAAAAAAAGTTTTTTATATATTTTTTGGGGATATTTATTATAGCAAAAAATATTGCATTTTTTTCAAAATTGTCGCTCCATTTTTGTTTATAGCGAAAAAAATAAAAACCGCAGGGGCGATCAAATATCACCAAAAGAAAGCTCTATTTGTGGGAAAAAAGGACGCCAACTTTGTTTGGGAGCCACGTCGCACGACCGCGCAATTGTCAGTTAAAGCGACGCAGTGCCGAACCGCAAAAAGGGGCCTGGTCCTTTGGCTGCCAATTGGTCCGGGGCTGAAGTGGTTAAGTAAACGGGGAAGGCCAAATTAAAGTGTTTCTGTTGTTTTTTTAATGATAACTTCCGAGATCAGTCCATGCAGGGGCTGACTATATAAGCACTGGTGGAGGAAGACATCAGTCCTTTCCACCAGGCTGGAAGAACAGCCCGTTGGAGGGCATTTTGGAGGCTTTTTTTTTTCCAGTGGGACAGGTATGGAACCCTTTTTACTGTCCTGTTTATGTATTTTTGTTAGTCATTTTGATCTTTATTTTTTAATCTTTTCAGGTGACCCTACACAGTGGATGGATATGTGCACGCTGCTTGTTTTACATATAATTATATGTGGCCGTGTTTAATGGAATGGTATGGTAAATAATGCATTCATATAATGATTCTAGCGGTAATATCCTGTATATGTACAGTATGACTATACAGTAGATATGTATCACTTCACTATCATATGGATATAAAAAAATTGTAATTATTTTTCCAGACTCTGAGGTACTGGTATCACTGTACATATACTCACACTAGGATGAATTTAATGAAACATAGGGGTTTATTTACTAAAGCTGGAAAATGCAAAATTAGGCTCGTTTCTCAATAGAAACCAATCAGCTTCCAGGTTGTATTGCCAAAGCTTAATTGAACAAGCTTAGGTTAGAAGCTGATTGGCTACCATGCACAGCTGCACCAGATACTGAGTGCGCCAGACTTAGTAAATCTACCCCATACTGTCTGGGTTTTACCATGTCCTGAAGAAGCGGGCAAGACCAGTGAAACGCGTAGACATATGGGATACCTTGTTTTAATCAGGCACATTATATACAGTGGTTCATATGATATTGTGTTGCCATCATGTATTTGATGTACATTTATGAGGACAGATATGTATCTGAAACAAGTCTAACAATTCATGTAAATGTTTGTAATGCACAGGGTAGTAATTTTACACTCCTATCAGCAAGTGGTTATACTTGATCCATGATCTTGGTATTTTACACTCCCAGTTTTTGATATTTAATATCAAGATTCTGCTATGTGGTCAAAAAATTTGATTTATTTTTACATATTTGAGTTATTTGTCAATTTTCGTTTGCATGAGTTACTCCTGACAATCTCATTTTGTAGATAAATAAATTGGTCTTTTTATATTTTGGAGATGGTCATCAACACAGTAACATTGGGGGGGGGGGGGGGGGTAGGGTAGGGTATCACCATGATATGATGAGTTTAAGGGCTATCATTTTGTTTTTTATGTGCACCTAAATCACTGGTCATGATCATAATCATATATATATATAACGTACCTCCCTATCCTCAGAGATAAAATAAAAGTTAGGCATATACTGGTTAGGCCTATTATCCCTGATTCAAACTGTCCTGCTGCTGATAGTAGTAAACTCCCAGTCTGATTTATCTATCTATTGAGGTCTGTCTATCTATCTATCTATCTATCTATCTATCTATCTATCTATCTATCTATCTATCTATCTATCTATCTATCTATCTATCTATCTGTTTTAGGCTGGCCAGACATTATACAATTTTCTTGTTTAAGATTTATCTTCAACTATGTAGTTTAGGGGTCTGCCTGATTGCATACAAAATTGAAAGTGTTTAGGTCTGACCTCATATTATATGGTTTTGGTAAATTTAAAGGAAAGTTGTAGAAGACAATTGTATAATGTATGGCTAGTCTTAGGCTGCTTTCACACTGGGGCGGTTTTCAGGCGGTACAGCGCTAAAAATAGCGCCTGTACACCGCCTGAAAAAAACGGCCCCATTCACTCCAGTGTGAAAGCCGGCAGGCTTTCACACTGGAGCGGTGCGCTAGCAGGACCGCAACAAAAGTCCTGCTAGCAGCATCTTTGGAGCGGTGAAGGAGCGGTGTATTTACCGCTCCTATACCGCTCCTTCCCATTGAAATCAATGGGAAACCGCGGGGATACTGCCCGCAAACCGCCGCTGCAGCGGCGCTTTGCGGAGGTTTTTAACCCTTTTGTGGCCGCTAGCGGGGGTTAAAACCACCCCGCTAGCGGCCGCATACCGCGGGTAAAACGATGGTAAAGCAGCGCTAAATATAGCGCTGCTTTACCGTCGCCGCACCGCCCCAGTGTGAAAGCAGCCTTAGTGAAACCATAGCCATAGCAGCCCACATTGTTTCTATGGGGCCTGGAGTAGGAAGGGGACCCTATTAGGGAGGCTGTAAAAGAAGAACTATATAAATAAATAATAAAATAAAAGTCAGCAGCTTCATCCATCAATCAATACTTTGTTATGGGACTCGGGAATAGTTACAGGAGCTGAACAATACACTGAAGAGAGTGCAGTGCAGCCAGAGATTGTGCGATACAGCCTGAATTTTGTACAGAACAGCCAGAAGCCATGCAGTCCTCAAGTTGTACAGTTTTTCAGTTCTGGAGTATCCCATGCTCCCCATCCCTATCCAAGTTCCTGTTCCAATAAAACTCAAAAAAGAAACCCCTAGATTAACCTTTGGGCCAGAGGAAGAATGCTGAAAATGTTGCGTGCCTGGCTGGGTGTGGAAGGATAGGACCAAACTACAAACAGCTTCTGTGGGAGTAGTGCTACATACTCTATCTATCTATCTATCTATCTATCTATCTATCTATCTATCTATCTATCTATCTATCTATCTATCTATCTATCTATCTATCTATCTATCTATCTTATTGAATAGTTGAGTTGTGTGTCTGAATTATGTACAGATAACGGGAGAAAAGGGCAGACGCATGACTGACTGCATTTACCGTCTCTGATCTCAATTTATTAAATCTGTTCGGAGTTTCGTGAAATGTCTGATTCTTGCCCAGCGGTTAGCAGTAAAAAAAAAAAAACAAACAATTTCCAGCCCTCCCTGACAGAGTCGCAGTATTTGTCTGCCTCCTCAGATATCGGCGTCCGCTCTGATCCCCGGAGCACACAATTATCCTTTATTCATTCTCGGTGGACATGGAGGGGAGTTTTTCTCATTTTAGTGGGAAACTCATGTAGAATAATACACACTGATAATAATATGTGTCATCCGCGGCTGCCGGAGATCAGTTCCTCTTTCAGTCTCCATGTTTCTGTTATTAGGAAGGATGAATGAAGCTTTAGAATTGTGTTATAACATACAATGTTCACCCCCGCCCATAGAATAGAATTGTGTTTGTACAATGGTCACCCTCACCCATAGAATAGAATTCTGTTATACGGTAGACATGTGCAATTCGTTTTGTTTTTTTTTAGTTTTTCTTTTTTTTCGTTATATTCGTTCATTCGTTATCGTACAAATGAACGAACGATTTGCTAAAAATTTTAACGAATCGTTCGAATAAAACGAATACGAAAAACAACGAAAATCCAAAATAACCAAATTAGAAACAACGAAACTACGAAAGAAGAAAATCCGAAAAACGAAAACAGGAACAACGAAAATCAAAATGAACGAAAAAATTTGTACTTTTTTTTTTTTTGTTAAATAAGTAATTTTCCGTGTCCCTTACAATGGCGCTGCTAATGTGCCTTGAATGGATTGAACAAAAAATTCGTACATTCGTAACTTTTTTTTTTTTTTTTTTTTTCGATTCGTAATTTTCCGTGTCCCTTACAATGGCGCTGCTTAACGTGCTTCAAATGGATTGAATGAAAAAATTTGTACATTTGTAACTTTTTTTTTTTTGTTGAATTGGTAATTTTCCGTGTCTCTTACAATGGCGCTGCTTAACGTGCTCGAATGGATTGAACGAAAAAAATCGTACATTCGTAACTTTTTTTTTTTTTTTTTTTCGTGTCTCTTAAAATGTAATAATAGCATACACATTACATAAAATTATGAATTATGCTCCGATTACGGATCTACGAAAACAATGTTACGAAAGTACGAATAAATCAATCTAACGAAAGTACGAATGTAACTAAATCTACGAAAATACGAATGCGTCCGAATTTCGAATAAACAAAAAGTAAACTAACAGAAAAATGAATCAACGAAAAAATAACTCTTACGAAAATACAAATCGTTACGAATACGAACACCGACGACTTACGAATTTACGAATCGTTACGAATCAACGGAAACGAAAAAAAAAAAAACGAAACGCAAATAAACACATTTTTTTTTTGTTGTGCACATGTCTATTATACGGTACAATGGTCATTGTCACTAGGGATGGGCCCGGTGCTCGATGCGAACCCATGTTCGCATCGAGCACCGGGTGTTCGCTCGCTCGGCGAGCCCAGAACTATTTTGGCCGCTCGCATCACGTTCGTGTGATGCGAGCGGCCCCGCAATGCATTGCGGCCGGCGCGGCCGGCGCAGTGCATTGCTGGCTGATGATTGGCCAAGCATGCACTGTGACCCCGCATGCTTGGCCAATCACAGCACCGGAAACTCGAAGAGCCATAATTGGCTACAGGCAGGACGCCTGTAGCCAATTACAGCTCAGGGGCTTTAGTACACGCCCCCTCTTATAAAAGGCCGCCACGCCGTCTGCGCCGGTCACATGCTGTTCCGGCGTAGATAGAGCAGGATCGTTCTGTGTCACTCTGCTATATTTAGTTAGAGAGATTTACTTAGAGAGATTGAGTTAGATAGATTCATTTAGAAAGATTGATTTAGAAAGAGGGGCTTGTAGTGTGTTCGTGGCAGGCAGGCAGAGCTCCTATATTTTGTTCCCAGAAGCACCTATAGGACTTGAAGTGTGTTAGTCCCATCACACAGACCTACATTTTCTTCCCAGAAGCACCTATAGGACTTGAAGTGTGTTAGTCCCATCACACAGAGATCATATATTTTGTTCCCAGAGGCACCTATAGGACTTGAAGTGTGTTAGTCCCATCACACAGACCTATATTTTCTTCCCAGAAGCACCTATAGGACTTGAAGTGTGTTAGTCCCATCACACAGAGATCATATATTTTGTTCCCAGAGGCACCTATAGGACTTGAAGTGTGTTAGTCCCATCACACAGACCTATATTTTCTTCCCAGAAGCACCTATAGGACTTGAAGTGTGTTAGTCCCATCACACAGAGATCCTATATTTTGTTCCCAGAAGCACCTATAGGACTTGAAGTGTGTTAGTCCCATCACACAGAGATCATATATTTTGTTCCCAGAAGCACCTATAGGACTTGAAGTGTGTTAGTCCCATCACACAGACCTATATTTTGTTCCCAGAAGCACCCATAGGACTTGAAGTGTGTTAGTCCCATCACACAGAGATCATATATTTTGTTCCCAGAGGCACCTATAGGACTTGAAGTGTGTTAGTCCCATCACACAGACCTACATTTTCTTCCCAGAAGCACCTATAGGACTTGAAGTGTGTTAGTCCCATCACACAGACCTATATTTTCTTCCCAGAAGCACCTATAGGACTTGAAGTGTGTTAGTCCCATCACACAAAGATCATATATTTTGTTCCCAGAAGCACCTATAGGACTTGAAGTGTGTTAGTCCCATCACACAGACCTATATTTTCTTCCCAGAAGCACCTATAGGACTTGAAGTGTGTTAGTCCCATCACACAGAGATCATATATTTTGTTCCCAGAGGCGCCTATAGGACTTGAAGTGTGTTAGTCCCATCACACAGAGATCATATATTTTGTTCCCAGAGGCACCTATAGGACTTGAAGTGTGTTAGTCCCATCACACAGAGATCATATATTTTGTTCCCAGAGGCACCTATAGGACTTGAAGTGTGTTAGTCCCATCACACAGACCTATATTTTCTTCCCAGAAGCACCCATAGGACTTGAAGTGTGTTAGTCCCATCACACAGAGATCATATATTTTGTTCCCAGAGGCACCTATAGGACTTGAAGTGTGTTAGTCCCATCACACAGAGATCATATATTTTGTTCCCAGAGGCACCTATAGGACTTGAAGTGTGTTAGTCCCATCACACAGACCTATATTTTCTTCCCAGAAGCACCCATAAGACTTGACGTGTGTTAGTCCCATCACACAGAGATCATATATTTTGTTCCCAGAGGCACCTATAGGACTTGAAGTGTGTTAGTCCCATCACACAGACCTATATTTTCTTCCCAGAAGCACCCATAAGACTTGACGTGTGTTAGTCCCATCACACAGAGATCATATATTTTGTTCCCAGAAGCACCTATAGGACTTGAAGTGTGTTAGTCCCATCACACAGAGATCATATATTTTGTTCCCAGAAGCACCTATAGGACTTGAAGTGTGTTAGTCCCATCACACAGACCTATATTTTCTTCCCAGAAGCACCCATAGGACTTGAAGTGTGTTAGTCCCATCACACAGAGATCATATATTTTGTTCCCAGAAGCACCTATAGGACTTGAAGTGTGTTAGTCCCATCACACAGAGATCCTATATTTTGTTCCCAGAAGCACCTATAGGACTTGAAGTGTGTTAGTCCCATCACACAGACCTATATTTTCTTCCCAGAAGCACCCATAGGACTTGTAGTGTGTTAGTCCCATCACACAGAGATCCTCTATTTTCTTTGCAGAAGCACCCATAGGACTTCTAGTGTGTTAGTGGCATCACACAGAGCTCCTATATTTTCTTCTCAGCAGCACCCACAGGACTTCTAGTGTGTTAGTGGCATCACACAGAGCTCCTATATTTTCTTTGCAGAAGCACCCATAGGACTTCTAGTGTGTTAGTGGCATCACACAGAGCTCCTATATATTCTTCTCAGCAGCACCCACAGGACTACCGACTACAATGGCTGGAAGACCGCCAAGGGGAGGCAGAGCGTGCAGAGCCAAGAACACAGGGCAGGCAGGCTCTGTTTCTACTGGACGTGGCCGTGGCCGTGGACGTGGTCGTGCATCGTCATCAGCACGTGGCCATGGGACACGCGCGTCTTTGTTTTCGGCAGCTGGACATGTGGAGCCGCATCATGCTGAAGGCTTGGTAGAATGGATGACCTCCTTGGCTTGGTAGAATGGATCCTCCTCATCCTCTCTCACCCAGGCTCAGGGTACTGGCAGAGCAGCTGCCAACGCGTACTCAATGGCATCATCAGCCACCCTTTCCCTAGACCCACCATGTCCTCCTGAGGAGTCCCCCGAACTCTTTGAGCACAGTGTTGGGTACATGCTCCAGGAGGATGCCCAACGATTCGAAGGCTCGGATGATGATACCCAGCTTGAGGAATCTGGCAGTACTGTTCCACCAGCTGCAGCTTACTGCCAGGTTTGCTCTAGTGGTGAAGAGGGAGGGGATGATGAGGTCACTGACTCCACGTGGGTGCCTGAAGGGAGAGAGGATGAGGAGGAGGAGGAGGAGGATGCGGCGTCACATGTCCAACGAGGCAGGATGCCCCCTGGAGGCCAGGTAGAGGCCAGCACAGCAACTGTACAACACCGCAGAGCTCTGCCTGTGCAGGGCGCTGCCTCTGCACGTTATCAGAAAAGTTCTTTGGTGTGGGCCTTTTTTGAGACGAGTGCAGCAGATCGCACCACTGCTATTTGCAATATTTGTCTCAAGCGTATCTCGCGTGGCCAAAACATCAGCCGCTTGGGCACCACAAGCATGACCAGACATATGTCGACCTGCCATGCAGCTCGTTGGCAGGCACACATAAAAGACCCACACCAAAGAACTAAGCGGACCTCTCCTTGCTCCTCATCAGCTGGGATCTCCATCCCCACTACACCTTCAGTGCTCTCTGAAAGCTGCTCTGAGAGGACTGAAGGTGTAGAATTAGGTGTGTCACAACCAAGTACTTGCAGTACACCGACGTCCGATTGCAGCAGGCAAATTTCCCTGCCCCAGCTGCTGGACCGTAGAAAGAAGTACACTCCCAGCCATCCACATGCCCAGCGGTTGAATGCTAGCTTGGCTAAATTGCTAGCACTTCAACTGCTGCCTTTTCAGTTGGTAGACTCGGCCCCCTTCCGTGAGTTTGTTCAATGTGCGGTTCCTCAGTGGCAGGTTCCCAAACGCCACTTTTTCTCACGGAAGGCGATTCCGTCTCTCTACCGGCATGTGGAAGGCAATGTCCATGCCTCGCTGGACAGGGCGGTCAGCGGTAAGGTGCATATTACCGCTGACTCATGGTCCAGCAGGCATGGACAGGGACGGTACCTTTCTTTCACGGCCCATTGGGTCACTCTATTGGCAGCTGGGAGGGATGCAGGACAAGGTGCAGTAGTGTTGGAGGTTGTTCCGCCACCACGCCTCCAAAACGCTACTACTGCTACTGGTTGTGACACACCTCTCTCCTCCACCCCCTCCTCTTCTTCTTCCTCCAGTGCTCTGTCCTTGGAACCAGCGGTGCTCCGTAGGCGTACAAGGGGCTACGCAAGTACGCAGGCAAAAAGATGCCATGCCGTGCTTGCGCTGGTGTGTTTGGGGGACAGGAGCCACACTGGGCCAGAGGTTCTGGCAGCTCTGCAGGGGCAGGCCGAGAGGTGGTTGACGCCACGTCAGCTTAAGCCAGGAATGGTCGTTTCTGACAATGGCACCAACCTCCTCTCCGCCCTGCGACAGGGGCAGCTCACCCATGTGCCCTGCATGGCTCACGTCCTCAACCTGGTGGTGCAGCGGTTCTTGGGCAGGTTCCCAGGCTTACAGGATGTCCTGAGGCAGGCCAGGAAAGTCTGTGTGCATTTCCACCGATCTTATAATGCCAGTGCTCGGCTGACTGAGCTGCAAAAGGAGCTGAACCTTCCCAAGAACCGCCTAATATGTGACATGCCCACCAGGTGGAACTCAACGTTGGCCATGCTGCAGCGACTGCACACGCAGCAGAGGGCCATCAATGAGTACCTTTGCGACTACGGCACCAGGACAGGGTCAGGGGAGCTTGGTTTTTTTTCCCCACGTCAGTGGAGCATGATCAGGGATGCATGCACTGTCCTCTCACCATTTGAGGAGGCCACGAGGATGGTGAGCAGTGACAGTGCATGCATCAGTGACACTGTCCCTCTTGTCCACCTGTTGGAGCATACGCTGCGTGGGATAATGGACAGGGCACTTGAGGCAGAACAGAGGCAGGAAGAGGAGGACTTCCTTGCCTCTCAAGGCCCCCTTTATCCGGACAGTGTTCCTTCTGTCCCACCCATCACACAGGAAGAGGATGAGGAGGAGGAGGAGGAGGAGGAGGAGGATTGTGTGAGCATGGAGGTGGAGCCTGGCACTCAGCAGCAGCAGCAGCAGTCTTTTAGGGATGATGTACAGTCCCAACAAACCAGTGGACTTGTACGTGGCTGGGAGGAGGTGGCTGGCGATCATGTCATCCTCAGTGACCCAGAAGACTCCGGACCGAATGCCTCAGCTAACCTACGCTGCATGGCCTCCCTGATCCTGCAAAGCCTGCGGAAGGATCCTCGTGTTCTTCGGATCAAGGAGAGGGACCATTACTGGCTGGCCACTCTCCTTGATCCGCGGTACAAGGGTAAGGTTGCGGACCTTATCTTGCCGTCGCAGAGGGAGCAGAGGATGAGACATCTCAGGGAGGCCTTGCAGAAAGGTCTGTGCAACGCGTTCCCAGAAACTGGGAGGTTACAAACTCCTGGTCCTGGGCGACGAGTTGCTGAGGCTTCGGTCAGTAGCAGAAGGAGCGGTGGGGAAGGTGGACGTCTGACCGATGCGTTCAGACAATTTTTTAGTCCGCAGCCCCAAGGTATGATCGGTTCCAGCAACCATCGCCAGCGTCTGATATACATGGTGCAGGAATACCTTGGGGCAAGGTCAGACTTGGACACCTTTCCCACCGAAAATCCTCTGGCTTACTGGGTCCTGAGGATGGATCACTGGCCAGAGCTTGCACAGTATGCAATTGAGCTACTGGCCTGTCCTGCCTCCAGCGTTCTTTCCGAACGCACATTCAGTGCTGCTGGAGGATTTGTCACTGATCATAGGGTGCGCCTGTCCACCGCCTGGGTTGATCGACTGACCTTCATCAAAATGAATCAGTCTTGGATCACCACCAGCTACCAGGCACCTGAGGCGGATATAACCGAATAATTTATAATGTCACATCCCTTCAAGACTGCCTATGCTGATGCTGAGTGACTGTCCTCTTATGTTCACTGACTATCCTCTTCCTCCTCCTCAATGATCCATGCCACCACACCAGTGCCTAAGGCACAATTTTTCAGCCCCTGTTTAACAGGGGCGTGTACATACAATTTTTAGAAAAAAATGCTTCGCAACACGTGTGACTGCTGTGCTCCAAGTACAGTATCTGTGAGGGGTTGCAGTGTTGTGGCACCAGCACCAGTGCCTAAGGCACAATTTTTCAGCCCCTGTTTAACAGGGGCGGGTAATTACAATTTTTAAAAAAAATGCTTCGCAACACGTGTGACTGCTGTGCTCCAAGTACAGTATCTGTGAGGGGTTGCAGTGTTGTGGCACCAGCACCAGTGCCTAAGGCACAATTTTTCAGCCCCTGTTTAACAGGGGCGGGTAATTACAAATCTTGATCTAATAGTTCACAGCAGGGCCCATTCCTGCGCCCACCAAGAGTAACTGAGGGCCTACAGTCTTGTGGCAACACCGTCCACCACCACCGCCAAAGGCCCAATTTTTCTGCCCTTTTCATCAGGTGCTTGCAATTACAAATCTTGATCTAATAACTCACAGCAGGGCCCATTCCTGCGCCCACCAAGAGTAACTATGAGGGCCTACAGTCTTGTGGCAACACCGTCCACCACCACCGCCAAAGGCCCAATTTTTCTGCCCTGTTCATCAGGTGCTTGCAATTACAAATCTTGATCTAATAACTCACAGCAGGGCCCATTCCTGCGCCCACCAAGAGTAACTGTGAGAGCTTACAGTCTTGTGGCAACACCGTCCACCACCACCACCCCCAATTTTTCTGCCCTGTTCAACAGGTGCATGCAATTACAAATCTTGATCTATTAACTCACAGCAGGGCCCATTCCTGTGCCCACCAGTCTTGTGGCTACACCAACATCTAATAGGGCAAATTTCTGCAGAGTATATACGCCAGGCCCCTACTTTCAAACATCCAACTTACAAACGACTCCTACTTGCAAATGGAAAGAGAAAACAGGAAGTGAGAGGAAATCTACCCCTAGGAAGGGAAATTCTATCCTGTTAGATTTAATTTGGGAAAAAGGTATCTCCTCTCTACTGATACTTTATCACCAATCCTTGTTTCAATTAAAACCCCACTTTTTCCAAAAACATTTGTCATTGGGACGGAAAGTGAGGTGACATGTTCTGAACAGATGTGCAAAGACAGCAAATGTTACAGGGGTGATAACCCCTCCCTATGTTCTCCAAAAAGCTTAAAAATAGATTTTTTTTGGGATGGAGCTACACTTCATAATGTACCTGTTCAGATTCTACTTAAGAACAAACCTAAAGCCGCAAGTGGTTTTAAATGGCTTCTTTTTTTCCTTTACAAATGTCATTTTGTGCAAGGACAGTTCTAAACACGGGAAACACATGCCACTTCACAGGCATACTTTAGACACCCCCCAGGTACCATATTTAAAGGAAAATTTCACTTTTTTTTTTTCACTTTATGCATCATTAAAATGACTGCTCCCGAAAAAACGTTAGTTTTTAAAAGTTCTTTTTGCATTGATATATGTCCCCTGGGGCAGGACCCGGGTCCCCAAACCTGTTTTATGACATTAACTTGCATATTGGCCGTTGTAATTAGCACTTTTGATTTCGAACGTTCGCGTCCATTATAACGTATAGGGTTCGAAAATTTGCGCAAACTTTCGGTCCGTTCGAAGGTTCTGGTGCGAACCGAACCCGGGGGTGTTCGGCTCATCCCTAATTGTCACAGACTTTGGGCTTGCAGGAGAACCCTTGCCTGGAGAACTCTAGGGTGGCACAGTGGTGTAGTGGTTAACACTCTCACCTAGCAGTAAAACGGGTCACTGGTTCAAATCCCAACCACGACACTACCTGCCTGGAGTTTGCATGTACTCCCTGTGCCTGCGTTGGGTTTCCTCCCACACTCCAAAGACATGCTGGTAGGTTAATTGGATTCTGTCCAAAATTGGCTCTAGTATATGAATGGGGACCTTGGATTGTGGGCTCCTTGAGGGTGTAGGGACCAATATGAGTGTGCAATGTACAGGGATAGGGACAATTGTAGACACTCACTCAGGTTGAACTGGATGGACTGGTGTCTTTATTCAACCTTACTAACTATGTAACTCTGTGTTTTATTCTGTTCTTAACCACTTGCAGACCGGAAGATTTGGCTGCTTAATGACCAGACCGTTTCTTTTACGATTCGGCACTTTGTCGTTTTAAACAACAACAACAAAATTAGTGTCCTTTTCTCCCCACAAATAGAGCTTTCTTTTGGTGGTATTTGATCACCTCTGCGTTTTTTTATTTTTTGCACTATAAACAAAAAAAGAGCGACAATTTTGAAAAAAAAAAAAAAAAAAATATTTTTTACTTTTTGCTATAATAAATATCCCCAAAAATGTTTTTCAAAAAATAATTTCTTCAGTTTCATATATATTCTTCCACATATTTTTGGTAAAAAAAAAAAAAAAAAAAATCACATTAAGGGTACAGTAAAACCTTGGATTGCAAGCATAATTAGTTCCGGAAGCATGCTTGTAATCCAAAGCACTTGTATATCAAATGGAATTTCCCCATAAGAAATAATAGAAACTCAAATGATTCGTTCCACAACCATAAGTCCTTCACCTTATAGTCCATATAAAAAGATTATAGCAATGGGATAGGTCGTGTAACCATAACATGTCCATCCACAAATGGAAGCCTCCACGAGGGGATAAGAAGCAAAATCCAGGAGGAGCTCCAGAGTATAAAAGAGAAGAGAGGCGCCTCTAAGTGTAGCAATATGGTTACATTTAATGAAGGTCCAACATTTAGCAACTCACATGGTTGATGATTAAAAGAGGCACATCTAAGTATGGAGGCATCCGGGGTAAAGCTGTCTGCAATGGTGACCGGGAAGACTACCCTGCAGTAGAGCGATCTGAAAGTGAGGCTTTAAACGGCTTGTGGAGTGCAGCCTGGAAGGGACAACGTCAATGGCAGGGCGGGGGATGGTCTATGTGGACATCTTTATGCTTCCATACTTAGATGTGTCTGTTTTAATCGTCAACCATGTGAGTTTCTAAATGTTGTACCTTCATTAAATGTAACCATATTGCTACACTAATGCCCCGTACACACAATCGGACTATCCCGCGGGATTGTCTGCCGGACTAGAGTCCGCCGGACAATCCGCCCGTGTGTGGGCTCCAGCGGACTTTTTCTCCTCAAAAGTCCGGCAGACTTAGTAAGAAGTTTTGACCCAAAAATCAATCCGGCTGTCTGTGTGCTAGTCCGCGGGACTTTTGAAATGAACGGACTTGCCCCACACACGGAGTAAAGTCCGTTCATTTAGAACATGACTCCTGTTAGACGGGACTAGCGAACAAAGTCAATGCCGCTGCCTCGATTGGCGAGATTGACACCTCGCTAGCCCCGTCACCTGGTTAAATCCATACCAGGTGACGGGGCTAGCGAGGTGTCAATCTCGCCGATCAAGGCGGCGGCTTTGGCTTCCTTCGCTAGTCCCGTCTACCTGGAGTCACATTCTAAATGAACGGACTTTACTCCATGTGAGGGGCAAGTCCGTTCATTTCAAAAGTCCCGCGGACTTCCGCCAAAACTCCGGCGGATTATCCGCCAGAAAAGTCCGGGCGTGTGTGGGCAGGTCTGCATGTTCGGAAAGTCCGGCGGACCTCCGCTGGAAAGTTCGGCGGATAGTCCGGCTGAAAAGTCCGATCATGTGTATGTGGCATAAGAGATGCCTCTCTTCTGTTTTATACTCAGTTGTGACATGATGCTACTTGTATATCAAAACATCGCTTGTATATCAAGTCAAAATGTACAAAAAAAAAAATCTTGCTTGTCTTGCAAAACGCTCCCAAACCAAGTTACTCTCAAACCAAGGTTTATTGTATATTGATTGGTTTGCACTAAGGCCCCTTTCACACTGGGGCGGTTTGCAGGCGCTATTGCGCTAAAAATAGCGCCTGCAAACCGACCCGAAACAGCCGTTGCTGTGTCTGAAGCGGTGCGTATGCAGGACGCTGGAAAATGTCCTGCAAGCCGCATCTTTGGCTCGCTGTAGGAGCGGTATATTTACCGCTCCTATAGCGCCCGTTCCCATTGAAAACAATGGGGCAGCGCTCCGAACCCGCCTGCAAAACGCCGCTGCAGCGGCAGTTTGCGGGCGGTATTACCCCTTTTTCGGCCGCTTGCGGGGGGTAAAACCACCCCGATAGCGGCCGAAATGCGCCGCTAAAACGACGGTAAAGCTTTACCGCCAGCGCCCCCAACGCCCCAGTGTGAAAGTAGCCTTAAAGGCAGCTTGTTTCTCTGCGTGTCGCGGAAGCACGCTATTTTGCAGTTCCTGACATGCAAAAGTCTGAACCTAGCGGTGACAGAGACAGCTCTAACAATCAAACCATGACCCACTCTATTAAAAAAAGTTTTGGCTGGAGTCTCGGCTCATGTGAATGCCTAATGTGATTTTCTGTCTAATGTGATGATACGGCGTAGCGGTTCTGTCTGAATTCTCTTAATGCCGGAACGCTTGTCAGACCGAGGAAGGTGGAGATTGATTGACAGCCTTATTGTGCAGCTTCTTGGGAAGAATGAAGAGAGACGGGACTTGTCAGGTATAACGTGTATATTCACTATATTTGGCTGTAAAGTCAGACGAAACAAAAAAGTCCAAATATAAGTATTTATTTCTCTTCCTTATCGGCAGAGTGCTGACATGTTGGGCAAAGTTTTCTAGAGTGGCCAAAAATGATGCCCCGTACACACGATCGCACTTCCCGCCAACAAAACCGTGAATTTTTGTTCGAAGGTTGTTGGCTCAAACTTGTCTTGTATACAGACGGTCACACAAATGTTGGCCAATAATTACGAACGCGGGAATGCGGTGACAAACAAGACGCACGACGAGCCGAGAAAAAGGAAGTTCAATAGCCAGTGCGGCTCCTTCTGCTTGATTCAGAGCATACGTGAGCTTTTGTGCAACGTACTTGTGTACACACGATCGGACTTTACGACAACAAAGTTTTGTTGGTGGAAAATTTGAGTGCCTGCTATCAAACATTTGTTGGTGGAAAGTCCGACAGCAAATGTTCAATGGAGCCTACACACGGCCGGACTTTCGCTCACATCCAACATTTCCTGACGGAGAATCCGACCGTGTGTACGGGGCGTACTCTTGGAGCTGCTCAAAACAGAAAGTATCCCACAATAGAAATCCAGAGAATAGCCACTCACAATTGGATTCTCATGGCTACCGGATAGACCTCCTCCCACTAGGCCTTGCAACCGATAGAGTGTTCAAATACAGCAAAGTCTCTGCCACAGACTTGTTGTAGAACACTTGTAGTAACTGAAGGATGTAGACAAATTTAGAGAGCCCTCATACGGTACCAGTATCTTGCAGCCGGTCCAGCGATACCGTACGAGTGTAGATTCACTTGGTGTCAACTAAGCCTCCAGGCTCATTCTGAGAAGCCAACCTTACGCGTGGCCTTCTCCCGAAGAGTCCTCCCTTGGTTGCTTCCTCAGTTGCTGGGCCTCTCCACAGATGAGACGGCACCGGACCACCCCTGAATCCTCCTTCCAGTTACTTTGCCTCGGGCTAGCCAGCCTGACTTGGAATTGGATGGATCCGCACCCCAGGCCATGAGGGCCATGAAGGCTGGTCAGGAGGACCAGGACCAAACAGACAGAAGATGGCTTCTGGACCGGAACCCAGAAGCACGTGATCTCAGTACCTTAAGTACCTTCTCCCAGAATGCACAGCAAGACGACACTCCCACTGGGCTGGTTCCGAGAAAGAGTGGCACTCAATGCGCCTAGCCAAACTGCGTTCTCACACTTGCCAGAAGTGACAGCGACACCTGTGGCCAAGCAGAACCCAGTGCAATCCAACTAGACTGGTACTGAAACCATAATTTTGTATAATTAAGCCCAAAACCAAACTATGGTTTTAGGAATTTTAAATAGAAAAAACACGCGTGCTCGTCAGGAGACCGGTGTTACAGGTGTATATAGCTGTATACAGGACAGAACAGATATGATCTTTCCTATATTTTGCACCCCCCTTCACTGATCATACCTGTATATGCACTCAGCTGTATATATGTCAGGCCCCCACATACACATCTGTAAGCACACACACAGCTCTGCCCCCCCCCCCCCCCTGTACACAAACAACCTCCTCCCTTCACTTGTACTCACAGCCCCCAATTGTAAGGTGGTCTTCCTTGTCCCAGGTCCTGTTTCCACATGTCCCTGTGATACATTACAGCACACACAAGGGGCGCACATACAGGAAGCAGCCAGAGGTGGCAGTAAAGAGCTCTGTAAGCTCAATGACACAATGATCAGCAGCAGCTGTGTAGAGCAGGGGTCTCAAACGGGCAGCCTTCCAGCTGTTGTGAAACTACAAGTCCCATGAGGCATTGCAAGGCTGACAGTTACAAGCACGACTCCCACAGGCAGAGGCATGCTGGGACTTGTAGTTTCGCAACAGCTGGAGGGCTGCCAGTTTGAGGCCCCCTGGTGTAGAATGACTCGCACAAACTCAGAGAGCCAGCACAGCTACAGATGCAGCCGTGGCGGACCCTTGCCAACTCCAGGGGGGTCACCCCCCCCCCCTGCCCCTACTTGCGGACGCCCATGGGCAGTCACTAAGTGGATATGAACAGATTATCCTTCAGCTGTAATAAAAAAAATCACCTGTGTGGATCAGGTTTATACAAAAAGTGAAAAACTGTTTTTACAGGTAGATGGAAGTTAATCTAACTAAAGGAAGAAAGACACATGGCTGGAGAAGATTTGGTTGCTGCTCACCCCTAAGAGGTAGCAAAAAGGAAAGAATCCCCCCTAAAAGGCTTTATGGGGTTTTTAGGCAGCGATTTGGAAAAAATTGTGTATGATACAACGCTTTATCTAAATGTAAATCTTTATTAAAGATGTCACAGAAGTGGCATAGTGGATAAAAGACATGGGTCCCAAATGGGAATAATAAAACAAAACAGAAAAAATGTATAAAATTACACTGATAGACAAAAAACTTTTACAGCAGAGTATTTTAACACAGCCAACATAAGTTGAGGTAAAAGAGAACCTGACGCGTTTCGACCCGTGTTGATGTGGGTCTTCCTCAGAGGTAATTTGTCTATTTGGAAAAGAAAGGGTAAGAAACACATATGTTGCAAAAATGTATGTATTTTTTATATATTGGTCTCTATTTGAATTAAAGATAGAGACATGTACCATATTGTATTAGGAGATATTTACCCAGGTGTGTGTATTTTTCTGATGAGAATTACTCCTCATGTGGGGTTTCCCTGAAGAGGTTTTCTGTCCCCCCGGGTGGCACTCGCAAAGGCACCCTGCAATGTGTGCGAGCCGGGCCAGGGGGGGGGGGGGGGGGGGTGAGTGATCCAAGAGCGTGACTTACGGGGCTTTTCTCATCAGAAAAATACACACACCTGGGTAAATATCTCCTAATACAATATGGTACATGTCTCTATCTTTAATTCAAATAGAGACCAGTATATAAAATACATACATTTTTGCAACATATGTGTTTCTTACCCTTTCTTTTCCAAATAGACAAATTACTTCTGAGGAAGACCCACATCAACACGGGTCGAAACGCGTCAGGTTCCCTTTTACCTCAACTTATGTTGTATGCTGTGTTAAAATACTCTGCTGTAAAAGTTTTTTGTCTACCAGTGTAATTTTATACATTTTTTCAGTTTTGTTTTATTATTCCCATTTGGGACCCATGTCTTTTATCCACTATGCCACTTCTGTGACATCTTTAATAAAGATTTATATTTAGATAAAGCGCTGTATCATACACAATTTTTTCCAAATCGCTGCCTAAAAACCCCATAAACCCTTTTGGGGGGATTCTTTCCTTTTTTCGATGGAAGTTAATCTAACTGCCTAAAAAACATCTATTATTTTAGTGAAAGGAACATTCCTTTAACCGCTTCCCGACCGCCTCCTGTAGATATACGTCAACAGAATGGCACGGGCAGGCAAAAGCACGTACCTGTACGTCCCCTTTAATTTGCCTGCCCGGGGGCGCGACCCGGTCGGGAGCTCCGTGACCACGGCCGCGGGACCAGCGGACCCGATCGCCGCTGGTATCCCGCGATCGGGTTACGGAGCTGAAGAATGGGGAGAGGTCTGTGTAAACAAACCTCTCCCCGCGCTTCCTACACTGACTGTCAGTGATCGGCGGTTCCCTGTCATCGGGAACGCCGATCAATGACGTCAGACGTACAGCCACACCCCCCTACTGTAAAAAAAAACACAACACGTCACACTGACTCCTCCCCTCCCCCTAGTGGTTAACCCCCTAACTACAACTGTCATTTACATAGGAATCAGTGCTATTTAAATAGCAGTGATTGCTGTATAAATGACAAATGTCCCAAAAATGTGTCAAAAATGTCCGATGTGTCTGCCAAAATGTCGCAGTCACAATAAAAATCGCTGATCGCCGCCATTACTAATAAAAAAAAAAAATATTAATAAAAATGCTATAAAACTATCCCCTATTTTGTAAACGCTATAACTTTTGCGCAAACTAATCAATAATCGCTAATTGCGATTTTTTTTACCAAAAATATGTAGAAGAATACGTATCGGCCTAAACTGAGGAAAAAAAAAGTTTTTTTATATATTTTTTGGGGATATTTATTATAGCAAAAAGTAAAACATATTGCATTTTTTTCAAAATTGTCGCTCTATTTTTGTTTATAGCGCAAAAAATAAAAACCGCAGGGGCGATCAAATACCACCAAAAGAAAGCTCTATTTGTGGGAAAAAAAGGACGCCAATTTTGTTTTGGAGCCACGTCGCACGACCGCGCAATTGTTAGTTAAAGCGACGCAGTGCCGAATTGCAAAAAGGGGCCTGGTCCTTTGGCTGCCAATTGGTCCGGGGCTGAAGTGGTTAAATTGTAATGCAAGGCACAGTCTCGATAAATCCCGACGAATTTAAACAGTTGTCTTAGCGGCTCGGATCCTTCTTATCATTCCGCGGCTTTATTTATATGCGGCGGCTTTCTGCCTGTTACGAAGAAAATTCAGAGCAATTTTTCTACATCTGTTACAAGTCAATAAGAGCCGGCTAAATTCTTCCTGGGGTACATAACGCACGGCTCATAACGATGCCTTTCCATCTCTCCCTTAGAAACATTCTTTGTGTAGAAGACCTTATTTTATATCCATCTCCAGAACAGAAGAGCGGCGTCTATCCCTCTGGGAGTGATACTGATAATTGGGCCTTATCAAGATTCATCTTGGAGTCTTTAACCTCAGCGAGAGAGCGGAAACTTGTGGAAAGCTAATTGTTGTGTTTGCTTCATACTGCAAAAAAAAAAACGGTGCCGTAGATTGCCGCAGATCTCTGCTTTGCCTTCAACGTGATCTGGCACAAGATCAGATACGGCTGAATCTAGCTGGTTATAAAGCGGTATTAAAGAGGAAGTAAAGCCTCCTCACAAAAAAAACAAAACGGAACCTGCAAGGCAAAGGCATAACGAGCTAGTATGCATAGCATACTAGCTCATTATGAATGACTTACCTGAGAACGAAGCCCCCGAAGCGTCCCTCATCCCCGACCTTCTCCGGCGCCATCAATACCGGAGTGACTTCCGAGTCTCGCCGCTCCAGCGCTGTGACGTCACTCCCGCGCATGCGCACGAAATCAGCATATCGCCGTGAACTCGGCATGCGCAGTGCGCCTGCGCCTGCGCATGCGCCGTAGACAGCGATGCCTCTTTTTTTCTAAATATCTCCTGAACCATGTACAGTGGTGTGAAAAAGTGTTTGCCCCCTTCCTCATTTCCTGTTCCTTTGCATGTTTGTCACACTTAAGTGTTTCGGAACATCAAACCAATTTAAACAATAGTCAAGGACAACACAAGTAAACACAAAATGCAATTTGTAAATGAAGGTGTTTATTATTAAAGGTGAAAAAAAATCCAAACCATCATGGCCCTGTGTGAAAAAGTGATTGCCCCCTAAACCTAATAACTGGTTGGGCCACCCTTAGCAGCAACAACTGCAACCAAGCGTTTGCGATAACGTGCAATGAGGCTTTTACAGCGTCCTGGAGGAATTTTGGCCCACTCATCTTTGCAGAATTGTCCTAATTCAGTTACATTAGAGGTTTTTCGAGCATGAACGGCCTTTTTAAGGTCATACCACAACATCTCAATAGGATTCAGGTCAGGACTTTGGCTAGGCCACTCCAAAGTCTTCATTTTGTTTTTCTTCAGCCATTCGTGGTGGACTTGCTGGTGTGTTTAGGATCATTGTCCTGCTGCAGAACCCAAGTTCTGCAGCAGGACAAAACACTTTTTCACACCACTGTAGGTTTAGGAGATATTTATTGGACCTACATGTAAGCCTTAATATATATACCTGTAGGTCAAAGCAAATGTAGAGCTCACTCCCGTAGGAGCCGCTGAATTTGTTGGGTCTTTCTCCTTCACAGCCAGGCAACAGGTATTTTCACTATTTCTTCACAGGCTCTATAAACAGTCTCGGGGGTTGGGATGTCCGACTGATGCCCAACTGAAGAAGTTGAATAAACTCTTGAGGACTTGCTAATGTCTCTGGCTAAAAAGAACGGACTTCACCTGTGCTGTCCACTCGTGGGGAGGAAGGTGCAGCTAAGGTAACAACGATAAAGGTTCCAAACTGAAAATGTAGGTGCTGCTCCTTGCACGAATGCCAAAGCACCTGGCTACCGTGGCCCAAGCTAGAGATACGGGGTTGCTTCTGGCTGTCCCCTGGTCCTGGACATGTCAAGTATTGCAGCATTACTGTCCACTCTATACAGGCTTGGGGGTAGGTTGAAATGGAAGTTACTCATGCAGTCCCTTTAATGCCCCGTACACACGATCGGACTATCCGGCGGATTTTTCTTCCCAAAAGTCCAGCGGACTTATAAAGAAGTTTTGACTCAAAATTATCCGCCGGACCCGAAACTCAGGACAGGGATGGTGGGAACTCCTCATAATGGGCACAGCAGGTGTACAGACCCGGGAACTCAGCACAGGGATGGTGGGAACCCCTCATAATGGGCACAGCGGGTGTACAGACCCGGGAACTCAGCACAGAGATGGTGGGAACCCCTCATAATGGGCACAGCGGGTGTACAGACCCGGGAACTCAGCACAGGGATGGTGGGAACCCCTCATAATGGGCAGAGCAGGTGTACAGACCCGGGAACTCAGCACAGGGATGGTGGAACCCCTCATAATGGGCACAGCGGGTGTACAGACCCGGGAACTCAGCACATAGATGGTGGGAACCCCTCATAATGGGCACAGCGGGTGTACAGACCCAGGAACTCAGCACAGGGATGGTGGGAACCCCTCATAATGGGCACAGCGGGTGTACAGACCCGGGAACTCAGCACAGGGATGGTGGGAACCCCTCATAATGGGCACAGCGGGTGTACAGACCCGGGAACTCAGCACAGAGATGGTGGGAACCCCTCATAATGGGCACAGCGGGTGTACAGACCCGGGAACTCAGCACAGGGATGGTGGGAACCCCTCATAATGGGCACAGCGGGTGTACAGACCCGGGAACTCAGCACAGGGATGGTGGAAACCCCTCATAATGGGCACAGCGGGTGTACAGACCCGGGAACTCAGCACAGGGATGGTGGGAACCCCTCATAATGGGCGCAGCGGTGTACAGACCCGGGAACTCAGCACAGGGATGGTGGGAACCCCTCATAATGGGCACAGCGGGTGTACAGACCTGGGAACTCAGCACAGGGATGGTGAGAGCCCCTCATAATGGGCACAGCAGGTGTACAGACCCGGGAACTCAGCACAGGGGTGGTGGGAACCCCTCATAATGGGCACAGAGGGTGTACAGACCCGGGAACTCAGCACAGGGATGGTGGGAACCCCTCATAATGGGCGCAGCGGTGTACAGACCCGGGAACTCAGCACAGGGGTGGTGGGAACCCCTCATAATGGGCACAGAGGGTGTACAGACCCGGGAACTCAGCACAGGAATGGTGGGAACCCCTCATAATGGGCGCAGCAGTGTACAGACCTGGGAACTCAGCCCAGGGATGGTGGGAACCCCTCATAATGGGCACAGCGGGTGTACAGACCCGGGAACTCAGCCCAGGGATGGTGGGAACCCCTCATAATGGGCACAGCGGGTGTACAGACCCGGGAACTCAGCCCAGGGATGGTGGGAACCCCTCATAATGGGCACAGCGGGTGTACAGACCTGGGAACTCAGCACAGGGATGGTGAGAGCCCCTCATAATGGGCACAGCCGGACCTGAAACTCAAGACAGGGATGGTGGGAACTCCTCATAATGGGCACAGCAGGTGTACAGACCCGGGAACTCAGCACAGGGATGGTGGGAACCCCTCATAATGGGCACAGCAGGTGTACAGACCTGGGAACTCAGCACAGGGATAATGGGAACCCCTCATAATGGGCACAGCGGGTGTACAGACCCGGGAACTCAGCACAGGGATGGTGGGAACCCCTCATAATGATAAATTCATCATAACGAACTTTCGCTATTTTAACGAGAAGTTTACGAATCTAACGTAAATTCATATTTAGTACGAATCCGAATTGAATTTCGTACACAAATTACGAAATACTATTTTTTTTTCATACGAAACGAAACAAATCTTTTGATGACGGCTCCCATGTCTATTATATATAATGTTTGGGGGTTCCAAGTAATTTTCTAGCAAAAAATACTAAATTAAACTTATGTATGTAAACAAAAAGGTTCTAGAAAAGACCAGGTCAGCAAGTGGTGGATTTGGGTTAAATAATTCATTCGCTGTCTCTGAAGACCGATGCACGTCCTCATGACATGCACGCGCCTCTCTATTGTTTCTGCCGAGAATTGTTCTGATTTGCAGCTGTAATAGAATTCCAGAAACGGAGAGCTGTTTGTATTCAGCTGTTTTGTGGAAGTCGTCGCTGGCGAAAGCCCCGGGGCAATGCGGAGAACGGTGTATCCATACAAGAAGAAGGATTACTCAATGATGTCAGAGATCGCCGAGCCCTAATCCCGGAAATTCTATTTACAACCCGAACAAAGCGACAATCTGGGTGTGAAATTGTTTCAGCGAATGTATAGCTCTAAGCACCTCGAGGTGAGCAGATAACTCTTGTGTTTCCGCTGAGCTCAGCGCAGACGAGAGCAATGTGCAAATCATACGGTAAATGGGAACCAGACGCAATCTATTCATCTCATTGCATTAAGCTTGGAGGGATGGGAAATCAATAAATGGTGGACGAGCAATAAGAGCTTTACAATTGTTGCAAAAAAGAAAGTATATAAATTATATATATATATATATATATATATATATATATATATATATTATATATATATATAGTATATCATTTAAAGTGACACCGCTGGTTTTATAACTGAAAGGCGGGCATAATCTACCTTTGCCGTGCCCTCCCTTCTCTGCACTGCAAGGGCTAACTGCTCATTGGGTCTAGGGGTGAAGGAATAAGGAGTAATATTTACCTTACTTCGGGCCCAGTAGAAGGGAGACCACAGTTTACTAGTTGCCCATGCATGGAGCATGAATGCAGCGGGGTCCCCCAATTTGGGTAAGGGCACCTGCTCCTCCCACCCACCTCTCTACCAGCCCCCCGTCCCCGTCCCAGCCATGCAGTGACAAGAGCACAACTGGAGGCCAGGGACAGAGCCCTGCCACCCCTCTAATGCCCCGTACACACAGTCTGAATTTCCGACGGGAAAACCGGTCATGTGTACAGGGCATAAGAAATTTCTCTTCTTGCCCCCCACATCACTATATGACACAATAGGGACGTTAAGGATGTCAGGAGGACACATTGCACACGGCACCTGAATCAATGCAATGACACAATGACAAGACGAGTCCTATAGTACCGTATATAGAAAAACGTTATCTAAAAATAGGGAACGGTTTGGCGATAGCTTGTAAGGCTCACTCAGCCATTAATGTGGACCTCATATGTCAAGTTTCATCCTTTATTAAGGAATAAGTGTAATGCCGAGAAGACTTAAGCCCCATACACATGGTCGGATTTTCCGATGGATTCTGCCCTATCAGACAATGTTGTCGGAAATTCCGACCGTGTGTAGGCACCATCGGACAGTTTCCATCAGATTGTCCGACGGACAAAGTCCTATCTCCTGCTGGATAGATTTTTTGACAACAAAGTCCGATCACACCAAATCCGATCGTGTGTAGCGAATTCCGACCGGACAAAGTGCTACGCATGCTCAGATCACATTACAAGACCAAAGCTATTGGCTACTAGCCTCTACGTAGTCCCGTCGTAGGCAACAAACGTCACCACGTTCAGAATGATCGGATTTTCCGACAACTTTGTCCGACCGTGTGTATGCAAAACCAACGGACAAAGTACGACGGACATGATCCGACGGACCTGGTCCTCGGATAATCCGAGCGTGTGTATGGGGCTTTAGAGTCCTGGTCTTAAGGGATTTGTAAGCATCCTACTCTACATCTAACAAAAGGCCGGGGAATTAAAGCGGCGAGCTATGTGACATAAATATAGGACAATCCGATAGCGATCACATAGATTGTTGTATGAACCAAACATGAATGGCAAAACAAAAAATAAGAACATAAGAAGAGGAGAAGAATCTTCAATGCTGTGACATCTATAGAAGGACCATGAGCTACCTTTAGAAGGACCATGTTCTCATTTCAACCACTTCAGGACCGGAAGGATTTACCCCCTTAATGACCAGGCCATTTTTTGTGATACGGCACTGCGTCGCTTTAACTGACAATTGCGCGGTCGTGCAATGTTGTACCCAAATAAAATAGATTTTTTCCCCCACAAATAGAGCTTTCTTTTGGTGGTATTTGATCGCCCCTGCGGTTTTTATTTTTTGCACTATAAACAAAAAAAGAGCGACTATTTAGAAAAAAAAAATGTATATATATATATATATTTAACTTTTTGCTATTATAAATATCCCCAAAAAAAAAAAAAAGTCTTCATCAGTTTAGACCAATGTGTATTCTCTACAGATTTGTGTTAAAAAAAAAATTGCAGTAGTTTGATTGGTTTGCGCAAAAATGGTAGCGTTTACAAAATAGGGGACAGATTTATGGCATTTTTTTTACTAGTAATGGTGGCGATCTGCTATTTTTAGCGGGACTGCGACATTGCGATGGACAGATCGGACACTTTTGACACTTTTTTGGGACCATTGAAAATTCTACAGCGATCAGTGCTATAAATATGCACTAATTACTGTGTAAATGTCACTGGCAGGGGAGGGGTTAACACTAGGGGGCGATCAAGGGGATAAATGTGTTCCCTGGGAGGTGTTTCTAACTGTGGGGGGATGGGACTGACTGGAGGAGGAGAGAGATCGCTGTTCCTGATCACTAGGAACAGCAGATCTGTGTCTCCTCCCCTGTCAGAACGTGGATCTGTCTGTTTACATTGGCAGATCCCCGTTCTGGCTCTCTGAGGAGACATCGCTGGTGGGCGGCGGACATCGTGGCTGCAGGCCACGCTCACTGGCTCCCGTGTTGTGCACATGCCCCCTGTTCCTCTTAAAGCGGCTGATGTACAATGACGGCAGTTCGCAAAGGCGCGCCCCCAGTGGCCACAGGGCGAAGCAACGCTACACAACATTGTTTTGCCCAGCCATGCCATTCTGCCACAGTAAAACTGCGGCGGCTGGTTGGCAAGTGGTTAAAGTGGTTGTAAAATGCATGAGGTGAAAAAACTTCTGTCACTGACCAGCCCCCCATTTTACTCACCTGACCCCGTTCGTTCCCACGCCAGAGATACGCACACACTCTCTGGCCGGGGTCTCGGGTCTTGATTGGATAGATTGATCCAATCTAGATAGACAGGGCCGAGTCCGGCATTCTGTGTCTATGGACACAAATGCTGGACTCGGGAGTGTGCCCGCACAGTAAACCTCAGGGAGAGCGCTTCTCCTAGGGGGGGTTCCCGATGCGAGGAGGAGCCGCAAGTGCTGTTGGGAGACCCCAAAAGACGAGGATTAGGGCCACGCTGTGCAAAACGAACTGCACAGTGGAGGTAAGTATGATATGTTTGTTATTTAAAAAACCCTTTAAGTATGTGTGTTTAATTTTTTTATATTCCCACTCTTCTTTAAAATTCACCAACATAAAAATTCAGCACCGTGGAGAGAGAGTCAGCTTCATGGAGAGATGCTGCAGGGCCACATACAGGAATGGAGAAGTTTATCAACAAATGTGAGACCTCTGGATAGGAGTTTTAGGTCCAAGCTGAGAAGTTTCAGGACCATGGAGAGAACCTTTCAAGAACAGAAACAATAACTTCAGGACCATGGACAGAACGTTCCAAGAACAGAAACAATAACTTCAGGACCATGGAGAGAACGTTCCAAGAACAGAAACAATAACTTCAGGACCATGGACAGAACGTTTCAGGAACAGAAACAATAGCTTCAGGACCATGGACAGAACGTTTCAGGAACAGAAACAATAACTACAGGACCATGGGCAGAACGTTTCAGGAACAGAAACAATAACTACAGGACCATGGACAGAACGTTTCAGGAACAGAAACAATAGCTTCAGGACCATGGGCAGAACGTTTCAGGAACAGAAACAATAACTTCAGGACCATGGACAGAACGTTTCAGGAACAGAAACAATAGCTTCAGGACCATGGGCAGAACGTTTCAGGAACAGAAACAATAGCTTCAGGACCATGGACAGAAACAGAAAACAGAACAGACACAGGATGGGGCAGAGTCCGGCATTCTGTGTCTATGGACGCAAATGCTGGACTCGGGAGTGTGCCCGCACAGTAAACCTCAGGGAGAGCGCTTCTCCTAGGGGGGGGTTCCCGATGCGAGGAGGAGCCGCGAGTGCTGTTGGGAGACCCCAGAAGACGAGGATTAGGGCCACGCTGTGCAAAACGAACTGCACAGTGGAGGTAAGTATGATATGTTTGTTATTTAAAAAACCCTTTAAGTATGTGTATTTCATTTTTTTATATTCCCACTCTTCTTTAAAATTCACCAACATAAAAATTCAGCACCATGGAGAGAGAGTCAGCTTCATGGAGAGATGCTGCAGGGCCACATACAGGAATGGAGATGTTTATCAACAAATGTGAGACCTCTGGATAGGAGTTTTAGGTCCAAGCTGAGAAGTTTCAGGACAATGGAGAGAACATTTCAAGAACAGAAACAATAACTTCAGGACCATGGACAGAACGTTTCAGTAAGAGAAACAATAACTTCAGGACCACGGAGAGAACATTTCAAGAACAGAAACATGGACAGAAAGTTTCAGGAACAGAAACAATAACTTCAGCACCATGGACAGAACGTTTCAAGAACAGAAATAATAACTTCAGGACCATGTACAGAACATTTCAGGAACAGAAACACTAACTTCAGAACCATGGACTGAACGTTTCAAGGACAGAAACAATAACTTCAGGACCATGGACAGAACGTTTCAGGAACAGAAACAATAACTTCAGAACCATGGAGAGAAAATTTCAAGAACAGAAACAATAACTTCAGAACCATGGACAGAACGTTTCAGGAACACAAACAATAACTTCGGCACCATGGACAGAACGTTTCAGGAACAGAAACAATAACTTCAGGACCATGGAGAGAACATTTCAAGAACAGAAACATGGACAGAACGTTTCAGGAACAGAAATAATAACTTCAGGACCATGGACAGAACGTTTCAAGAACAGAAATAATAACTTCGGGACCATGTACAGAACGTTTCAGTAAGAGAAACAATAACTTCAGGACCATGGACAGAACGTTTCAGGAACAGAAACACTAACTTCAGAACCATGGACTGAACGTTTCAAGGACAGAAACATGGACAGAACGTTTCAGGAACAGAAATAATAACTTCAGCACCATGGACAGAACGTTTCAGGAACAGAAACAATAAATTCAGGACCATGGACTGAACGTTTCAGGAACAGAAACAATAACTTCAGGACCATGGACGGAACGTTTCAAGGACAGAAACAATAACTTCAGGACCATGGACAGAACGTTTCAGGAACAGAAACAATAACTTCAGGACCATGGAGAGAGAGTCAGCTTCATGGAGAGATGCTGCAGGGCCACATACAGGAATCGAGACGTTTATCAACAAATGTGAGACCTCTGGATAGGAGTTTTAGGTCGAAGCTGAGAAGTTTCAGAACCATGGAGAGAACCTTTCAAGAACAGAAACAATAACTTCAGAACCATGGACAGAACGTTTCAGGAACACAAACAATAACTTCAGGACCATGGAGAGAACGTTTCAGGAACAGAAACAATAACTTCAGAACCATGGACAGAACGTTCCAGGAACAGAAACAATAACTTCAGGACCATGGACAGAACGTTTCAGGAACAGAAACAATAACTTCAGGACCATGGACAGAACGTTTCAGGAACAGAAACAATAACTTCAGGACCGTGGAGAGAACGTTTCAGGAACACAAACAATAACTTCAGGACCATGGACAGAACGTTTCAGGAACAGAAACAATAACTTCAGGACCATGGACAGAACGTTTCAGGAACAGAAACAATAACTTCGGCACCATGGACTGAACGTTTCAGGAACAGAAACAATAACTTCAGGACCGTGGAGAGAACATTTCAAGAACAGAAACAATAACTTTAGGACCATGGACAGAACGTTTCAGGAACAGAAACAATAACTTCAGAACCATGGGCAGAACGTTTCAAGGACAGAAACAATAACGTCAGGACCATGGACTGAACGTTTCAGGAACAGAAACAACTTCAGGACCGTGTGTTTCAGGTGTTTTCAGTGAAGGGTACTATTATTACTACAATATAGAAAGACATTGTAGACAATTCTACACCTTGTGGTGACAGATTGGTGAAGACCCTTTTCTCTTCCAGCGTGACTGTCCCCTGTGTATAAAGTCAGCTCCATAAAGACATGGTTTGACCAGTTCGGTGTGGAGATCTGTAGTGATCCCTAACAGCACCAATACACATTGACAATATGGTTGCTGTGAGCCCACCCTTTTTATACAGTGCCTTGAAAAAGTATTCATACCCCTTGAAAATTTTCCACATTTTATCATATTACAACCAAAAAACATAAATGTATTTTATTGGGATTTTATGTGATAGACCAACACAAAGTGGCACATAATTGTGAAGTCGAAGAAAAATGATAAATGGTTTTCAATTGTTTTTACAAATAAGTGAAAAGTGTGGGGGGGGGGGGGCATTTGTATGGCGCCCCCCGGAGTCAATACTTTGTAGAACCCCCTTTCTCTACAAGTCTTTTTGGGGATGTCTCTACCAGCTTTGCACATCTAGAGAGGACATTTCTGCTCATTCTTCTTCTTTGCAAAATATCTCAAGCTCTGTTAGGTTGGATGGAGAGCGTCTGTGAACAGCAATTTTCAAGTCTTGCCACAGATTCTCAATGGGATTTAGGTCTGGACTGTGAATGGGCCATTCTAACACATGAATATGCTTTGATCTAAACCATTCCATTGTAGCTCTGGCTGTATGTTTCGGGTCGTTTTCCTGCTGGAAGGTGACCCCCCCCCCCCCCCCCCGGTCTCAAGTCTTTTGCAGACTCTAACAGGTTTTCTTCTAAGATTGTCCTGTATTTGGCTCCATCCATCTTCCCATCAACTCTGACCAGCTTCCCTTTCCCTGCTGAAGAAAACCATCCCCACCACATGATGCTGCCACCATCATGTTTCACGGTGGGGATGGTGTGTTCAGGGTGATGTGCAGTGTTAGTTTTGCACCACACATAGCGTTTTGATTTTAGGCCAAAAAGTAAAATGTTGCTCTCATCTGACCAGATCACCTTCTTCCACATGTTTGCTGTGTCCCCCACATGGCTTCCTGCAAACTGCAAATTGGACTTCGTATGGGTTTATTTCAACAATGGATTTATTTTTGCCATTCTTCCATATAGGCCAGATTTGTCGAGTGCACAACTAATAATTGTCCTGTGGACAGATTCTCACACCTTTGCTATGGATCCAGGCATGAGATGGCCTGGCTCGCAGTCTCTGCTCTAATTCATCCCAAAGGTGTTCTATCTTGTTGAGGTCAGAACCCTGTGCAGGACAGTCATGTTCCTCCACGCCAAACTCGCTCATCCATGTCTTAATGGACCTTGCTTTTGTGCACTGGTCCAAATCATTTGGTGGAGGGGGGATTATGGTGTGGGGGTAGTATTTAAGGGGTTGGGCTTGGCCCCTTATTTCCAGGGAAGGGAACTCTTAAGGCCTCAGCATACCAAGACATTTTGGACAATTTCATGCTCCCAATTTTGTGGGAACAGTACAGGTTTATTTACTAAAGCTGGAAAGTGCAAAATCAGGCTCACTTCTGCATAGAAACCAATGAGCTTCCAGGTTTTATTACCAAAGCTTAATTGAACAAGCTGGGGTTAGAAGCTCATTGGTTTCTATGCAGAAGTGAGCCTGATTTTGCACTTTCCAGCTTTAGTAAATAAACCCCATTGTGTACTTAAAAGTGGGGTATGCCTGTATGGGGACGGCCCCTTCCTGTTCCAACATGACTGCGCACCAGTGCACAAAAGCAAGGTCCATAAAGACATGGATGAGCGAGTTTGGGGTGGAGGAACCTGACTGGCCTGCACAGAGTCCTCACCTCAACCCAATAAAACACCTATGGGATGAATTAGAGTGGAGACTGCAAGCCAGGCCTTCTCATTCACATCAGTGGCTGACCTCACAAATGTGCTTCTGTAATAATGGTCAAACATTCCCATAGACACTCTCCTAAACCTTGTGGACGGCCTTCCCAGAAGAGTTGAAGCTGTTATAGCTGCAAAGGGTGGGCCAACTCAATATAGAACCCTACGGACTAATGCCGCGTACACACGAGCAGACTTTTTGACAGCAAAGGTCCGACAGAACGAATCCGTCGGACAATTCGATCGTGTGTGGGCTCCATCGGACTTTTGCTGTTGAATAATCCGACAGATTTTAGAAATAGAGCATAAATTAAATTTTTCCGTCGGAACTCCGCTGGACCCAGTTCCTATCGAAAAATCCGCTCGTCTGTGTGCTAGTCCGACGGACAAACAACGACGCTAGGGCAGACATGTGCACAACAAAAAAATGTGTTTATTTTCGTTTTGTTTTTTTCGTTTTTGAAACAAATTCGTTTTTTTTTTTCGTTTCGTTTTTTTCGTTTCCGTTGATTCGTAACGATTCGTACATTCGTAAGTCGTCTTTGTTCGTATTTGTAACGATTCGTACTTTCGTAAGAGTTATTTTTCGTTGATTAGTTTTTTCGTTAGTTTAATTTTCGTTCATTCGTTTATTCGAAATTCGGACGCATTCGTAGTTATTCGTACTTTCGTAACATTCGTAGATTCGTAATCGGAGCATAATTCATAATTTTATGTAATGTGTATGCTATTATTACATTTTAATAATTTACAAATCGAAAAAAAAAAGTTACGAATCGAAAAAAAAAAAGTTACGAATCGGAAAAAAAAAAGTTACGAATGTACGAATTTTTTTGTTCAATCCATTTATTACGAATCGAAAATAAAAAGTTACGAATCGGAAAAAAAAGTTACGAATGTACGAATTTTTTTGTTCAATCCATTCGAAGCACGTTAAGCAGCACCATTTTCGTTTCGTTTTTTTCGTTTCCGTTGATTCGTAACGATTCATAAATTCGTAAGTCGTCGGTGTTCGTATTCGTAACGATTAGTACATTTGTAAGAGTTATTTTTTCGTTGATTCGTTTTTCCGTTAGTTTAATTTTCGTTTATTCGAAATTCGGACGCATTCGTATTTATTTGTACATTCGTAACATTCGTAACATTCATAGATTCGTAATCGGAGCATAATTCATAATTTTATGTAATGTGTATGCTATTATTACATTTTAAGAGACACGGAAAATTCCGAATCGAAAAAAAAAGTTACGAATGTACGAATTTTTTCGTTCAATCCATTCGAAGCACGTTAAGCAACGCCATTGTAAGAGACACGGAAAATTACGATTCGAAAAAAAAAAAAAAAAGTTACGAATGTACGAATTTTTTCGTTCAATCCATTCGAAGCACGTTAAGCAGCGCCATTGTAAGAGACACGGAAAATTACGAATCGAAAAAAAAAAGTTACGAATGTACGAATTTTTTTGTGCAATCCATTCGAAGCACGTTAAGCAGCGCCATTGTAAGGGACACGGAAAATTACCAATTCAACAAAAAAAAAAGTTACGAATGTACGAATTTTTTCGTTCATTTTCGTTGTTCCTTTTTTTTCGTTTTTTGGATTTTCGTTGCTTGGTTTTTCGGATTTTCGTTGCTTTTCGGATTCGTTCGATTCGAACGATTCGTTAATCGTATTCGTACGATTCATTATTCGGATTCGTACGAAAACGAACGAACGAAAAAAACGAAAAAAAACAAAAAAAAAAAAAAACGAATTGCACATGTCTATTCTAGTCCGGTCGTACGTCATCACGTTCGAATCCGTCAGAATTTAGTGTGATTGTGTGTGGCCAAGTCCGTTCAGTCGAAAAGTACGTCGGAACTCCGTCGAACGTCCGTCGGAAAGACCGTCGGACCTAGTCCGTTGAAAAGTCCGCTCGTGTGTACGCGGCATAAGACTGGGATGCCATTAAAGGTCATGTGCGTGTAAAGGCAGGCGTCCCAATACTTTTGGTAATATAGCATAACAAACTTTTTCTAGATGGGTTGGGAATTTTTTTTAAATAATATACATTTTCCAGGGAGTCAATTTATATTTTTCCTTAATGGCTTCATATGTCTAATATGTCAGTATTATGTCACATACAGTGTAGTGTAGAAATTGTTACAGTTGGGTCCATTACTTTTGTATGTACTGAGCAATTTAACAGTAATTGTCTCCTAATTGCTACAATGTAATAGCCGTCATTGTTCTTCCCTCGTTCGGAAGTGTATGGGTGATCTCCATTATGATTAAATAGTTTGAGTTATGTTCTTTCGAGAGTCGTATTATGATGGAGGCATTGATTCCCTGATAAGAACACAGCTGGTGGAGAGCTGCATCTGGCAGAGCTATATGATAAATAATTTATAATATCAGAGCAAAACCGGTGTTGTTACGGCTTAAGAGGAATTCATAACCGACAAATGATCATAATTAAATGCATCGCTCATTAAAATGTTAATTTGATTGTCTCCCTGATAGAGAAATGAAATAAATTCATCATTTCCTTTCGGTGTTTTAGTCTGTATTTCCCTATATGCCCGTCGTGTCTATTTGTCCTTTCTTTTCCCAGCCTGGCGTCGTGCCTGGGATCCTGCCTCGGTTATATATCAAATTAAGCCTTGTTCTCGGAGAAATCGAGCCAGACAATTATGTATTTAGCAAAATGAACAGACACTAAATTACAATTAAAATACGTCTGAGCCGTACCCTTGCAGATTCGTAAAATGTGTTTATCTCTCTTCATTTGTCTTGGCTAACCTGATACTGGAACATTACAGCAATAAAGAGATCCTTCAAAAGGCAAAGAAGGTGGAGGGGCAGAGAAGAGATACAGACAAGTGTATACAATTAGTGAAATCTACAAAATTGCCAGTAGATCGGCACACAATTAATTACCAGACTGTTCATTTCAACAATCTTACCATAAGATTATATGTGTATTTAAAAGAGAAGTATGGCCAATGATTTCTTACCGTGCTTCCCTTGGGGGGTCACAGGAGTGCTCTCCTTGTGCTCTCCTTGTGCTCTCCTGTGACCCAGAATCGGCCAACAGCGGGCTAAAGTCCACCGTTGGCTGATAATATATAGTTACATAGTTAGTCTGGTTGAAAAAAGACCATCTAGTTTAACCAATAAAGGGGGAGACAAATTATACAATCCTACAAGTGGCGGCTGGTGCTCAAATTTTTTTTGGGGGGGGGGGCTTCCCGGGTGGCTTTGATCGGTCAATCGTCCCACACTACTTACCCCATCCAGGTTGCAGGCAGCTTCCCCACTGCTTCTTCTCCTCTGCGGCTTTCTGGGCGGCTTTGGCTGCTTCCCGGCTGCTTCTCCTCCTCAGCAGTTTCCCAGCTGCTTCTCCTCCTCAGCAGCTTCAGCAGCTTCCCAGCTGCTTCTCCTCCTCAGCAGCTTCCCAGCTGCTTCTCTTACTCAGCGGCTTTGGCGGCTTCCTAGCTGCTTCTCCTCCTCAGTAGCTTTGGCAGATTCCCAGTTGCTTCTCCTCCTCGGCGGCTTCCCAGCTGCTTCTCCTCCTCAGCGGCTTCCCGGGTGGCTTCTGCTGCTTCTCAGCTGCTTCTCCTTCACGGTGGCTTCAGCGGCTTCCCAGCTGCTTCTCCTCCTCGGCGGCTTCCCAGCTGCTTCTCCTCCTCAGCGGCTTCCCAGCTGCTTCTCCTCCTTGGCGGCTTCGGCAGCTTCCCAGCTGCTTCTCCTCCTTGGCTGCTTCTCTGCTGCTTCTCCTCCTTGGTGGCTTCCTGGGTGGCTTCTCCTCTGCGGCTTTCTGGGCGGCTTTGGCTGCTTCCCAGCTGCTTCTCCTCCTCAGCAGCTTCCCAGCTGCTTCTTCTACTCGGCGGCTTTGGCGGCTTCCTAGCTGCTTCTCCTCCTCAGTAGCTTTGGCAGATTCCCAGTTGCTTCTCCTCCTCTGCGGCTTCCCAGCTGCTTCTCCTCCTCAGCGGCTTCCCGGGTGGCTTCTGCTGCTTCTCAGCTGCTTCTCCTTCACGGTGGCTTCAGCGGCCTCCCAGCTGCTTCTCCTCCTCGGCGGCTTCCCAGCTTCTTCTCCTCCTCAGCGGCTTCCCAGCTGCTTCTCCTCCTCGGTGGCTTCGGCAGCTTCCCAGCTGCTTCTACTCCTTGGCTGCTTCTCTGCTGCTTCTCCTCCTTGGTGGCTTCCTGGGTGGCTTCAGCTGCTTCCCCTTTACTTGGCGGCTTTGGTGGCTTCCTAGCTGTTTTTCCTCCTCAGCAGCTTCGGCAGATTCCCAGCTGCTTCTCTTCCTCGGTGGCTTCCCAGCTGCTTCCCCTCCTCGTGGCTTCGGTGGCTTCCCGGGTGGCTTTGGCTTCTTCCCAGCTGCTTCTCCTCCTTGGTGGCTTTGGTGGCTTCCCAGCTGTTTCTTCTCCTCTGCGGCTTTGGCAGCTTCCCAGCTGCTTCTGCTCCTTGGCGGCTTCCTGGGTGGCTTTGGCTGCTTCCCAGCTGCTTCTCCTCCCCGGCGGCTTCGACAGATTCCCAACTGCCTCTCCTCCTTGGCGGCTTCCTAGCTGCTTCTCCTCCTCGGCGGCTTTGGCGGCTTCCCAGCTGCTTCTCCTCCTTGGCGGCTTCCCGGGTGGCTTTGGCTGCTTCCCAACTGCTTCTCTTCCTTGGCGGCTTCCCAGCTGCTTCTCCTCCTCGGCGGCTTCCCGGGTGGCTTTGGCTTTTTCTGAGCTGCTTCTCCTTGTCGGCAGCTTCCCAGGTGGCTTCAGCTGTGCTTTGCTGACTTTCTGGGTTTTTTAACTTCATCATAACGAATAATCGTAATTAACGAACATTCTTATTTTGTCCGATTCTGAATCTCCCATCGACTACCAGTACCAGTCTCCCACTCCCATATTAAAAAAGGTAATTTTCCCAACCCTCACTCAGCAGCAGAAGAAAACCATTGAACGGTCAACAAAACACCAGTCACGTTTCCGAAATTTCGTACAAATGTCGGAAGCATAGCAATTCGTATTTCGGATCCTCCCGAATGTACGAATTTACAGAAATTCGTACGAATTTTCAATTTGTACGAAACTAACTGCACATGTCTAGTTCAGAGTCACCACCAATGCAGGTCCCCGTCACTAGTGAGCAGGAGGAGGCTTCATGACAAACTGCATAGGGGGGTTCCACTTAAAGGACAACACCACTCTAAAGTGTGACATAGTTTGGGGATTATCGCCCTTTACCGTGGGATACAAATGTATCTGAGCACTCCAAGGCAGGACTGCGGGCCCCAACATTTAGTACCACACAGGCCAGTGTGAGGGGTTTCGGAGAGACTCATGCCGCGTACACACGAGAGGACTTTGACAGCAAAGGTCCGTCGGACAATTCGATCGTGTGTGGGTTCCATTGGACTTTTGCTGTCGAAAAATCCGACAGACTTTAGAAATAGAACATGTCTTAAATTTTCCCGCCGGAACTCCGCTGGACCCAGTTCCTATCGAAAAATCCGCTCGTCTGTGTGCTAGTCCGACGGACAAACTTCGACGCTAGGGCAGCTATTGGCTACTGGCTACGGACTTCCTTATTGTAGTCCAGTCGTACGTCATCACGTTCAAATCCGTCAGAATTTAGTGTGATCGTGTGTGGCCAAGTCCGTTCATTCAAAAAGTTCATCGGAACTCCGTTGAAAGTCCGTCGGAAGGACCGTCGGACCTAGTCCGTCGAAAAGTCCGCTCGTGTGTACGCGGCATTAAAGGATCTTTAGGCTTCTAGCACCACCTTTAGTTAGGACTCCTCCAGATTTAGGATTCATGTACAGAAATCGCTCAGAGTCGCCACCAATGTAGGTTCCCGTCACTAGAGAGCAGGAGGAGGCTTCACAACAGACTGCATTGGGAAGTTCCTCTTAAAGGACAATAACACCCTAACGTGGGACATAGTTTGGGGATTTCCGCCCTTTACAGAGAGACTCAAGGACCTTTAGGCTTCTATCACAGCCTTTAGCTAGGACTCCCCCAGATTTAGGGTCTACGTACAGAAATTGGTCATTGTTTGTTAAATTGCACAAATGTGTTTATTGTTGTTGCTGTTTTTGTTGCCTCATTGGGTTTTACAGCCCAAATAAATCCTCCTTCTTCAGCCTTGTTGGGTCAGAGGTTTTGCCATTGCCGGAAAGGGTCATCTGGAATCAGGCGGACCCATCCATGGTAGATGCCCCAGTTGAAGAGTGTATTACACGAAACGCGTCGGTCAAGGCTATACCTATTCCCACATTGCTCTTTTTTAATCGTGATCACTTTTATATTTGTTATTTTGATGGTTTTAATCAATAAAACCTTTCCATTTTGACCTGCACCATCAGAGCCCCCTGTTTTTTCTTTTTTCCTCTCAATGGTTGGAAAACATCTGGGGAGCACCCTGCGTGCGTTCTTATCACACTAGATCTGGTAATAGAACATTGGTTCCATCTTCCTGCTTGCCGTGGATTCCTCCTTCTGTATTCCTGGTTACAGCTTTTGGGTTGTGGTCTGCATCCCACCTCGGCCATCTTTGGTTTGATCGTCTATATCACTTTGGGAAAGTCGAAACAAGACTAGCAGATTCCATCAGTTTGCCTTCAGAAGTCCAGTGAATGCCCAGGCTGCCGGCTATTCGAGCCTTTCCATGCCCGTTTGACCCTCTGTCACTGACAGGGGGTCCATTGGTTCTGGTAAGCGCATATCTGTTATTATTTCATCTCATAAAGTGTTTATGAGAAGACCTTTCAAGATACCCATGTCCTGATATCACCATTTTATTTGTTTCTTTGGGACTTTTCATCCACACTGGGGTTATTCTGTTTATTATATTGGACTTTTTATGGTTTATTAGTTCACTACACAGAGACATTTTTGAGTACTACAAACCCAGTTTCTATTGCGGATTGATCCATTTGGTGTTCATTAATTTGATTCACTTTTATATTGATTGTAGCGCTACACTTTCATCCACACTGTTTTTTGAATTGTTTGTCACATTCTAGTGCAGCAGCTTCATTATCACTTTTGTACATTTTAGGTTTTGTTCACTTATGAGCAGTGATGTAAGTAACTGAGTTAAAATAAACGCAGTTACTTCAGAGGGTAACGAGTAATCTTACTGATTACTTTTCCCCTCATGGTAATGCAGTTCCCATTACTTGGGTGGAGTTACCTCAATTACATCGACTGCCACTAGATGGCAGTAGTGTAATTCCGGTGTCCTGACAAAAAAGTTCCCCCGCTGGATAAGGAACCCCTGTACTGCGCAGGTGCAGCGCTTGCGCAGTACTATCAGGAACTAAGTACTCACCGAGGCCAAGATGCCGAGAGCGGTTGCCCTTGCGACTCAGCGCCTACCACCCCTGAAGATGGTACAGGGGACGGTTGGCACCAAGAGGCACAAGCCACCTGTTGGGTGGTGGCTTAGGCGTGGATCCAGGTGTAGTTGGGTACACAGGCAGACTGGCGGAGGCTCCAACACTGATGGGTAAACAGGCAGCAGGCTGAGGATCAAACACAAGATTAATCAGGCACAAGCAGAAGGTTAACACAGGAGGACAAGTCCAGATAGAATGGTCAAACACAAGCAAGAGGTCAAGGCAGGCCGAGGGTCAAGTACTGCTTAAGCAGGCGGTGGAAGTCCGGTATACAGGCCGAGGGTCAAACACAGGAGAGAGGTGGTGATCCGGGTAAACAAGCCAAAGGTCAAGGTTGGAGAAGGTAACAAGGTCAAGACAATCCGGGTCGGCAACGGGTAGGCAAGTAGATACAGCAGGCACAGGTACAAGGGACAAGGGAACAGCTGAGAGACGAACCAGCGTCTGTCTGGGTCCAAGGGCCTCTCTTTTATAGGCCGGGTGGAGGTCACATGGGACGTGCACTAGCGCGCGTGCGCGCGCGCCGTTCAGCTGGGCCGCGTACGTTCGTGCGCCGCCACATCGTTCCTCTGACTCCTACTGTGCGCCGCAGCGCCGGACCTATGCGTCTGCGCACTGGGGCGCGCGGCGGACCAGGTCCCTGATAGTGCCCCCCCCAAGGGGCGGACTCCGGACGCCCAGGCTGTCCATTAGTTCAGGATGCTCCTGCTGGAAAATCTTAATTAACCTTGGTGCATGGAAATTTCCCGATGGCTCCCAGGAATTATCCTCCAATGGGTACCCCTTCCATTTCACTAGATACTGTAGCTGACGACCCACCTTCCTGCATCCTAGAAGTGATTCCACCTCGAATTCTTCCATGCCATCGATTGTGACAGGTGGTGGCGGAGGTTCCTCCCTGTCTGGGAAGGGACTTGGAACCAAAGGTCTCAGTAAAGATGCATGGAAAACAGGATGTATCTTGTAAGTTTTTGGTAGCGAAAGCTCAAAGGCCACGGGATTCACTGCCTTTTTGACCTCAAATGGCCCAATGAATTTGGGGCCCAGTTTCCGTGAGGGGCAAGAGAGCTTGAGATGAGCCGTTGACAACCACACTTTTTCCCCGATTTTGAAATGGGGGTTCTCCCTCCTGCCTCTGTTGTGGTATCTTTCGTACCCTTCTTGAGCCTGTTGCATGGTCTCCTGGAGCTTTCGAAAGTTGTTTTGAATGGCCTCTAGACGCTCTTGTACCGCAGGAACTGGTGATTCAGGAATTGAGTTTGGCAGAAATGATGGGTGGAAGCCACAGTTTGCCCAGAAAGGAGTTTGGTTGGTAGCTGAGTGGGAAGAATTATTGTATGCGAACTCCGCGTACGCCAGCAAGGAGGACCAATCATCTTGAGCAGAGGAGCAGAAGCATCGCAAATACTGCTCGAGCGTCTGGTTGGTACGCTCTGTTTGGCCATTACTTTGCGGGTGATAGGCTGAAGAAAGACAGATTTTGATTCCTAAGGTTTTGCAGAGTGCCTTCCAAAACTTCGAGGTGAATTGGGAACCTCTGTCAGAGACAATGCTCCTGGGGACCCCATGGAGCCTGACGACCTCTTTGGTAAAGATGTTGGCAGTCTCGAGAGCAGAGGGAGTACCAACCATAGGCAAGAAATGGGCCATTTTGGACAGTCGATCAACCACTACCAGAATGGTAGAAAATCCTTCTGAGGGGGGTAGTTCCACAATAAAATCCATTGAGATGTCTGCCCATGGACGTTCCGGGATGGGTAATGGCCTCAATAACCCCCAGGGTTTGGTTTTTTGACCCTTGTTTCGTTGGCACGGGACACAGGAAGAGATGTAAGTACGGCAGTCCTGCCTCCAGCCTGGCCACCAAAAGGTACGAGAGATGAGTTCGGCCGTCTTCCGGTTCCCGAAGTGACCTGCCAGTTTGTGGTCATGGAGAGTCTTCAAGACCAAAGGTCTTACTTCTAGGGGTACAAAAATTTTATTCCGAGACCAGAATAGGTCTTCACGTTTTTCCAGAGTAGACACAATAGGGTCCTGGCAATGAGCTGAGGCAGTGAGGAGAGAGGTAGACAGATCTGCCGGAGTAAGAAGCAGAAAATTTTGGGGAGCCAAAATGGTACTTGGTTCCGACATTTGAGAAGATTCCGGAGAGATTCGGGAGAGGGCATCTGCTTTGCCATTCTTTGACCCTGGCCGATAGGAAATATGAAAGGTAAATCTAGAAAAAAAAAGTGCCCAGCGAGCTTGCCGAGGCCTCAACCGTTTGGCGGTACGTAAATATTCGAGATTTTTATGATCCGTAAAGATAGTAATTGGATGAGTTGCCCCCTCCAGAAGGTACCTCCATTCTTCCAAGGCGGCCTTAATGGCTAATAGCTCGCGATCCCCAACATCATAATTTCTTTCGGATGGGCTCAATTTCCGGGAGGCAAAGGCCACTGGGTGAAGGAGGGCTTTTGGCCCGTGGCGTTGTGACAGGATGGCACCTGTGGCAGATTCCGAGGCGTCAACCTCCAGTACAAAGGGAAGTAGAGGATCCGGGTGTCGTAGAATAGGAGCAGAGGTGAAGAGGGTCTTTAGTTTGGTGAAAGCATCCTGGGCTTCCTGGGACCATTGGAAACGGCCATGTTGTTGGGTTAGGCGGGTGATGGGAGCAACGATAGAGGAGAACCCGATGATGAACCTCCGATAAAAATTAGCAAACCCGATGAAACGTTGGACGGCCTTTTTGTCCTTGGGAGCTGACCATTCTATCACCGCCTTGACCTTTTGGGGATCCATTGTAGTGCCTTCGGTAGAGATGATGAACCCCAAGAACTGTACAGAAGTTTTCTCAAATTCACATTTTTCAGCCTTAAGATATAATTGGTGGGCTCTAAGGATGGCAAGTACTCTCCTAACGTGGCTCCGATGCATTTCCAAGGTGGCTGAAAAAATAAGGATATCGTCCAGGTATACAACCAAGAAGTCGTCCAGGTGCTCCCTAAAGATGTCATTCACCAGATGTTGGAAGGTAGCTGGAGCATTACACAGGCCAAAGGGCATCACCAAATACTCATAGTGGCCAAACCTGGACCTGAAGGCTGTCTTCCATTCATCACCTGCGCGGATCCTGACAAGATTATAAGCGCCCCTTAAATCAAGCTTGGAAAAAACTTTGGCCGATCGGAAACGTTGGAGGAGCTCGGGAATTAGAGGTAGCGGGTACCGGTTCTTCACCGTGATTTTATTAAGCTCCCTATAGTCAATGCAAGGTCGGAGTGACCCATCTTTTTTCCCTACAAAAAAGATGCCAGCCCCAGCCGGGGAGGTAGAGGGCCGAATGAAGCCCTTTTCAAGGTTTTCGTCAATGTAGGCTTTCAATGTTTTCAACTCAGTTTCAGATAACGGGAATATACGCCCGAAAGGAATCTCAGAGCCAGACAAAAGCTCAATGGGGCAGTCATAAGCCCGGTGAGGTGGTAGACGGTCGGCCTTCTTCTTGTCAAACACATCCCTGAAGTCTTGATAGGCAGGTGGAATGTGCTGGAGGTTTTCTGGTGCTGAGATGACTGCCAGGTGACAGCTCGGAGCCGGGGAGATGCAATGTTGATGACAGTAGGGAGAAGAGAAGGAGACCTCCTTCCGGTCCCAATGGATCTGAGGATCATGGGCCTGTAACCACGGGAGTCCCAGGATGATGGGAAACATCGGGGAAGAAATCAAATCAAAACGTAGCAGTTCCTGGTGGCCGGAGTCTGTAGTGGTGAGGATAGGTGGGGTCTCCTGGACTACTGGTCCTGAGTGTGGAAGGGACCCGTCAGCCAAGTGGACCAGTAAAGGTCTTTCTTTATTTAGACAGGGGATGTGCCATTCGTTGGCGATGGAAATGTCCAGAAAACAACTGCAGGCGCCTGAATCAATTACGGCCGGGAGCCGAATCTCCTTTCCCGCCAGCTGTAGGGAGACAGAAAGAGTCACGTAAGCCTGGACAAGGTTAATGGTTTGACAGTTGACAGTGGTTTGAGAGGGCAACTTACTGGGCCGGATGGGGCAGTTCAGTAGGTAGTGCCCAGAACCCCCGCAGTAGAGGCACAGGTTAGACCTGCGTCTGCGTTGCCTTTCTTCCTGAGAAAGCCGGGGGCGAACTAGGCCAAGTTGCATGGGCTCCCCCTCCGGAGCCGGCGTACCTGGAGAAAAGGAGGAGGCAGGGTATGTAGGCGGTGCCCTAGGGGGTACCCACACTGGTCGGGGATTCTGTAGGCGCTCGGAACGCCGTTCCCGCATGCGCCGGTCCAACTTGGTGGCCAGTTGGATTAACTCCTCCAGGGTTGTGGGGGTCTCCACCCGAGCTAACTCATCCTTCAGGACTTCGTTCAGCCCCAATCGATATTGGTAACGAAGGGCTGCCTCGTTCCAGGTAGTGTCGGCTGACCATTTGCGAAACTCTGCCGTGTAATCTTCTACTAGCCTTTTGCCCTGGGAAAGAGTATGTAGTGTGGCTTCGGCAGTGGCAGAACGCTGAGGGTCATCATAAAGTTGGCCCATTGCTTCAAAGAAAGAGTCCACAGTGTTTAACAGGGGGTTCCTCTGCTCCATGAGACCGTGGGCCCAGGTCTGGGGTTCCTCTGATAGCAATGACATGACAAATCCCACTTTTACAATTTCTGAAGAGAAAGTTCGGGGCTGTAAGGCAAGGTACAAGGTGCAGGCGTTCTTGAAAGACCTGAACTTCCTGCGATCGCCTGAAAATCGCTCAGGTACTGGGACCTTGGGTTCGGGTACAGCCATCATCATGGCGGGTGGCGCTTGGGCCTGCGGTGCAGAACTTCCACTGGCTGATCCAGGAGCTGGGCTTGTCGGAAGAGAGGCTGTTGCCAACTGTTGAAGACGGTTGTCCACCTGTACATAGCCTTCTTGTAGCTTTTGTACAGCTTCCATGAGGGCAGATACCTGTTGGCATAGCATCTCCAGAGGAGATCCCGCTCTGTTGGCCTCTGTCATGGCTGGTTCGTACTATCAGGAACTAAGTACTCACCGAGGCCAAGATGCCGAGAGCGGTTGCCCTTGCGACTCAGCGCCTACCACCCCTGAAGATGGTACAGGGGACGGTTGGCACCAAGAGGCACAAGCCACCTGTTGGGTGGTGGCTTAGGCGTGGATCCAGGTGTAGTTGGGTACACAGGCAGACTGGCGGAGGCTCCAACACTGATGGGTAAACAGGCAGCAGGCTGAGGATCAAACACAAGATTAATCAGGCACAAGCAGAAGGTTAACACAGGAGGACAAGTCCAGATAGAATGGTCAAACACAAGCAAGAGGTCAAGGCAGGCCGAGGGTCAAGTACTGCTTAAGCAGGCGGTGGAAGTCCGGTATACAGGCCGAGGGTCAAACACAGGAGAGAGGTGGTGATCCGGGTAAACAAGCCAAAGGTCAAGGTTGGAGAAGGTAACAAGGTCAAGACAATCCGGGTCGGCAACGGGTAGGCAAGTAGATACAGCAGGCACAGGTACAAGGGACAAGGGAACAGCTGAGAGACGAACCAGCGTCTGTCTGGGTCCAAGGGCCTCTCTTTTATAGGCCGGGTGGAGGTCACATGGGACGTGCACTAGCGCGCGTGCGCGCGCGCCGTTCAGCTGGGCCGCGTACGTTCGTGCGCCGCCACATCGTTCCTCTGACTCCTACTGTGCGCCGCAGCGCCGGACCTATGCGTCTGCGCACTGGGGCGCGCGGCGGACCAGGTCCCTGATAAGTACAAAGGACTACGGAGCTTCCGAAAATTGCCGAACCTAAACAGCTCTGAGTGAACTCTATACCGCGCAGGCGCAGTTTACATGTAATTGTACGAGGCGATGCCGCACGCTCTCGATGCTCGTGCTACTCTGCAAGGGGCGTCTATCGTGTAACTAAGGGGCGGGTCTAGTATTACTGTAACCAATGGGGCGCATTTATTATTATTGTTATATATCGAGCTCTGCCCATTAATTTAACATTCGCCCTCTTCTGTAGCCATCCGCCCCTTACACGATATAATAATAATAGACCCGCCCCTTACACGATATAATAATAATAGACCCGCCCCTTGCTTACACGTTATAACAGATCTGCCCCTTGGTTAGAGTAATAATAGAGCAGCCCCTTGGTTACACGATATATAACAATAATAATAGACCCGCCCCTTAGTTACACGTATAGAATATTAAAAAAAAAGTCACAGTTACTTTGCTGCGTAACTAATTACTTTTCCAATGTAGTAACTGAGTTACTAACTCAATTACTTTTTGGGAAAAGTAATTTGTAACTTAACTAATTACTTTTTTAAAGTAAGATGACCAACACTGTTTATGAGTTTAGCGCAATCACTTTCTTTCTACTTACACTGACCCATCCATCAGTGGCTCCTTCGGAGGTAAGTGCTGCAGAAGTTTGAAACTAGATAAAGTTTAAGATGAAAGCAAAGTTTTATTGAATACGTGGGACATACTTGTGGAGCTGGGTACTCAGTAGTCATCGACCATCATTGCCGCAGACTCCTGACATGAACCATTTGCCCGCCGGAGTTAATAATGTAATCAGTGCAGCACTCCGGAGTTAATAATAATGGAGCCAATTATAATCAGACAACGAGGATGGCGCTCTTAGGCAGCTCCCAGTCCTTCCATGTGTCTGCCGTGACATCTGAACGAGGAGCTCTCCCTGATGAGACCTTCCGAGACCCGTGTATTCCTTTCCATCAGCCCCCCTGACTAATGAAAACATGATTTCATTTGTTTACAGCAAAACAATTTATCTCCCAAGACGTGGAGAGTCTCTGTTTTAAAAATGACGACTTCTGCAAATTGTTTTTCAGGGAAATGATTGCTTTGGAATTCCTCTTTCAGCCGCTCTTGTGGCTCAAGCTGATTGCTCAATTTGATGTTGTCACTCGGCTCTGTCCACCTCCGACGGAGACGTTTTTTAAAGATGAGAAAACTCTTTTCACGCGATTACCGCGGCTTCTGAGTGCGCAAAACCATCTTCTGTGCATTCAGATTGTGTGATTGTCTCAATGCCGGCTTCAGGAGATTTAGGAAAAAAACGAAACCCGTCTTATCTTCTGATCATGAAATGATAGTTTGTGAAGGTCTCTTTCAAATATAAAATGAAAAAAAAATTTGATTTGAAGGGAAGTAAAACTTTAGCCAAAATGTTTTGGTTTTCTGTTTTTGGATGTGAGTGTGAAAGTTGTTCTGTTGCACCTACATGTGTTTTTATGTGTTGTATTATAATGCTGCTGCTGTCATATAGTGGGGGTTTTGGGCCACTACTACTAGTTTATTGTGTGATTTTGGTTTCTGCCTTTGTCCTCCTGTTTAGTGCTAGTTAGGTCAGTGAATGAATGAATGATTTGTATAGCGCTGCAAATGCGAACTGAATCGCCTCAAGGCGCTTGGTCTGTCCTTGTTGTCTAGCTTAAATTTAGAAGAGGTGGGTCTTGAGTTTTTTCCTGAAGGCCTGATGGTTTTCTTCTAAGCGGATGTTGTTCGGTAGAGCGTTCCATAGCCGAGGTCCCTGTACTGCAAATCTTCGTTCTCCCTTATGCCCCGTATTCCGACCACAAAATCCGTTGGATTTTTTCCGATGGATTTTGTCCGACACTGGTGTTGCATACACACGGTCGGACAAAGTTGTCGGAAAATCCAATCATCCTGAACGTGGTGACGTTCGTTGCGTACGACGGGACTACGTAGAGGCTAGTAGCCAATAGCTTTGGTCTTGTAATGTTATCTGAGCATGCGTAGCACTTTGTCCGTCGGAATTCACTACACACGATCGGAAAAAGTCCGATAGGACTTTGTTGTCGGAAAATTTGAGAACAGGAGATAAAACTTTGTCCGTGGGAAAATCCGACGGAAAAAGTCTGATGGAGCCTACACACGGTCGGAATTTCCGACAACATTGTCCGATAGGACATTTTCCATCGGAAAATCCGTGTGTATGGGGCATTAGATTTGTAGCGGGCTTTGGGAATGAGAAGTCGATTTTGGTTTGTTGATCGAAGGCTGCGATTTGGTATGTATTTTTTTATTTTCTCACATAGGTATTGAGGAGCGTTTCCTTGTGTACATTTGTGGGTGAGGCAGAGGGTCTTGAACGTGATCCGATTCTTATACCGTGAGCCAATGGAGGGTCCTCAGGGATGGGGAGATGGATTCCCAGGGTTTCTTTCCGGTGACTAGTCTTGCTGCTGTGTTTTGGACGACTTGTAGGCGTGCAATCTGGTAATCCGGTAGTCAGTGCTAGCTAGACCTTACCCATTGCTTTCCAGCTTCTTGAGGGATCCAACAGGTATGGCATATACACTCACCAGCCTCTTTAACCACTTCGCATCCGGCTGTAGCCGAATGACGGCCATAGCGCGGATGCCAAATCCCGGGAGGCCGTCATATGACGGCCTCCCCTTTCCTCGTTCCCTGTGCGCGCTCACGAGCGTGCAGCAGGGAAATTCTGTGTTGGCCGTGTCCCTCGGACACGGCCAATCACAGATCGCTGTAAACGGCCAATAACAGCGGCCGTTTACAGCGCGATCGCCCTGGCCAATGAGAGATGATCTCATATGTAAACATATGAGATCATCTCTCAGCGCCGCTCCTCCTCCTCACACAGAGACAGCGTGTGAGGAGGGGGAGATGAACGGCTGCAGCGCCGTAAGTGTTTTACAAAAAAAAAATAAAAAATAAAATGCCATCTGTGCCCACTGCCACCACTGCAATCTGTCCCCAATGTCATCTGTCCCCAATGTCATCTGTGCCCAATGACATCCCCAGTGCCATCCCCAGTGCCATCTGCCAGTGCCATCGCCAGTGCCATCGCCAGTGCCATCCCCAGTGCCATCTCCAGTGCCATCTCCAGTGCCATACCTAGTGCCATCCCCAGTGCCATCGCCAGTGCCATTCGCCAGTGCCATCTGCCAGTGCCATCCCCAGTGCCATCCCCAGTGCCATCCCCAGTGCCATCCCCAGTGCCATCGCCAGTGCCATCCCTAGTGCCATCCCCAGTGCCATCATTAGTGCCATCTGCCAGTGCCATCCCCAGTGCCATCCCTAGTGCCATCTGCCAGTGCCATCCCCAGTGCCATCCGCCAGTGCCATCCCCAGTGCCATCTGTAGTCAGTGCCATCTGTAGTCAGTGCCATCTGTCATCAGTGCCACATATTAGTGCCATCTGTCATCAGTGCCACCTGTCAGTGTCACGTGCCATCTGTTATCAGTGTCACCTGTCATCAATGCCACGTATCAGTGCCATCTGTCATCAGTGTCATGTGTCATCAGTGCCACGTATTAGTGCCGTCTGTCATCAGTGCCACGTATTAGTGCCATCTCGCATCAGTGCCACATATTAGTGCCACGTGATATCAGTGCCATGTATGAGTGCCATCTCTCAGTGCCATCTGTCATCAGTGTCACGTGTCATCAGTGCCCCGTATTAGTACCATCTGTCATCAGTGCCACGTCAGTGTCACGTGTCATCAGTGCCACGTCAGTGTCACGTGTCATCAGTGCCACGTCAGTGTCACGTGTCATTGTCCTGGTGCTCCAGGGCCTTCAAAAGTGTAATAGGTAGTCAACAATTTAGATGTGTAATTTATGCTCCTAGAACACGCGATGGCGCTCCCTGCATGTTGGGCCTCTCTATGTGGCCAGGCTGTGGAAAAGTCCCACATATGTGGTATCGTAATACTCAGGAGGAGTAGCAGAATTTATTTTTGGGTGTCATTTGTGGTAAACACATGCCATGTGAGAGAAATAACCTATTACAATGACAATTTTGTAGAAAAAAAATAAAAAATAAAAAAATAATTCATTTTGCAAAGAATTGTGGGAAAAAATGACAACATCAAAAAGCTCACCATGCCTCTTACTAAATACCTTGGAATGTCTACTTTCAAAAAAGGGGTCATTTGGGGGGTATTTGCACTTTTCTGACTTGTTCGGGTCACAAGAAATGAGATAGGTCACCAGTACATCAGATGTGATGAATTTTGTATAATTCGCACCACAGATTGTAGAGTCTGTAACTTTCACAAAGACCAAATAATTTCCACTAATTTGGGTTATTTTTACCAAAGATATGTGGCAGTATAAATTGTGGCCAAAATTTATGAAGAAAAATTAATAATTTCCTAAATTGTATCACAGAAACAAAGAAAAATGCGTTTTTTTTCAAAATTTTCGGTCTTTTTTCAATTATAGCGCAAAAAATAAAAAACCCAGAGGTGATCAAATACCACCAAAAGAAAGCTCTATTTGTGGGAAAAAAAGGACAAAAAATTCATTTGGGTACAGTGTTGCATGACTGAGTAATTGTCAGTCAAAGCGTGAGAGCACCGAAAGCTGAAAATTGGTCTGGATGGGAGGGGGGTGTTGGTGCCTGGTAGGCAAGTGGTTAATGTGGTTGTAAACCCTTACAAACCACTTTGACCTACAGGTAGGCCTAGATTAAGGCTTACCTGTAGGTCCAGAAATATGTCCTAAACCTACATGGTTTAAGGAGATATTTGCAAAAGACAGGTGCCACTGTCTACGACGCATTCGCCATAGACAGCGGCGCGCAGGCGCACTGAGCATGCCGCTGCTAACGGCGATATGCCGCTAGTGGTGGCACCCGTGCGCATGCCCGGGAGTGATGTCATCGCGGCTCTGGCAAGTCACAGCACCGGAGCCGCGATAGGGAGGGATAACCACCGCTCCAGGACAATCCTTCAGAGCAAATGCTCCTACTCCTGTTTGGGAGCCCCAGGTGCTGGCTAATGACACAGTAGATTAAAAAATCAGGAAGAACTCTGGACAGCCACACACTGGGAGAAGATGAAATTCAAACGAATTTATTAAAAAGCAGGAATCACATCAATCCATAACATGGCAAAGCAAAATAAGGGGGGCACAGAGCTGACGCGTTTGAGTAAGCACTACGCATAGTGCGAAACGCGTCAGCTCTGTGCCCCACTTATTTTGCTTTGCCATGTTATGGATTGATGTGATTCCTGCTTTTTAATAAATTCGTTTGAATTCCATCTTCTCCCGGTGTGCGGCTGTCCGGAGTTCTTCCTGATTTTTTAATCCGCCGGAGCCGCGATACCGCCGGAGTGACACATAATGGGCTAATATGCAGTGCATAGTAGTCCATTATGCTTTACCTTTACCTTTGCAAGGAAACAAAGAGGAAGTAAACCCATCAGGGTTTACTTCCTCTTTATTGGGCACACCTTTCTAGTACCGGGTTGGACCCCCTTTTGCCTTCAGAACTGCCTTCATTCTTCATGGCATAGATACAACAAGGTGTTGGAAACGTTCCTCAGAGGTTTTGGTCCATATTGACATGATAGCATCATGCAGTTGCTGCCGATTTGCACATCCATGATGTGAATCTCCACCACATCCCAAAGGTGCTCTATTGGATTGAGATCTGGTGAGTGTGGAGGCCATTGGAGGACAGGGACCTCATTGTCCAGTGGTGAGATGATTGGAGCTTTGTGACATGGTGCATTATCCTGCTGGAAGGAGCCATCAGAAGATGGGGACACTGTAGTCATAAAGGGATGGACATGGTCAGCAACAATACTCAGGTAGGCCGTGGCCATTAAATGATACTCAATTGGTACCAAGGGGCCCAAAGTGTGCCAAGAAAATATCCCCCCACACCATTACAGCCCCACCACCAGCCTGAACCGGTGATACCCCACCCCCCACACCATTACACCCCCACCACCAGCCTGAACCGGTGATACAAGGCAAGATGGATCCATGTGCCAAATTTTGACCCCACCATCTGAATGTCGCAGCTGAAATCCAGATTCATCAGACCCGGCAATTTATTTCATTCAGGTTCCTGTTGTCCAATTTTGGTGATCCTGTGCCAATTGTAGCCTCAGTTTCCTGTTCTTAGCTGACAGGAGTGGCACCCAGTGTGGTCTTCTGTCTGCTTCAAGGTTCCATGTGTTGTGCATTCAGAGATGGTATTCTGCATACCTTGGTTGTAACGAGTGGTTATTGGAGTTGCTGTCGCCTTTCTATCATCTGGAACCAGTCTGCCCATTCTCCTCTGACCCCTGACATCAACAAGGCATTTTCCTCCACACAACTGCCACTCACTGGATATTTTCTCTTTTTCAGACCATTCTCTATAAACCCGAGAGATGGGTGTGCTTGAAAATCCCAGGAGATCAGCAGTTTTTGAAATAATCAGACCCGCCCGTCTGGCACCAACAACCATGCCACGTTCAAAATCACTTAAATCCCCTTTCTAACCCATTCTGATGCTCGGTTTGTACCTCAGCGAGTCATCTTGACCACGCCTAGATGCCTAAATGCATTGAGTTGCTGCCATGTGATTGGCTGATTAGCAATTTGCATTACCAAATAATTTAACAGGTGTTTCTAATAAAGTGGCCAGAGAGTGTATATTGTTACATTGGTTCAAGTTGGACCATTATGACTCTAAATATATCTTTACCTGATATTCTTCTTTAAATAAATATACCTGGATCCCTTAACCACTTCCGGACCGATTTACGATGATATACGTCGGCACTTAGAAGATGGATATTGTTGATATGACAGCAGCTAACTACCATAACACCGGTATCCTTTTCTTCAGTGAGCGGTCCGGTTTCAGATAAAAGTGGTCTCTGCAGCAGATTCGCCGCAAGATCACTTTTATCGGTGGCGGAAGAGCCCCCCCCACCCACTCCCGCCAATCTCCGGTGCCCTCCACCGCTTACCGGAGCCGCTGGCAGCGGCGGAGGCGATCAGATCCTTCTCCCTGTTAGGTATGGAGACGAGTGAGGAGAAGATGGCCCCCCACCCGTCTCCATACCATTGCAGGGCGAAAGTGACGTCAATACGTCACTTCCTCCCATAGCTCTTAAAGGGACCTTTTTTTTTTTTCAAACGACAACATGTTTTTGTTTTTTTTTTGCATTTTAGTGTAAATATGAGATGTGAGGTCTTTTTGACCCCCCAGATCTCATATTTAAGAGGTCCTGTCCTGCTTTTTTTCTATTACAAGGGATGTTTACATTCCTTGTAATAGGAATAAAAGTGACACACACTTTTTTTTTTTAAAAGAACAGTGTAAAAATGAAAAATAAAAAGTAAAATAACAAAGAAAAAAAATTTAAATTTAACGTGCCCTGTCCCGCCGAGCTTGCGTGCAAAAGTGAACACATACTTGAGTAGCTCCCGCATATGAAAACGGTGTTCAAACCACACATGTGAGGTATCGCCGCGATTGTTAGAGTGAGAGCAATACGTTTAGCCTTAGACCTCCTCTCTAACTCAAAAAAAAGGTAACCTGTAGAATTTTTTAAACGTCACCTATGGAGATTTTTAAGGGTAAAAGTTTGTCGCCATTCCACGAGCGGGCGCAATTTTGAAGCGTGACATGTTGGGTATCAGTTTACTCGGCGTAATTATCTTTCAAAAAAAAAAATTGGGCTAATTTTACTGTCTTATTTTTTAATGCAAAAAAATGATTATTTTTTCCCAAAAAAAGTGCGCTTGTAAGAACGCTTTCGCAAATACGGTTTAACAGAAAGTATTGCAACAACGCCATTTTATTCTCTAGGGTGATAGAAAAATATACATATAATGTTTGGGGGTTCTAAGTAATTTTCCAACAAAAAAAAATAATAATTTTTAACCTGTAAACACAAAATCTCAGAAAGAGGCTCGGTCCTTAACCACTTTGGGACCGCCCACAGTCATATGACGGCGGCAAGAAACATCTGTTGTTCCCGGCCGCCGTCATATGACGGCACTAACTTTGCGGCCACTAGGGGGCTTGGTCCGGAAGGGGCTGTTCGTGCCTGGTAGGCAAGTGGTTAAAGGGGTTGTAAAGGTAAAAGTTTTCTCACCTTAATGCATTCTATGCATTAAGGTGAAAAAACATCCGTCAGTGCCGGCCCCCCCAGGCCCCCCGTTTTACTTACCTGACCCCTCGAAAGTCCCTCGCTCGCCCCCGACGTCCTCTTTGCCGCTCACCCTGGCCGTTGATTTGCTAGAGTGGATGGATTGAAAGCAGCACAGCCATTGGTTCACGCTGCTGTTAATCACATCCAATGACGCGGCGCGCCGGGGGGGGCGGGCCGAGTGATACAGTGAGCAGCTATAGCCGCCAGCTGTATCATGGGAGCACACCCACAAGCACTCCACAACATGCGAGGGAGCTCGCATGAAGTTGTTGAGTCCTTGCGGGCGGGAGCCTAGACAGCCGCCGAGTAGAAAAGTGCAATTTGTTGCGGTTTTTTTTCGTTTTTCGTTTTTTTTCGTTATTTTCGTTCATTCGTTATCGTACAAATGAACGAACGATTCGCTAAAATTTTTAACGAATAACGAATCATTCGAATCGAACGAATCCGATTAACGAATCGTTCGAATCGAACGAATCCGAAAAACAACGAAAATCCGAAAAAAAATAATTAGAAACAACGAATCTACGAAAGAAGAAAATCCGAAAAACGAAAACAGGAACAACGAAAATCAAAATGAACAAAAAAATTTGTACATTCGTAACTTTTTTTTTTTGTTGAATTGGTAATTTTCCGTGTCCCTTACAATGGCGCTGCTTAACGTGCCTCGAATGGATTGAACGAAAAAAAATCGTACATTCATAACTTTTTTTTTTTTTTTTTTTTGATTCGTAATTTTCCGTGTCCCTTACAATGGCGCTGCTTAACGTGCTTCGAATGGATTGAACGAAAAAATTCGTACAATCGTATTTTTTTTTTTTTTTTTTAGATTCGTAATTTTCCGTGTACCTTACAATGGCGCTGCTTAACGTGCTTCGAATGGATTGAACGAAAAAATTCGTACATTCGTAACTTTTTTTTTTTTTTTAGATTCGTAATTTTTTGTGTCTCTTACAATGGCGCTGCTCAACATGCTTCGAATGGATTGAACGAAAAAATTCGTACATTCGTAACTTTTTTTTTCGATTCGTAATTTTCTGTGTCTCTTAAAATGTAATAATAGCATACACATTACATAAAATTATGAATTATGCTCCGATTACGAATCTACGAATGTTACGAATGTACGAATAAATACGAATGCGTCCAAATTTCTAATAAACGAATAAACGAAAATTAAACTGAAAACGGAAAAACGAATCAACGAAAAAATAACTCTAACGAAAATACGAATCGTTACGAATATGAACACCGACGACTTACGAATTTACGAATCATTACGAATCAACGGAAACGAAAAAAACGAAACGAAAATAAACAAATTTTTTTGTTGTGCACATGTCTACCGCCGAGGGACGACAGAAGACCAGGTTTGGGCAAAACGAGCTGCACAGTGGAGGTAAGTATAGCATGTCTGTTATTTTTAAAAAGTGACCCTTTTAGTGGTTAACCTTTGATTTGCCAGACATGATCTTGATACACCTTCTGTTGCCCACCCTAGTGAATTTTACGCCCCTTTGTGTTACAGAGCAGCCTAATCAAAGTCATTGTACTCTATATTATAGATTTATCTTATAAGTGAGGAACTAAACCAATTTTAGATCTAGCGCCTCCCTCCTACACCAACCAAGACCTGACATCGATTCTTAACACTCCTCTTTTTTTCTTTTTTCTTTTTTCTTTTTTTATACAAGTAGTTACATTTCAATTTTAATTCCTTCTCCTTGAGATCTATTTTTTTTTGTATTGTAATGGACTCATTTCTGCTTACATGTAATTCCTTTACTTTTTCATGCGACCAATTAAACCGAGCCCTGCAATGGAGATTAGAATCTCTTGCTGCTGAGCGGTTTAGCCACTTAAGCAGAGTCACCTCTTTTGCCGATCACTAATATCAAGATGTTGCTAACGAGATGATTGTCAACAAGTACCGGTAGATTAGGAGATTAAAATTGCCCTCGTAAGCCTAGACTACATCTTCTTCATTATCAGACTTGACTTATTACTAGACATGTGCACAATAGAAAAATTTGTTTATTTTCGTTTCGTTTTGTTCGTTTCCATTGATTCGTAACGATTCGTAATTTCGTAAGTCGTCGGTGTTCGTATTCGTAACGATTCGTATTTCGTAAGAGTTATCTTTTCGTTGATTCGTTTTTCCGTTAGTTTAATTTTCGTTTATTCGAAATTCGGACGCATTCGTATTTTCGTAGATTTAGTTACATTCGGACTTTCGTAAGATTGATTTATTCGTACTTTCGTAACATTGTTTTCGTAGATTCGTATTCGGAGCATAATTCATAATTTTATGTAATGTGTATGCTATTATTACATTGTAAGAGACACGGAAAATTACGAATCGAAAAAAAGTTACCAATTTTTTCGTTCAATCCATTCGAAGCACGTTAAGCAGCGCCATTGTAAGAGACACGGAAAATTACGAATCGAAAAAAAAAAAAAAAAAGTTACGAATGTACGAATTTTTTCGTTCAATCCATTCGAAGCACGTTAAGCAGCGCCATTGTAAGAGACACGGAAAATTACGAATCGAAAAAAAAAAAAGTTACGAATGTACGAATTTTTTTGTTCAATCCATTCGAAGCACGTTAAGCAGCGCCATTGTAAGAGACACGGAAAATTGCGAATCGAAAAAAAAAAAAAGTTACGAATGTACGAATTTTTTCGTTCAATCCATTCGAAGCACGTTAAGCAGCGCCATTGTAAGAGACACGGAAAATTACGAATCGAAAAAAAAAAAAGTTACGAATGTACGAATTTTTTCGTTCAATCCATTCGAAACACGTTAAGCAGCGCCATTGTAAGAGACACGGAAAATTGCGAATCGAAAAAAAAAAAAAAGTTACGAATGTACGAATTTTTTCGCTCAACCCATTCGAAGCACGTTAAGCAGCGCCATTGTAAGAGACACGGAAAATTACGAATCAAAAAAAAAAAAAGTTACGAATGTACAAATTTTTTCGCTCAATCCATTCGAAGCACGTTAAGCAGCGCCATTGTAAGGGACACGGAAAATTACCAATTCAACAAAAAAAAAAAAAGTTACGAATGTACGATTTTTTTTTTTTGTTCTTTTTCATTTTCGTTGTTCCTGTTTTCGTTTTTCGGATTTTCTTCTTTCGTACATTCGTTGTTTCTAATTAGTTTTTTTCGGATTTTCGTTGTTTCCGGATTCGTTCGATTCGAACGATTCGTTATTCGTTAAAATTTTTAGCGAATCGTACGATAACGAATGAACGAAAATAACGGAAAAAAATGAAAAACGAAAAAAAAAACATAACAAATTGCACATGTCTATCAACAAGTACCGGTAGATTAGGAGATTAAAATTGCCCTCCTAAGCCTAGACTACATCTTCTTCATTATCAGACTTGACTCTGGTTATTGGGAAAACACCCTTATGCCCCATACACACGGTCGGAAAATCCGACCACCAAATCCATCGGATTTGGTCCGACGGATTTAGTCCGACACTGGTGTTGCATACACACGGTCGGACAAAGTTGTCGGAAAATCCGATCATTCTGAACGTGGTGACGTTCGTTGCGTACGACGGGACTACGTAGAGGCTAGTAGCCAATAGCTTTGGTCTTGTAATGGGATCTGAGCATGCGTGGCACTTTGTCCGTCGGAATTCCCTACACACGATCGGAATTGGTATGATCGGACTTTGTTGTCGGAAAATCTATCCAGAAGGAGATAGGACTTTGTCCGTCGGACAATCCGATGGAAACTGTCCGATGGTGCCTACACACGGTCGGAATTTCCGACAACATTGTCCGATAGGACAGAATCCATCGGAAAATCCGACCGTGTGTATGGGGCTTTAGAGGTCTCTTTCCGTAGAGGTAAGTACATGGATTTGCAAGAAATGGGATTCAGTCTGAATTATGTAAATTTTTGTAAGGCAGATATCCAAACCATTCAGCAGTCTATGCCAAAACAGTGGCATTTCCAGTTCCTTGTGACCTTTGGAGATCAGCTCCCACTGGGTCTAGGCTCTCCCATCTTCCATTGAGCTAGCTGGAATATTCCTCCATGTTGGGTCATCGGGCACTACCTTGAAATGTAAAAATATTTGTGAGACCAGAATTTATGGCTCATTTATGGAGATTTTTCGAGCTTTAAGACTTGTTGCAACGTCCATTCAAAGTGAATGGGTTCTTATGCCCCTTAGAACACAAACATTTAAGGTGCCTTCTGGGTGTGCTTTAGGGGGGAAATTCAAGATGAATTGCACCACAACACATTGACGTGCATAGTGCCTTAAGCCCCATACACACGGTCAGACTTTTTCATGGATTCTGTCCGATCGGACAATGTTGTTGAAAAATCAGACCGTGTGTATGCACCATCGGACAGTGTTCGTCGGTTTGTCCGACGGACAAAGTCTTATCTCCTGCTGGAAAGATTTGCCGACAACATGGTCCGATCACACCAAATCCGATCGTGTGTACGGTTGTCCGACCGGACAAAGTGCTACGCATGCTCACATCACATTACAAGACCAAAGCTATTGGCTACTAGCCTCTACGTAGTCCCGTCGTAGGCAACAAACGTCACCACGTTCAGAATGATCGGATTTTCCGACAACTTTGTCCGACCGTGTGTACGCAAAACCAACATCAGACAAAGTATGACGGACAGGATCCGACCGACCTGGTCCGCGGATTGTCCGACCGTGTGTATGGGGCTTTACTGTGGTTAGTGTGACCAAGCCCTACACATAAACTCCAGTTAAAATTAGCTCTTAGATTCATATAGGAAACAAAGTCTACTTGCTCAGGGCAGGGCCGTTTTTTCCACTGGGCATGCTGGGCAATTGCCCGGGGGCCCCACTTGTCTGGGGGGCCCCATCCAGGGCTGATCCTCAGTGCTGCAATCTGCTGCTTTAAATTGACTGACTGCACTGGTTGCTCACTTCACCGGCCGGCATCTAGCTAGCAACCAGTGACGTCAATCAGAGGCCGCTGCCGCCCCAGCATTCATAGCGCACCACGGCTGCCCCAGTGGCTAGTGAACAGGCTCCGCCCACCTCTGCCATGTTCTTCAGACAGCATGGAGAGGGAGCGGAAAGACGGCCCTTGATAGCTGGTGCTGCCTTGCTTTGCTGTGAGTGACACACTGTACTGCACCAGGCCGGCGGCCTCAAGTAAGTCTAACAATGTCTACTTAAGTAAGTTCAAGTTGTGCATCAAACACAGCCACTGTCTGTGCCCCTCAAAAGCGGCCACTGTGCCCATCAAACACAGCCACTGTGCCCATCATACAGTCACTTTGCCCATCAAAGGTGCCACTGTGCCCATCAAACACAGCCACTGTGCCCATCAAAACTGCCACTGTGCCCATCAAAAGCTGCCACTGTGCCCATTAAATGCAGCCACTATGCCCAAATGCTGCCCCTGTGCCCATCAAACGCTGCCACTGTGCCCACCAAACTTGTGTTATATTGTCCAAACGTTTTAATTGTTTAACGTGTTAATGTTTAAACACTGATTTTGTTGGAAGTACCAATAAATATAGCCTTATTGATCATTTGCATTTTTATTCTCGTGCGTGATCGTGTAGACAGGGCCCCAGTGCACTGTATTGCCCGGGGGCCTATAATTCTCTTAAGATGGCCATGGCTCAAGGCACCATTTTTTCATCTAGGCATTGCTGTAGAGCAGGGGTCTCCAAACGTTTCTTTGTCAGTGGGCAAATGCACACAATTAGCAGGGGATTAAATACCTTTTTCCCTCACTGTATTTCACTTGGGGGTCTGTTTATAGCATATGGACTTCTGTGGTCATTACACATATTTTATCATAACTCTTAAGCCCCATACACACGGTCGGACTTTTTCATGGATTCTGTCCGATCGGACAATGTTGTATAAAAATCAGACCGTGTGTAGGCACCATCGGACAGTGTTCGTCGGTTTGTCCGACGGACAAAGTCTTATCTCCTGCTGGAAAGATTTGCCGTCAACACGGTCCGATCACACCAAGTCCGATCGTGTGTATCGAATTCCTGACGGACAAAGTGCCACGCATGCTCAGATCACATTACAAGACCAAAGCTATTGGCTACTAGCCTCTACGTAGTCCCGTCGTAGGCAACAAACGTCACCACGTTCAGAATGATCGGATTTTTCGACAACTTTGTCCGACCGTGTGTACGCAACACCGACATCGGACAAAGTACGACGGACATGATCCGACGGACCTGGTCCTCGGATTGTCCGACCGTGTGTATGGGGCTTAAATCTATTTTTCGGCCCACTACCATCTAGTCTGCTACCATTCAGGCCGCTGCTGCTTTGTTCCAGTCTGTTCTTCAGCTTTCCAGGCACCAACCTACTGTAGCGCCGGGCCTCTGATGCGCACGCACTATGTGTTTTGTAAATTTAATATTCCTGGAACCACAGTTGGGTTTTGGGGTTAATTGTACCAAATTATGGTTTCAGTACCAGTCTGGCTGGATTGCACTGGGTTCTGCTTGGCCATAAGTGCTGTTATCACTTCTGGCAAGCATGAGAATGCAGTTTGGCTGGGCGCATTGAGTGCCAATCTCTCTCAGAACCAATCAGTGAGAGTGTCGTCTTGCTGTGTATTCTGGGAGAGGGTACTTAAGGTATGGAGATCACATGCTTCTGGGTTCCAGTCCAGAAGATCTTTCTGTCTGTTTGGTCCTGGTCCTGCTGACCAGCCCTCGTGGCCCTCATGGCCTGGGGTGCGGATCCATCCAATTCCGAGTCTCGGGGCTGGCTAGCCCAAGGCAAAGTAACTGGAAGGAGGATTTCAAGGTGGTCCGGTGCCGTCTCATCTGTGGAGAGGCCCAGCAACTGAGAAAGCAACCAAGGGAGGACTCTTCGGGAGAGGGCCACGCATAAGGCTGGTTCCTCAGCAAGAGCCTGGAAGCTAAGTTGAAAGACTGGTACCGTATGAGGGTTCTCCAAGTTAGTCTATATCCTTCAGTTACAACCAAGTCTGTGGCTGAGACTTTCATTCACAAGTTCAACAACCAAGTCTGTGGCAGAGACTTTGCTCTATTTGAATAATCTATCGTCTACTAAGCCTAGTGAGAGGAGGTTTATCCGATAGCTGTGAAAATCCAGTTGTGAGTGGCTATTCTCTGGATTCTATAATGAGAGACTTTCAGTTCTAAGCAGTTCCAAGAGTACCTGAGCTTCCTACCTAAACCCTCTATCCAGGGGCAGACTGACAACTCATGGGGCCCCCGGGCAATAGGAGATTATGGGGCCCCCAGGCAATCAGAGATTATGGGGCCACACAGTATACACACACAAACATAGTACACAATCACACAGTATACACATACATGTACACACAGACACACAGACATGTTTCTATTGGCTGAGAAGGTACTGGAGAGGCGGGGCAGCTATAATCTCGGGATTTTTAGACCAAAAGGATGACGGTAAGGGACATTATAAAAACAGATGTAAAAAAAACACTGATTTTGACATACTGTCCCTGGTTTTACTTAGGCTGGTAACCCTGATGGGGCCCCCTAGTGGCCCGGGGGGCCCGCGGGCAGTGCCCGAGCGGTCGAATGGTCAGTTCACCCCTGCCTCTATCCTTTTTTGAGAGACTGTGTTTGTCTACCCTTTTTTGCAAATAAAAATCCCAAAGCGGATCCAGTGTCAGTTTCTACAGTTCTTTGGGCCATCTACCTCGGGAAACCCCTAGACATCTACGAGGTCAAGAAGGTAATGGTAAGCCCAAACTAAACCAGCAGCTCCTTCGGGGGTCAGTGCTACACTACTGTACTTCAGCGTTCATAAATTAGGTGACCGGGGGGTAGCTTGTAGTATGTCTAAACTCCTGTCAGGGTGGCCCCTGATGAAACATCTACTATCTTAACTTCATGAGATAGTTTTGATATTTACTGTATGACCTTGGGGGCTGAGTGGTGAGCACTTCAGCTTTGAAGAAGGTTCTTGAGTTTGATTCCCATCAATGACTCTATTTCCACGTTTAAGCATTTTCCATGTTTTTGTGTGCTTTCCTTGGATAGGGAAAGCCAACATTTCTTCTAAAAGCCAACTGCTAGGTGAATTAACCGCTTCCCAACCGCCGCCTGTAGATATACGTCAGCAGAATGGCACAGCTAGGCAAAAGCACATATATATATACGTGCCCTTTAATTGCCTAGTCGTGGGGTCGCGTGCGCGACCCGGTCGGGAGCTCCGTGACCACTGATCGGGTTACGGAGCTGAAGAACGGGGAGAGGTCTGTGTAAACAAACCTCTCCCCGTGCTTCCTACACTGCCTGTCACTGATCGGCTGTTCCCTGTCATCGGGAAAGCCGATCAATGACGTCAGACGTACAGCCACGCCCCCCTACTGTAAAAAAAAAAAAACACGTCACACTTAGCTCCTCCCCGCCCCCTAGTGGTTAACTCCTTCACTGCCAGTGTCATTTACATAGGAATCAGTGCATTTAAATAGCACTGATTTCTATATAAATGACAATGGTCCCAAAAATGTGTCAAAAATGTCCGATGTGTCACACTAAAAATCAATGATCGCCGCCATTACTAGTAAAAAAAAAGAAAATTCATAAAAATGCTATAAAACTATCCCCTATTTTGTAAACACTATAACTTTTGCGCAAACAAATCAATAATCAGTAATTGCGATTTTTTTTTACCAAAAATATGTATCGGCCTAAACTGAGGAAAAAATTTTTTTTTTTATATATTTTTTTGGGATATTTATTATAGCAAAAAGTAAAAAATATTGCATTTTTTTCAAAATTGTCGCTCTATTTTTGTTTATAGCGCAAAAAATAAAAACCGCAGGGGCGATCAAATACCACCAAAAGAAAGCTCTATTTGTGGGAAAAAAAGGACGCCAATTTTGTTTGGGAGCCACTTCGCACGACCGCGCAGTTGTCAGTTAAAGCGACGCAGTGCCGAATCGCAAAAAGGGGCCTGGTCCTTTGGCTGCAAATTGGTCCGGGGCTGAAAGTGGTTAAACCAACCCTAGTATCTATTTTCTGTGTGAAAGAAAGATCTAGCTATCGCTATCGGCATCCATCCAAAGAAGGAATCAAGAGGTTATTTAACCATGAGTTGATGAGATCTCAATGGCCCTTGACTGCCAGGAAGACTTCACCTGAACATGAAAACCACAGATGTTTGCGCAGAACTTTTCAGGACCAGCTAGAAACAAAAATATGCCCGAGCAAGATAAACTTATTATTACAATTCTTTGATAGACACAGTGCCACTCGGCTTTGATTCAGTCTATTTCTCTTGAAGATATCTTTCCAGTTCAACAGCGGGCACCTTTTTATCTTAAACAAGACTTCACGTCATCTCCATTTTTATAGGACGCATCGCTCACAACAGAGTCATTTAGAAGCCTATTCCATTTTTCTTCCCCTGCATCAAAATGGCCGAGCCCGTCTACCCTCGGCGGCCCGTCGAATAAATTCCAGGACGGTGTAATAACAACGCTGACAATGTCATTTAAAAACCAGCCACATTGGATGGGAAATAAGCTAAATAACAGAAAAATGGAATATTAAACGACACGGTGAGAGTGTTTTCAAATTGGATTGTGTCGGAGTCAAGAACACCTAGATAAGACCTTGGCAGTGGACTTTGCTGTAATGAAAACGGAGGCTGAAAGTATCAATTTTTAATACGTTCTGTTTAATACTGATAAATTCTGCGGGGCATATAGGCAATCACATCAGTCCCCGAGGCTTTTACCCTCTAATGTCCCTAGCATAGTCACACACGCACATGGAATATCTTGGGTAGAATCTGACTGTAAAATTGCAGAAAACATTTGGACTATGCCAGAGGCATAACTAGAACCTTCAGGGCCGCTGTGCAAGAATCCATTAAGGCCCCCCTCCCCACCACCGCCAGTGGCGGCTGGTGCTAAAATATTTTGGGGGGGCGCAAACAAACTGAAAAAAAATTGAAAAAAAAACCCATCAAAACGCAGCCACTTTGCCATCAAATGCTGCCACTGTGCCATTAATTGCAGCCACTGTGCCATTAATTGCAGCCACTGTGCCATCAAACGCTGCCACTGTGCCATCAAACACAGCCACTGTGCCATCAAAAGCTGCCACTGTGCCATCAAACACTGCCACTGTGCCATCAATTGCAGCCACTGTGCCATCAAACGCTGCCACTGTGCCATCAAACACTGCCACTGTGCCATCAAACCCTGCCACTGTGCCATCAAACGCTGCCACTGTGCCATCAAAAGCTGCCACTGTGCCATCAAGCTCTGCCACTGTGCCATCAAGCTCTGCCACTGTGCCATCAAACACAGCCACTGTGCCATCAAAAGCTGCCACTGTGCCATCAAAAGCTGCCACTGTGCCATCAAACGCTGCCACTGTGCCATCAATGGCAGCCATTGTGCCATCAAGCACTGCCACTGTGCCATCAAACACAGCCACTGTGCCATCAAACACAGCCATTGTGCCATCAAAAGCTGCCACTGTGCCATCAAAAGCTGCCACTGTGCCATCAAAAGCTGCCACTGTGCCATCAAACGCTGTGACTGTGCCCATCAAATGCTGCCACTGTGCCATCAAATGCTGCCACTGTGCCATCAAACACTGCCAGTGTGCCCATCAAATGCTGTCACTGTGCCCATCAAATGCTGCCACTGTGCCCATCAAATCCTGCCAGTGTGCCAAATGCTGCCAGTGTAGCGAGTCTACAATATTCAACTTTTTCACCATATTCTAATTTTCGGAGATACAGAATGTTGGGTTGTCACCAGCTGTAAGCCATAATCATCAAAGTAAAAGAAAGAAATGCTTGAAATATATCACTCTGTGTGTAATGAATCTATATATATTATATAAGTTTGACTTTTTGATTTGAATACTGAAATAAATTAACTTTTTGATGATATTCTAATTTTTTGAGATGCACCTATATATGAACAGCTACCAAAGATGAGCAAGCCTTGTCATATCCTTGTTAGCCATTTTTTAGATTGTGCATGGGGACAATGGCCGCTCCATTAGGTTTCCTAATCCCAGAGCAGGTGATTTAAACCTGTGTAATGAGACCTGTTTTAAGAGTAGCTTATCCTTCGCTAATTGGTTCCTTGGCTGAGTAGAAATTTGATGAAAGTATTAGCTGGACGCAGCAAGTAAAACCGACATAGCAATTAACTTCCTTTTCAGAGCCTTGGTTACAAATTAATCCGGGGGAACAATATGTACATAAAATGACTGGCTGCACAGGGCTTAACCACTTTATGCATTTGATACAGGAAATTGTCAAAGTAGAAAGAAAGGTAGAATGGTCCATACAAACCCATGCAAGTAGCAAGCTTATAATTAAAGTTATGCCCTTTAAAAAAAAATTAAAAAAAATTCATGACTGTTTCCTTCTGTTGGTGGAGTAGTTGCCATAGCTTTGTATTTGGAAGAGCCATGATGGAGGTGGGATATCCCAGTGGTGGTATATTTGGAGTAGAGAGATGGTTAAAAGCAGAGTATTTTCTAGTTCATGTAGGGTCATGTTGGGTATGTGATATCCCAGTGGTGGGCGTAATAAGAAAGGTAGAGAGAAAGTCAGTAGCAGAGTATTTTCTACCTCATGTAGGGTCATGTTGGGTATGTGATATCCCAGTGGTTGGTGTAATCAGAGAGGTTAGAGAGAAGGTCAGGACCAGAGTAGTTTCTACCTCGTGTAGGGTCATGTTGGGTATGTGATATCCCAGTGGTGGGCGTAATAATAAAGGTAGAGAGAAAGTCAGTAGCAGAGTATTTTCTACCTCATGTAGAGTCATGTTGGGTATGTGATATCCCAGTGGTTGGTGTAATCAGAAAGGTAGAGAGAAGGTCAGGAGCAGAGTATTTTCTAGCTCATGTAGAGTCATGTTGGGTATGTGATATCCCAGTGGTGGGCGTAATAAGAAAGCTAGAGAGAAGGTCGGGAGCAGAGTATTTTCTACCTTATGTAGGGTCATATTGGGTATGTGATATCCCAGTGGTTGGTGTAATCAGAAAGGTAGAAGAGAAGGTCAGGAGCGGAGTATTTTCTACCTCGTGTAGGGTCATGTTGGGTATGTGATATCCCAGTGGTCAGTGTGATTAGAACGATGGAGAGAATGTGAGGTGCAAATTATATTCTACTCTCTGTAGGGGAATGCATGCCAACTTGCAAGTTTAGCACCCCCTGTGTACAGTAGGTAAATCTAGTTGGGCTCCTGCTGTAGCCAGAGGAGCCAGGGTTAATTTGTTGTTGTTAGGTTGACAGCGCTCCAAGGGCTGAGACTCTGCCACCTCCCCCTGGCTTTTAGATCTTAAGAAAGATCTGGAACTTAGAGGGCAGAGGGGCAGAGATAAGGCCTGAATAATTATGAGGTCTCTTCCAATCCCTGGGTGAGGACAGCCCAGAAGGTGAAAGGATAGCCCTCAAGTGTTCTGGAGCCTGGCCATGTGGCAGGAGAGTCCAGGATCCAGAGGCCTTCCGGGACCACAGTGCTAGGGGGGGGGGGGGGGGGGGGCTCTGCTTCCAGGCAGACAGGGCCAGGGAGAAATAGAGAACAGAGGAAAAGGCCTCACACCCTTCAGCCTCAGCTAGGCTTAGCTGAGCCACCCTGGGAGCCATTGGGACCTGTCCAGCAATAGGCTGGTTCAGTAGTCACCACATGTGCTGCAGGATCTTTACAAGGGACTGAGTGGGTAACCTCAAATTTTCATATGCCCCAAAGCCTATAGAAGAGTATCAGCCAGGTGCAATACCCAGCTAGCTATTTGGAAGGGACAACTTAAAGCTTTTTAGCCTATTACAGCTACCCTACACCTCTGCTTGGGGATCCTAAATTGGGGCCAGGTGCTTTGGCATTTCTTTGTGGAGATAGAGTACCTAAGATCAGAAGTGGAATGTATCTTTGTTTGTTGGCTGTATAGTCTGTCGGATGGGAACACAGTCTTGCAATCTTTATGGAAGCCAGAGACAGTTGTTGCATGTCTTTGAGTTCTACTATACTACAGTTCTGGGCATCCCATGCCACCCTTTCCCCATCCAAATTGATACACCTAATAAACTAAAAACAAAACAAAGCCCCTGGACTGGTTTCTGTCTACAGAGTGCATGCTGAAAATATCTGTTGCCTAACTGTGCATGCAAAGGGGACCCAATAGTCCAGCGGCTCCTAAGACGGTAGTGCTACACAAAGTAAAGGGCCCTCAATGTTTCCAAAGGCCCATATATAGTATTTATTACATGTAAGGCTGTAAAACTGTGACAGACTGAAGACTTGCTGGAGAAAATGGTCAGAAATTGTTCTTCAGGAGTGATTTAGAGACTGAAGTCATGCTACAGGAGACTAGGGACATTTTGCATGAAACCACTAGAATTTACTACTATTAAGAGCCCCTTTACAAATCAATGTAGCCTCTACTGACTGTTGGGGCCCAAGGGCTGCACTTCAAACATCAATGGGTTGCATATGGCCCTTGGGCCGAAGGTTGGGCGCCAGTGCTATAGGGTCATGTTGGAGGTTGTGATATGTAGACATAGGCAATTTGTTTAGTTCCAAATTCACTTTTCAGCAAAATTTGGCATATTCGTTCATTCGGAAGCATCCGAATGAATGTTATGCCCCAATTTCTGACCAAAACCTCACATCGGACTTTTGCTGGCGGAATTTCTGATCGTGTGGATCAGAAATTCCGCCAGCAAAAGTCCGATGTGAGGTTTTGGTCAGAAATTGCAACCGTGTGTATGCTCCATCGGACTTTTGCTGGCGGAATTCCCACCAGCAAAAGATTGAGAGCAGGTTCTCTGTTTTTCAGACGGAAAAAGTTTGTCTGTAGCAAATCCGACGGGCAAGATTCCTACGCATGCTCGGAAACAATTCGATGCATGCTCCGAAGCATTGAACTTAATTTTCTCGGCTCGTCGTAGTGTTGTATGTCACCGCGTTCTTGACGGTCGAAAGTTCAGAAAACTTTTGTGTGACCGTGTGTATGCAAGCCAAGCTTGAGCGGAATTCCATCGGAAAAAACATCCAAGAATTTTCTAATGAAAACTCTGATCGTGTGTACGCGGCAAAAGACTATTTGACACATTTTTTTGACATTTTTTTTTCTAAAAGAACAAAAATTCAAAAGAACGAAAATTTGAAAATTTAGAAAGAACGAAAATCTGAAAATTTGAAAATCAGAAACGAAAAACATTTGGATCTTTTTTTTTTTAGGATTTTCAATTATAATTAAATTATTAACCATTATTATAGTTTTTTTTTATTATTATTAATTAATAATAAATAATAATAATAATACAAACTATAATAAGAGTTCTAAGCTATTAAATTATAGTTATTCAAATTCCCTTCCAAACTTGGCTAACTGTTATGCCGCGTACACACGATCGGAATTCTCATCGGAAAAAGCTCTGATGGTTTTCCCGTCGGAATTTCGCTCAAACTATCTTGCCTACACACGGTCACACCAAATTCCGACAATCCATAACACTGCGACATACAACACGTTTGACAGCACTATAAAATGGAAGTTTAATGCTTCCGAGCGTGCGTCGAATTGTTTCCGAGCATGCGTCGGAATTTTGCGTGTCGAAATTGCATACACACGATCTAAAAATCCGATAGAAAGGTTTTCCTTCGTAAAAAATTAAGAACAGGTTCTCAATCCAAAGTCCGTCGGAAATGCCGACAGAAAAAGACCGATGGGCATACACACGGTCGGAAAATCAGATGAAAAGCTCCCATCGGACTGTTTCCATCGGAAATTCCGGCCGTGTGTACGCGGCATTAGTGAACGTAACAAATACGAATTTATCTAAAGTTACGAATTAACCAAAATAATGAATGCCGCATCTAAACTAATGTAACGTAGCGAACATGAATGCATCGGAAGTTACGAATTATAATATCAAAATAATGAAGGCCGATCAATAAAGCCCCATACACACGGTAGGATTTTCCGATGGATTCTGTCCTATTGGACAATGTTGTCGGAAAATCAGACCGTGTGTAGGCACCATCGGACAGTTTCCATCGGATTGTCCGACGGACAAAGTCCTATCTCCTGCTGGATAGATTTTTCGACAACAAAGTCCGATCACACCAAATCCGATCGTGTGTAGCGAATTCCGACCGGACAAAGTGCTACGCATGCTCAGATCACATTACAAGACCAAAGCTATTGGCTACTAGCCTCTACGTAGTTCCGTCGTAGGCAACAAACGTCACCACGTTCAGAATGATCGGATTTTCCGACAACTTTGTCCGACCGTGTGTACGCAAAACCAACATCAGACAAAGTATGACGGACATGATCCGACGGACCTGGTCCTCGGATAATCCGCGCGTGTGTATGGGGCTTTAGAATGATCCGATAAATGAAAAAACAAATGAAACTAAAACGAAAAGCAGTGCACATGTCTAGTGATATGCTGGTGGTGACTGTAATCAGAATGGCATAGAGAGAGTCAGGACCAGAGGATCTTCTGCCCTATGGAAGTTCATATTGAAGGGCGTGATATCCCAGTGGATAATCTAAATGGCAGAGAGAAAGTCAGAAGCGAAGTATTTTCTGCATTATAGAGGGTCATGCTAGAGAGCATAATATTCTGGTGGTATTTTCCCTACCCTACGGAGGCTCATATTGGATGGCATGAAATCACAGTGGATAATCAAAAAGGTAGAGAAGCGGTCAGTGACAAAGTATTTTCTACCCTGTGGAAGTTCATGTTGGAGGGTGTGATATCCCTGGTGTGAGTATAATCAGAAGGGTAAAAAAAAAGGTAATGAGCAGAGTATTTCGATCTTATATAAGTAGGGTATAATTACCTAGTGTTGAGTGTAATACAAAAGGTGGGCATGATTATTATACAGGATTTACATAGCACTGACAGTTTACGCAGCTCTTTACAACTTGAGGGTAGACTGTACAATTACAATACACTTTAATACAGGAGGAATCAGAGGGCCCAGCTTATTAGAGCTTACAATCTAAGAACGAGAGTCAAGAGATACAAGAGGTAATAACTGTGGGGGATGAGCTTATGGAAAAAATAAATGTACAGACATGGGGCCAGAATATTACAAGCCTTGATGTGCTGGTAGGTAAAATCCTCCCTACATGTGTCGCCATAAGGATGGCTTCATCAGGGGAAAATATATTCTACTTCATGAAGGGTCATGTTGGAGGGAGTGCTATCCTGGTGGTGGGTGTAATCAGAATGGTATAGAGAAGGTCAAGAACAGAGCATCTGTGTTTTGTGTTTGGAGGGCATGCTATACCAGTGGATAAACTAAATGTTAGAGAGAAGGTCAGAAGCAAAGTGTTGTCTACCTTAGGGAGGGCCATGTTTGAGGATGTGATTACCCAGTGGTGGGTTTATTCAGAAAAGTAGAGAGAAGGTCAGAATCAGAGTATGTTCTATGGGAAGGAAGGTCCTGTTGAAGGTATGATATCCTAGTTGTGGAAGAAATGTGGCAGTGGGGTCCTTTTCAGATATGGCACCTCATCCCCAAATAGATAGGAGAGAACGTAGTTGGAGGAAAAGGGATTATCACGGTGCCCAGTTAATAATGAAGTATAGAAACTTATATATGAAAAAAATGTGTTAACAAGTATCACAAAAATATAACAAGGTACAAAAATCACACTGGTTTCTCAAAGATTAATTGATTAACAGGTATCCAAAGGCACATCCAATATAGACATGGGGCCAAAATATTACAAGCCTTGATTTACTGGTAGGTCAAATCCCCCCTACATGTTTCGCCATAAGGATGGCTTCATCAGGGGAAATGGAGTAAGACCAAACGTCTTTTTACATTGGTCTTACTCCATTTGCCCCGATGAAGCCATCCTTATGGCGAAACATGTCGGGAGGATTTGACCTACCAGCACATCAAGGCTTGTAATATTTGGGGGGTTGTGATATTATTTTGCTGAATGCCAATGAAAGGATAGGCAGAAGAAAAAGAAAAAGCATTCTCTTCTTTGTGCAGCCAGGGACTTACAACTTACATTCAAGGATCGGAGTAATGGGCAGATGACTCATATTAACACAAGTAACATTCCACAAACTGATAATGAAGCAGAGAGTAAAAACTGGGATGATGTTGGAGAATAAAAATAAATAAATAAATAAAATGCAATATATTTTAGACATGTGACTTCACAGGATATCATCTTATACTTCTACATTTAGTGTTCTTGCTAAAACTTGTCAGAGAACAGCATGGTGCTGAAAATTAGTAAAATTCTCGCAATGTAATTATTTGAAAATGAGTTGCTATAAATAGTTGATTTCAGGGTGGCTGCAAATGATTTAAAAAACGGAGACACTTAATGCAGTCTGAATTCTTTTTTAAAGCAGTCGTTTTCCTACAATCTGAGAAAAATAAATTAAATTCCGATACCCCTGCGAGTTAATGGCATAATGTGCTAGTACGCATCACATACTAGCACATCATGAAAGACTTACCTGTAAAGTAGATCCCTCCAGCAGTGCCCCGTTACCACTGTCAGGGCTTCCATCTTTACCCGGTCTTCCTTTCGGGGTCTAGAGCTCCGGCTGTTTGAATGGGTGATCAACGATGACGTCACTCCAGCACATGTGTACGGGACTCATGGTCGCGGCACAGCGCTCTGGACTGACGGCACATTCAGTGTGACCTTACTTCAGAGAGCGGTGCGCATGCGCCCGGGACGTCACTAGCTGTAAAAAAATCTGAATATCTCCTAAACGGAGCACATTTAGGCTGCTTTCATACTGGGGCGGTGCGGGCGGCGACGGTAAAGCAGCGCTATATTTAGCGCTGCTTTACCATCGTTTTACCCGCGGTATGCGGCCGCTAGCGGGGTGGTTTTAACCCCCGCTAGCGGCCGCAAAAGGGTTATCCCCGCGGTTTCCCATTGATTTCAATGGGAAGGAGCGGTAAATACACCGCTCCTTCACCGCTCCAAAGATGCTGCTAGCAGGACTTTTGTTGCGGTCCTGCTAGCGCACCGCTCCAGTGTGAAAGCCCGCCGGCTTTCACACTGGAGTGAATGGGGCCGTTTTTTTCAGGCGGTGTGCAGGCGCTATTTTTAGCGCTGTACCGCCTCAAAACCGCCCCAGTGTGAAAGCAGCCTTAGGAGATATTCCTTTAACCTATGGGCAAGCTGTATTATAAACGCGATAAAGTGCAGTGTACTACCGCTTTAACCGCTTCCCGCCCGCCCAACGTCATGTGACGTCATTGGGTTTGAGCAGTGATATCTAAATGATGGGTGCAGTTACAGGCATCATTCAGATATCTTCTTTTTCAGCCAGCGATTCCCTTTGCCATAAGAACAATCATAGCGGCTGTTAACCAACCCAACCCCCCCCCCCCCTTTGCCCTCCAGTGCTTCCCCCGGCTCGCTTTGGGTTTGGCGGCAGCTAGGGGGCCTCTAGGAACCCTTAACTACCAAGTTTGATGTCCGGGGGACCTATAGTGAGGCTGCAAATGGGCATTGTTGACCCTCTTTTCCACTAATGCCCCGTGCACACAGTTGGAAATTCCGACCACCAAATCCGTCTGATTTTTTCTGACGGATTTTGTCCGAAACCGGTGTTGCATACACACGGTCGGACAATGTTGTTGGAAAATCCGATCGTTCAGAACGTGGTGACGTTTGTTGCGTACGACGGAACTACGTAGAGGCTAGTAGCCAATAGCTTTGGTCTCGTAATTTGATCTGAGCATGCGTGGCACTTTGTCCTTCGTAATTCTCTACAAATGATCGGAAAAGGTCAGATCGGATTTTGTTGTCGGAAAATTTAAGGTCCTACTCTCAAATTTTTTTCCGTCGGAAATTCCTCTGAAAAAAGTCCACACACAATCGGATTTTCCGACAACATAATCCGATCGGACTTTTCCCGTCAGAATTTCCATCCGTGTGTACGGGGCATTACAGTAGCTGCACATTTCTCACCCTAGGCTTATACTCGAGTCAATACGTTTTCCCATACGTTTTTGTGGTAAAATTAGGTGCCTCGGCTTATATTCGTGTCGGCTTATACTCGAGTATATACGGTATATGCTTAGAGAAGTTGGTTTGTAATAGGTTTATTTCTTTATTTGTCATTATTTTGTTAATATGTTTGGTTATAGTTGAAAAAAAATCTTTGAATAAAGAATTATACGTAAAGAAAAAGAAATAAAACATATATAGTGTTTGAGGGTTCTGTGTAATTTTCTAAATGAAGATTTTTACATGTAGGAGAGAAATGTCAGAATTGGCCTGGTAGGCAAGTGGTTAACCGCTTCCCGACCGCCCACTGTAGATATACGTCTACAGAATGGCGCGGCTAGGCAAAGGCACGTATATATACGTCCCCTTTAATTGCCTAGCCGTGGCGGCACGCTCGCGACCTGGTCGGGAGCTCCGTGACCACGGCCGCGGGACCAGCGGACCCGATCGCCACTGGTGTCCCGCGATTGGGTCACAGAGCTGAAGAACGGGGAGAGGTCTGTGTAAACAAACCTCTTCCTGCGCTTCCTACACTGCCTGTCACTGATCTGCTGTTCCCTGTCATCGGGAACAGCCGATCAGTGACGTCAGACGTCAGCCACGCCCCCTACTGTAAAAAAACACACAACACATCACACTAACTCCTCCCCGCCCCCTAGTGGTTAACTCCATCACTGCCACTGTCATTTACATTGGAATCAGTGCATTTAAATAGCACTGATTTCTGTATAAATGACAATGGTCCCAAAAATGTGTCAAAAATGTCCGATGTGTCCGCCATAATGTCGCAGTCACAATAAAAATCGCTGATCGCCGCCATTACTAGTAAAAAAAAAAAAAATATTAATAAAAATGCTATAAAACTATCCCCTTTTTTGTAAACGCTATAACTTTTGCGCAAACCAATCAATAATCGTTAATTGCGATTTTTTTTACCAAAAATATGTAGAAGAATACGTATCGGCCTAAACTGAGGAAAAAAAAATGTTTTTTTATATATTTTTTGGGGATATTTATTATAGCAAAAAGTAAAAAATATTGAATTTTTTTTTCAAAATTGTCGCTCTATTTTTGTTTATAGCGCAAAAAAATAAAAACCGCAGGGGCGATCAAATACCACCAAAAGAAAGCTCTATTTGTGGGAAAAAAAGGACGCCAATTTTGTTTGGGAGCCACGTCGCACGACCGCGCAATTGTCAGTTAAAAGCGACGCAGTGCCGAATCGCAAAAAGGGGCCTGGTCCTTTGGCTGCCAATTGGTCCGGGGCTGAAGTGGTTAAGCATTCTTTAACATCCATCAGCCCTTTTTCTGCTCCTCATTGTATTTTTTTTTTTTTGTTGCACGCATACATACAAGAGAAAACCCTCACAAAGCCCAATGATATCATTTAATTAAACCCACCGAGCATCACAAACAATCAACACTTTGCAAAGCTTTCAAGAAAGGAGCGGTGGGGTTCCTTGCAGGATCAGAAGGGTCTTCATCACATTCTGCAAACAATCGGTGACGCCGACTTGCTGTGCAACTTTCAGACAAAAAATTTACAGCTCGAGTTTTCCTTGTTAATATTCCCGGCTTCGGGTGTTAAATAATTTCCGTGGAAGCTGTCAAATTTCCGGCTCAGTGAAATGTATAATTGCGCTATAAAAATATATACATCAGGTTTGTGCGGATTCCGTTGTGTTACCTCTGGTTAATTAAAATATAGCTCGGTGTTTCGCAGGGATCCATTTATCAATGCTGCTTTTGTTCCCCGGCTACCTGCGACATGACAAATGATTACGGCGAGAATTATGTGTTGGGAAGAAATAAAGCCATGCCATTGTCAAATATCAATATCTAAAGAAGAACATGGGTTACGTGACCACTCCTCGGCTCTTACGATAGGTCATGCGATAGGTCATAGGATAGGGCATGCGATAGGTCATGCGATAGGTCGTGCGATAGGTCGTGCGATAGGTCATGCGATAGGTCATGCGATAGGTCATGCGATAGGTCATGCGATAGGTCCTGTGATAGGTCATGTGATAGGTCATGTGATAGGTCACGCAATAGGTCATGCGATAGGTCATGTGATAGGTCGTGCGATAGGTCGTGCGATAGGTCATGCGATAGGTCATGTGATAGGTCATGTGATAGGTCATGCAATAGGTCATGCGATAGGTCACGCGATAGGTCATGCGATGGGTCATGCGATAGGTCATGTGATAGGTCATGTGATAGGTCATGCAATAGGTCATGTGATAGGTCACGCGATAGGTCACGCGATAGGTCACGCGATAGGTCATGCGATAGGTCATGGGATCTGCCGGAATTTTATTGCTCTTGATTTTGCAACAAAATTAGAGAATTGCAAAATGTTGTCGAACTTCGTTCACTATGTGATAATGATAGGTTTAAACAGTTGACCCTTCAACCCCATGCAGGGCCACTGTTAGAAATCATAGGGCCCATACAGTCTACCTTTCAGGGCCCCCTCTGACCCAGCCTTGACCCCACCCCTCACCCCTGTCCCAGCTTTGAACATGTAATATAGCTTGAGCCATGACAGGGCAGGACTGGCCTACCGGCATACCGGGAAATGTCCCGGGAAGGCCGCTTGCCCTGAGGCCGCTTTGAGCTGTGGCTGCAGCGGCAGGGCTGATCCTGGGCGGGCGCTGAAGTGCCAGAGTGTTCCCCTCCCTCCTCCTCTCACACACAGCGGGGATCACCCACTGTGTCACGAAGCTTGGGTCTGAATTGTTTGGCGGCACTGTAACAGAATCCCGCCTCCTAGACTGGCTCCTGTGATAGGCGGCACACTGATCCAATGCCGGGAAATTGAATCAGTGTGACGTGTATCATAGGAGCCAGGCTAGGAGGAGGGACTGTGTTACAGTGGCCGCCCAGGCAATTCAAATCCAGCTCTGTGACAGCGGGAAATCGCTCTGTGTGATCCAGGCACTAGTAGGCTGCATTTGATGGGCACTGGTGAGGCGGCATTTGGTGGGCACTGGTGAGGCGGCATTTGGTGGGCATTGGTAGGCTGCATTTAATGGGCACTTGTGAGGCTACATTTGATGGGCCCAGTATGGCTACATTTGATGGGCACTGATAAGGCAGCATTTGGTGGGCACAGAGAGGCTGCATTTGATGGGCACTGATAAGGCTGCATTTGATGGACACGGTGAGGCTACATTTGATGGGCACTGGTAGGCTGCATTTGATGGGCACAGTGAGGCTGCATTTGATGGGCACTGATAAGGCTGCATTTGATGGGCAGTGAGTCTGCTTTTGATGGGCACAGTGAAGCTGCATTTGATGGACACTGGTGAGGCGCGCTTTTGGTGGGCACTGATAAGGCTGCATTTGATGAGCACTGATAAGGCTACATTTGATGGGCACTGACAAGGTTGCATTATATTGGCACTGGTAGACGCGCTTTTGGTGGGCACAGTAAGGCTGCATTTCATGGGCACTGGTGAGGGTGCATTTGATGAGCACAGGTGAGGCTGCATTTGATGGGCACAGTGAGGCTGCATTTGATGGGCACAGTGAGGCTACATTTGATGGGCACAGTGAGGCTACATTTGATGGGCACAGTGAGGCTACATTTGATGGGCACTGGTGAGGCACACTTTTGGTGGGCACTGATAAAGCTGCGTTCGATGGACATAGTGAGGTTGCAATTGATGGGCACAGTGTGGCTGCATTTGATGGGCACTGGTGAGGCTGCATTTGGTGGGCACAATAAGGCTGCATTTGATGGGCAAAGTGGGACTGCATTTGATGGGCACAATGAGGCGGCATTTGGTGGGCACTGGTAGGCTGCATTTAATGGGCACTTGTGAGGCTGCATTTGATGGGCACAGTATTGCTACATTTGATGGGCACTGATAAGGCAGCATTTGGTGGGCACAGTAAAGCCCCATACACACGGTCGGACAATCCGCGGACCAGGTCGGTCGGATCCTGTCCGTCATACTTTGTCTGATGTTGGTTTTGCGTACACACAGTCGGACGAAGTTGTCGGAAAATCCGATCATTCTGAACGTGGTGACGTTTGTTGCCTACGAAGGGACTACGTAGAGGCTAGTAGCCAATAGCTTTGGTCTTGTAATGTGATCTGAGCATGCGTAGCACTTTGTCCGGTCGGACAACCGTACACACGATCGGATTTGGTGTGATCGGACCGGGTTGTCTGCAAATCTATCCAGCAGGAGATAAGACTTTGTCCGTCGGACAATCCGACGTACACTGTCCGATGGTGCATACACACGGTCTGATTTTTCAACAACATTGTCCGATCGGACAGAATCCATGAAAAAGTCCGACCGTGTGTATGGGGCTTTAGGCTGCATTTGATGGGCACTGATAAGGCTGCATTTGATGGGCAGTGATAAGGCTACATTTGATTGGCACTGACAAGGTTGCATTATATTGCCACTGGTAGATGTGCTTTTGGTGGGCACAGTAAGGCTGCATTTCATGGGCACAGTGAGGCTGCATTTGATGGGCACTGGTGAGGGTGCCTTTGATGAGCACAGGTGAGGCTGCATTTGATGGGCACTGGAGAGGCTGCATGTGATGGGCACAGTGAGGCTGCAGTGACTCCTAGCAAGCAGTAACTACCACTGTATATAGTTTAATGTTGTTTTTTAGGTTTGAAAGTTTGCATGGGCCTCCATTGGATATGAAAACTTGTCCGGTGGCCCTCAGGTAATATAAGTTTGGGACCCCTGATCTAAATCAGGCCTGGCCAGACATAAAAATAATAATAATAAAAAAATGAAAAGCACCCAACAACCCAAGTGCCCGGTATTGAAGCAATTAACGTCACGACACAAAGCAGCAGAATAACTTTTTTTTTGTAAAGTTGGTGACAAATTCAAATTTTACAGAACAAACCACCAAACACGAGTGTCTGCGCACCGCTGATTAGACAAGGCTGAGTCATAAATTTGTTTTATGCGCAGTCTGATCTGTCCCCGCCACGCTCGTTTAACCGTGTGTGCGATGGGACAGAACTGCGGTGAATGCATCCCACGCTCCGCAGAGTCGCACTCTCATCACGCACTTCTTGTCCTGTCAGAGTTGATAAGCAGAATGGGAATAATACTTCATTTTAACCATTTCCGACCAGCGTAGCCAAATACTGCGGCAGGTTGGCTCGGCTGCGCAAATCGCCATAGGCGTACGTCGGGCTCGTACACAGCGATCTGTGGGCGCGCCCATAGTGAGAAAGAGTTTTCACAGTATATACCTGAGTATAAGCCGACCCGAATATAAGCCAAAGCACCTAATTTTGTGACAAAAAGCGAGAAATGCATGCTGACAAAATTATATTTTCTAGTTTTTGTTATAAAAAAATCTAATAAACTCAATTTTAGTCATACATTTAGGCCAAAATTTATTCAACCACATGTATTTGGTAAAAAAAAAAATGTCAATAAGCGTATATTTATTGATTTGCGCAAAAGTTATAGCGTCTACAAACTAGGGTAAATTTTCTGGAATTTACACCGCTTTTAGTTTATGACTGCCTATCTCATTTCTTGAGGTGCTAAAATGGCAGGGCAGTACAACCCTCCCCCCCAAATGACCCCATTTTGGAAAGTAGACACCCCAAGGAAATCTCTGAGATGCATGTTGAGCCCATTGAGTATTTAATTTTTTTGGTGATTCAAAAATTGCAAAAAAAAAAAAAATGTTTACTCAAAGTTGTCACTAAGGCCCCTTTCACACTGGGGCGGGAGCCGCGGCAACGGTAAAGCAGCGCTGTATTTAGCACTGCTTTACCGTAGTTTTAGCAGCGGTATTTGGCCGCTCGCGGGGCAGTTTAAATCTGAAAAAGGGCTAAAATCCCCCACAAAGTGCCGCCGTAGCGGCGCTTTGCGGCGGTATTGCCGCGGTAATGCCGCGGTGTCCCATTGAAATCAATGGGTAGGAGCGGTATAGGAGCGGTGAATACACCGCTCCTATACCGCTCCAAAGATGCTGCTAGCAGGACTTTTTTTTACCATCCTGCTAGCGCACCGCTCCAGTGTGAAAGCCCGCCGGATTTCACACTGGAGTGAATGGGGCCGTTTTTTTTCAGGCGGTATACAGGCGCTATTTTTAGCGCTGTACCGCCTGAAAAACGCTTCAGTGTGAAAGGGGCTTAAATGATATATTGCTCACACATGCCATGGTTATATGTGGATATATACATTCTGCTGCTTCTCCTGAGTACGGGGATACCACATGTGTGAGACTTTTTGGGAGCCTAGCCGTGTACAGGAACCCGAAATCCAACCACGCCTTCAGGCTTTCTAAGGGCCTAAATTTTTGATTTCACTCCTCACTACCTATCACAGTTTTGAAGGCCATAAAATGCTAAGATGGCACAAACCCCCCCCCCCCCCCCCCAAATGACCCCATTTTGGAAAGTAGACACCCCAAGCTATTTGCTGAGAGGCATGTTGAGTCCAATAAAACATAGCAGTTCTAAAATACAGTAACAATAGGGAGAGAACAATAGATATAGAACAATAGAGCGGACAATAGAGAGCGAACATAAGAGAGAGAACAATAGAGAGAGAAGAGAAATAAAACAATAAATATTTTTGGCTTTTGTATTTTATTTTTTTTTGTGTTTTTGTGGTTTTTCTTTTGCACTTTTATATAAACTGTAAACTGTAAACTTTCCAGATTAGGGTCTGTCAAAATGTGATGACCATCTCATCTTTCGAGACCCTGTGTAAGTGTGCCCAATGCTTCAAAGTTGGTGCGATTATTCGCAAATGGAAGAAACACAAAATAACTGTCAATCTCCCTCAGTAAGGTGGTTCATACAAGATCTCACCTGGTGGAGTTTCAATGATGATGATGAGAACGGTGAGGAATCAGCCCAGAACTACATGGGGGAATCTTGTCAATGATCTCAAGGCAGCTGGGACCATAGTCACCAAGAAAACAATTGGTAACACACTACACCAGGAAAGACTGAAATACTGCAGCGCCCAAAATGCCCCCCTGCTCAAGAAAGCACATGTACAGGCCTGTCTGAAGTTTGCTAATGAACATCTGAATGATTCAGAAGAGAACTGGGTGAAAGTGTTGTGGTCAGATGAGACCAAAATCCAGCTTTTTGTCATCAACTCACCGTGTTTGGAGGTGGAGGAGGAATGCTGCCTATGACCCCAAGAACACCATCCCCACCATTACACATGGAGGTGGAAACATTATGCGTTGTTTTTCTGCTAAGAGGACAGGACAATTTTACCACATCAAAAGGACGATGGACGGGGCCATGTACTGTCAGCTCTTGGGTGAGAACCTTCTTCTCTCAGCCAGGGCATTGAAAATGGGTCATGGATGGGTCTTCCAGCATGACAATGACCCAAAACACACGGCCAGGGCCACAAAGGAGTGGCTCGAGAAGAAACACATTAACTGCTTCTGGACCAGCCGCCACAGTTATACTCCAGCAGGTTGGCTCCCCTGCGCGTAACCATGTAGCTGTATGTTGGCTCGCGAGGACCAGATAGCAGGCGGGGGTGCCGATGCTCGTGGTCGATGGCCGCGATGACCACTGGCCACGAGCGATCGTGAGCAGGAGACATAGAACAGGGACGAGTGTGTGTAAACACAAACTTCCCTGTTCTGTTCTGACTGGAGTGACAGATTGTGTGTTCCTATTAGATAGGAACCACGATCCGTCACTTCCTCTAGTTAGTCCCCTCCCCCTTCAGTTAGAATCACCTCCCAGGGAACACAGTTAACCCCTTCATTGCCCCCTAGTGTTAACCTCTTCACTGCCAGTGACATTTTTACAGTAATCAATGCATTTTTAATCGCACTGGTCGCTGTATTAATACCAATGGTTCCAAAAATGTGTCAAAATTGCTTGATATGTCCACCATAATGTCGCCGTCACAATAAAAATCTCAGATCGCCGCCATTGTTAGTAAAAAAAAAAAAATAATAATAAAAATGCTATAAATCTATCCTCTATTTTGTAGACGCTATAACTTTTGCGCAAACCAATCAATATGCGCTTATTGCAATTATTTTACCAAAAATATGTAGAAGAATACATATCGGCCTAAACTGAGAAAAAAATAGCTTTTAAAAAAAAAAATTTAATGGGGATATTATAGCAAAAAGTACAAAATATAATTTTTTTTTCAAAATTGTCGCTCTTTTTTTGTTTATAGCGCAAAAAAAAAAACGCAGAGGTGATCAAATACCACCAAAAGAAAGCTCTATTTGTGGGGAAAAAGGACGTCAATTTTGTTTGGGTACAATGTCGCACAACTGCGCAATTGTTAGTTAAAGCAGCGCAGTGCCGAATCAAGAAAAACTTTCTGGTCAGGAAGGGGGTAAATTCTTCCGGGGCTGAAGTGGTTAAGGACCTGGAGTGGCCTAGGCAGTCTCCAGACCTTGATCCAATAGAAAATATGTGGAGGGAACTGAAGGTTTGAGTTACCAAATGTCAGCCTCGAAACCTTAATGACTTGGAGAAGATCTGCAAAGAGGACAAAATCCCTCCTGAGATTTGTGCAAACCTGGTGGCCACCTACAAGAAACGTCTGACCCTATGTGGTTGCCAACAAGGGTTTTACCACCAAGTACTAATGCCGCGTACACACGTTAGGAATTCTCGTCGGAAAAAGCTCTGACGGTTTTCCCGACGGAATTCCGCTCAAACTGTCTTGCCTACACACGGTCACACCAAATTCCGACCGCAAAGAACGCAGTGACGTACAACACTACAACGAGCCGAGTTCAATGCTTCCGAGCATGCGTCGAATTGTTTCCAAGCATGCGTAGGAATTTTGTGCGTCAGAATTGCTACAGACGATCAGGAATTTCCGATTGAAACCTTTTTCCGTCTGAAAAATTGAGAACATGCTCTCAATTCTTTGGTGTCGGAAATTCGGCCAGCAAAATTCCGATGGAGCCTACACACGGTCGTATTTTTCCGATGAGAAGCTCTCTTCTCTGCGTTTTTCTGGATATTTGTGTTGTTATTCTGTCTCTCACTGTTAAAATAAACTGACCATTAAAATTATAGACTGATCATTTCTTTGTCAGTGGGCAAACGTATAAAATCAGCAGGGATCAAATACTTTTTTCCCTCACTGTGTATATATATATATATATATAAACATACTGTACACACATACGCACATGTGTGTTTGAGCTTTGGGGTGCACACCCTAACGCAATAGGCTGCACACACACCTATGTCTGCTATACTGTGTTATTGAGTGTTTGTAAGAATATATTATTCTATACAATCTAGTCGTAATAATGTATTCTTTTATAGAAATACATATTGGTAATAATGTTTTAATTTTATATAATTCTTTATTTGTTAGATTGTAATATTCTATATAATACTCTATTTGTAATAATGTTTCAAAGCGATATAAAAAATTGTAAATATAATATTCAATATGTAACAATATGCTATTCTATATAATACTTTATTTGTAACAATGTATCATTCTATAACATTCTATTTGTAACAATGTTTTAATTCCATACGACACTCTGTCTGTAATCCTGATGTAGAAATGGTATTAAGCGGAAGGCAGAAGACATTTGTGATGAAAGCAGATGAATGCGGGAGGTGGCTCCTCCGCCGTTCCTCCAACGTTCTCCTCTGGGGGTTCAATTTCGTCTTTTCTTATTCACGGCATTCAAATCGTCGTCTTTCAAGGGAGACGATCTCCATATTGCTTCAAATACAGCCACTAATAAGCAAAAGTTTACCAAACAACAATCTGGGTTGGATTAATTACTCGTCTTTCAATGCATGAAATGCCTTCTCCGTATTCATCAGAAGAACATAGTTATACATAATTCAGCGGGGAGTGCCCCGAAGGTACGGTTATGCATAATCAATGTGCTTAGTGGAGCGCAGAGACTGCCGTGTTTATATAAACCGAAGTCTGCACCGTGTCTCGCAGCTGAATGCAGTCCGTGGGGCAGGCAGCACGTTGGCCAGTCCATGGGGCAGGCGGCACGTTGGCCAGTCCATGGGGCAGGCGGCACGTTGGCCAGTCCATGGGGCAGGCGGCACGTTGGCCAGTCCATGGGGCAGGCGGCACGTTAGCCAGTCCATGAGGCAGGTGGCACGTTGGCCAAACAAAGGGTGAGCGCCTCCGGTCTTGCAGCTCCAAGGCCCTGTACTCAGTTCCTGCCAATGGGTGGAATCCTTGTGTTTTCGGCATGTTTATGCAAACTTCCTCCATCTGCTCCGGTTCCCATTAGCAAGGTTTAAAAGGTTTGTTGGCTGCTGACCAACCTGCCCCTCGGATGCCCGTATGTGCTGGAAGAACGTTTGACTTTATGGAAACCCAATCAATAAATCCTCATATAAGCTTTAGCCATGTCAGCATCATTTTTTTTACTTTTTTTATTTGCAGCTTTCACTATAATAATATGCTGTCATCAAGGTGCTTGTTAACCCCTTTGTGCCAGTGCCTCCGGCCCTTTAAGAGTTTTCAGATGGGGGGGTTGTCGCGGGGTTTATGATCATTTGACCGCCGTGACTAGCTTTCATGGTGATCACATGATTGGAATGCTTTCCGTTAGCTTTCCGTTAAAGGAGTAGAATAGAAACTAATATAATAGAATATAATAGAAAATAAAAGACTAGACTATACTAGAGTAAAACAGAACAGAATACAACATAAAATAATAGAAAAAAATAGAACAGAAAAAAAGGAACATAATAGAAAATAAAAGTATAGAGTAAAACAGAACAAAATAGAATAGAAAATAAAATAACAGAATAAAATAAAATAGAAAATAAAGGAGTAGAATAGAAACATATATAATAGAAAATAAAAGACTAGAATATAATAGAGTAAAACTGAACAGAATACAACATAAAAGAATAGAAAAAAATTGAATAGAAAAAAAGGGACAGAATACAAAATTAAAGAATAGAGAAAAACAGAACAAAATAGAATAGAAAATAAAAGAACAGAATTTAAAAAAATGGAATAGAAAATAAAGGAATAGAACAGAATAGAATACAAAATAGAATAAAATAGAATATAACCAACTTCTGAAATTCGAATTTTGATTAGAATAAATTTGAATTTGAATAGAATACAAATATAAATAAAAATAAAATAATAGAAAAGAAATTAATACAATAGAATAAAATAATAGAAAAGGATATAATAAAATAGAAAGAATCTAATCTAAAATAATCTAACATAACAAATCGAACATTCTGACAAAATTTGAGTTTGAGTAGTTTTCTAATCTAATTCGAATAGTTTTCGAATTAAATTAGAATTTCCAAAGAGAATAAAAAAGAATAGAAAATAAAAGAACAGAATAAAATAAAATAGAATAGAAAGTAAAGGAATATAATTAAAACGGATATAATAGAAAATAAAAGACTAGAATATAAAACAGAACAGAATACAACATGAAAGAATAGAAAAAAAAAGAGAATAGAAAGAAAAAGGGGACAGAATACAAAATAAAAGAATAGAGTAAAATAGAATATACAATAAAGGAATAGAACAGAATAGAATAAAAAATAGAATAAAATAGAAAGAATATAACCATTAACCAACTTCTGAAATTTGAAATTAGAAATTGAATAGGATTACAGACCGGTTAGCCTAACATCAATAGTATGTAAACTCTTGGAGGGGATGATAAGGGACTATATACAAGATTTTAGTAACGAGAACGGTGTCATTAGCAGTAATCAGCATGGATTCATGAAGAATCGTTCTTGCCAAACCAATCTATTAACCCTCTATGAGGAGGTGAGCTGCCATCTAGATAAAGGAAGGACCATAGACGTGGTGTATCTGGATTTTGCAAAAGCATTTAACACATTTCCCTATAAATATTTACTGTACAAAGTAATGTCCGTTGGCATAGACCATAGGGTGAGTACATGGATTGAAAACTGGCTACAAGGGCGTGTTCAGAGGGTGGTGATAAATGCGGAGTACTCGGAATGGTCCGGGTGGAAAGTGGGGTTTCCCAGGGTTCTGTCTTGGGACCAATCCTATTTAATTTATTCAAAAATGACCTGGAGGATGGGGTAAATAGTACAATCTCTGTATTTGCAGACAATACTAAGCTAAGCAGGGCAATAATTTCTCCGCAGGATATGGAAACCTTGCAAGAAGAGCTGAACAAATTAGGGGTCCTGGTAGATGATAGGCTCAGCAATGGCATGCAATGCCAAGCTGCTGTAAGCAAAGCCAATAGAATATTGGCATGCATTAAAAAGGGCATTAACTCCAGGGATAAAGTGATAATTCTCTACAAGACTCTGGTCCGGCTGCACCTGGAGTATGCTGTCCAGTTCTGGGCACCAGTCCTCAGGAAGGATGTACTGGAAATGGAGCGAGTACAAAGAAGGGCAACAAAGCTACAAAAAAAAAAATGAATTTTGGAAGATGGTTATATCCTTTCTATTCCATTCTATTCTATTTTTTTCTATTCTATTTTTTTAATTTTTTGTAATGTTTTGTATTCTATTCTTTTCTTTTATATTCTATTCTATTCTTTCATATTCTTTTCACATTCAAATTTAATCTATTCGAAATTCGAATGTATTCTATTTGAAAATCGAATTTCGGAATGTTGTTATATTCTTTCTATTTTATTCTATTTTATAGATACAAAGATTTTCCAGCACAGGACACCGCTATATGGAGCTGAAGTCTGAGTGTCCTCGTGGTTCCGGCAAAAAGATGTTTGAAATAAATATAAATTATTTTAATCAAATTTTCTTGGATTTTTCCTAAAATGCACCTGAAAAAATCCCATGAATCTGCAACTATAACGTACAATTCACAATGTTTATTAAAAGAATAGTAGAGCATTTACATTTAAAATGACAATGTTACACTTAAACATATGTCATTAAGAACAGATCCGTTTCTCAAAGTCAATATGGCCGAACATCGGTCGCGCATGTGCAGTAGTGTGTGTACTTAACTCCAGCCGCAGCGTTTCGTCAGAGGTGACGTCTTCAGGGGTACGTACACACGCTGCGTACCACACATAAATACATTGCTCAGTAATCAAGGAGGCGCTCCCATTGGCTAATCAAGCCGAAACACCTGTGCAGTGATTGAACTACAGTGGTGTGAAAAAGTGTTTGCCCCCTTCCTCATTTCCTGTTCCTTTGCATGTTTGTCACACTTAAGTGTTTCGGAACATCAAACCAATTTAAACAATAGTCAAGGACAACACAAGTAAACACAAAATGCAATTTGTAAATGAAGGTGTTTATTATTAAAGGTGAAAAAAAATCCAAACCATCATGGCCCTGTGTGAAAAAGTGATTGCCCCCTAAACCTAATAACTGCTTGGGCCACCCTTAGCAGCAACAACTGCAACCAAGCGTTTGCGATAACGTGCAATGAGGCTTTTACAGCGTCCTGGAGGAATTTTGGCCCACTCATCTTTGCAGAATTGTCCTAATTCAGTTACATTAGAGGGTTTTCGAGCATGAACGGCCTTTTTAAGGTCATACCACAACATCTCAATAGGATTCAGGTCAGGACTTTGGCTAGGCCACTCCAAAGTCTTCATTTTGTTTTTTCTTCAGCCATTCGGTGGTGGACTTGCTGGTGTGTTTAGGATCATTGTCCTGCTGCAGAACCCAAGTTCGTTTCAGCTTGAGTACACGAACAGATGGTCGGACATTCTCCTTCAGGATCTCTTGGTAGACAGCAGAATTCATAGTTCCTTTTATCACGGCAAGTCTTCCAGGTCCTGAAGCAGCAAAACAGCCCCAGACCATCACACTACCACCACCATATTTTACTGTTGGTATAATGTTCTTTTTCTGAAATGCAGTGTTCCTTCTATGCCAGATATACTTGGACACACACCTTCCAAAGAGTTCCACTTTTGTCTCATCGGTCCACAGAATGTTGTCCCAAAAGTCTTGGGGATCATCAAGATGTCGTGAAGAAATGGTGTTTTAAGCTTTCCGCCCTCCTATGCTCAACACCTCTCTGCGCTGTTTGGGTGTATGTGTTTACAATTTTTGGGGTAATAAATGGTATAGACCCCGGAGAAGGATGTAGTGGGTAAATATATAAATAAATAAATAAATATATAATATGTGAGTGAATAAATAAATAAATAAATATTCAGTGTAGCACTATGTATAAATTATAAATAAGATGAAATAAATATAATTATAAAAATGTGGTTATTAAATACTAGATTATAAATAAATACATAAATAGTAGTGGTAAACAATTGATTTTAGAAGTGTGCTAAAATACAATATGTAGCTGCTGCTTAAATAACAGTAAGATTGGAAGAATATAGGTAAAAGGATAGACACGTGGATGCTCTATGGCTGTGTGTCAGATACCTATAGCAGCGCTCAGTGCTAATTTTCAACTAAAGTTGAAAGATTAGTGCATATATGTACATTTAGTGTGTACAAAAATAAATAAACAAAAAACAATGTCTAAAAGCAATAAAGCAAAGTGTACCATAAAAAAATCAACTTTACATTACGCCTTAAAGTGCTGGGTGCATAAATCAAATAAATAAAATTAATGATGAATTCCAAGTGCACGTGAACAAATAAATAAACGAGTTTGATCAATGAGTGAATTGCACTGCGTATTTTCATCAAATAAATATCAACAAAAAAAGTCCGCGTGACAACAAACACGATCCTCCAATCTGATGGATCAGCAATATGACGAACGTGACAGTTCAAAATAACATGTGACAATCGATTTTGTGTTGACTCTCCGTGAGTAATCCGCAAACTTCCACCTTAAGTGACACCGTGTTACAGGGATTAGCCCCTCTTGGGGGTGCACTCACCAGAGATATGCTCAAAATGCGCCTGTAGTATTATACCCTGAGGACCTTCTCCACCAGCATCTGCTACTGCGTTCGCCCACTTATGGATACCTCCAGTGCATCAGCCTCTTTCTCCAGTGTGGTTATACACAGTTGTGCATGCAATTAGACAAGGGGCCACATAGCGTAATATTGCTAAAACAACTTCATTTATTAAAAATTAATGTTTTTCCCTAAACAAACAAACTTCCCCCTAGGGGGTTAAGCGTACCAGAAATAGTTAAATAATCAGCGTTTGGATAAATGTATGAATGTGCGGTACTGTAGGAGGTATTTTTAATTTAACACAAGCCACTCTGACCCACAAAGAGCTGAATATTTTAAATTTGGGGCTAAAATGCCGTCTGAAAAAGCCAATCAACAAATTTAGTGTCTATATAGACATTCATAAATATATCAGAAAGTTAAATATAAAAAAATACTTCCTGGGCAACGCCACGAATAACGAAATAACAAGCAGTGCAAAACAAATATCCGCCAATGAGAAACCAAAAATCATTAACAGTGGATTGAAAAACAAGTCTTTATTCAATCCACCCAACAACCCTAACCACCATATAGAGGTATTTAAAGGATTAGTACTACACGACCTCGAGACTCTGAAACCTAAAAAGGAATTGAATGTGAAACATGTGGAAGAGGGCATTAAACTTCTGGAGCAGCGCAAAGATGTAATAGTTAGACCGGCTGACAAAGGCGGAGGGGTGGTCTTACTCACGAAAGACTTTTACCACAAACAGATTGAGGAGATGTTATCAGATAAAGAAACTTATAACACACTCAAAAAGGACCCTACTCAATACTATAGAGAACATCTAGAAAATCTGATAGAGATGGGCTCACGCACAGGAGTGCTATCCAGTAAGGAAAAGAAATATTTAGTGCCCACGAGTAGCCGTGTACCTACACTTTATACTCTCCCAAAAATCCATAAGGATCCAAACAATCCGCCCGCGAGACCGATTGTCAATAGCATAGAGTCTGTGTCGTCCAGATTAGGTCAATATCTCGACACCTACCTACAAAAAAGTGTAAGAGAAACTAAATCATACCTAAGGGATACGAAAAACTTCTTGAATACCCTACAGGAAGTAAACCTGGAAAATACGGAACAAATCATTCTGGTAACGGCAGACGTCTCCTCATTATACTCCATCATACAACATGATGACGCTCTTTTAGCCCTGAATTGGGCATTGAGCAAACGAGAGGACCTGGTTTTTAATCAAAAGATATTTTTAAGAAATGCTCTGGATTTTTGCTTATCGCACAACTACTTCTGGTATGGAGGAAATTTTTATACCCAACAGAGAGGAGTAGCCATGGGAGCGAAGTTTGCCCCTAGTATCGCAAATCTATTCATGGCCGAATGGGAGGATAAGATCATTTTTAATAACCGGCGACCTGAATTGTTATTTTATAAGCGTTTTATTGACGATCTGTTTTTTATCTGGGCAGGATCCCATTTTAGTTTGGAGAGATTTTTGGAAGACCTGAATAATAATAAGAATAACATCAAACTAACATCTGTTTGGGATTTTAATGAAATTAACTTTTTAGACGTCACAGTCTACCGCAAAAATAACTTATTGGAAACGAAAGTATATTTTAAGAAGACTGACCGCAACAGTTATCTACCAACAACAAGCGCCCATCACCCATTGTGGTTAAAAAACATTCCCAAGGGCCAAATAATGCGGGTACGACGCAACTGCTCTGAGGACACACAATACATGGAGCAATCAAAAATTCTAACAGAAAGGTTTGAAGTGAGAGGCTACAACCCAAAAAAACTGCAGAAAATTGTCGAAGAGGTCAATCAAATACCAAGAGCCTCAATAATGGAAGAGAAGAAAAAGGAATCGGTAGTACCAAAACAAAACAATTTGGAGTGGTCATTCATATCTGGCTTTCATGGCCAGTATGAGGAAGTTGAACACATTTTTAAAAAACATTGGCACGTTTTGCTCTTAGACAAGAAATTAATGACTGCTTTACCTCCAGCTCCGCAATTTATTTACAGAAAAGCCCCTAATTTTGGAGACAAAATAGTGAAAAAGGTGATTGACCCGCCAAAAAAACCACCGACATTTTGGGACCAGAATGGTTTTTTCTCATGTAGGAAATGCAAGGCCTGTCGAGAGGTGGCTCATCCGATTAGAAAATTGGAAAATTTTATATCCACATCGAATAACAATAGCTTTACAATAAAGCAATTTATCACGTGCAATAGCACTCATGTGGTGTACGCTCTAAAATGCCCGTGTGGTCTCCTCTATATAGGTCGTACAAAGAGACAACTAAAAGTACGCATAGCGGAACATATACACAACATAAAGATTGGCTTCAGAGATCACAATGTCTCATTACATTTTAAAATGAAACATGACATGGACCCTAAAGGGCTACAATTTTGGGGCGTTGAACAGGTATTACCCCATTGGAGGGGCATACATATGGTAAGAGAGCTCTCAAAACGGGAGACCCAGTGGATTTATTCGATGGACGTACTCTCTCCAAAAGGTCTAAACATAGAGTTGGACATAAACTGCTTCATAAGCGATACATAATAGCACACCCAGCCTATAACCTGCACACATAGGAGATTCAATATACCTCCCAGGTCATACATTTTCACAAACTCCCATGTACATTTTGGATGGTCTGTCATGCGATTGAAATTTTCTGGATGTTAAAGGAACATTAACATTAATCGCATAGCATAAAACGATATTGTGTGATAACCGGCCGCCACAGATGGGGATCTATATACGGTGCCCCATTATATGATCTATATGGTGCCCCATTATATGACATTCCATCACCATAGATGGGGCCAGACAATATACATAATGGATGTGGGATCACCCTCACACACAGCATCACCCATGTATATTACTCCATGACCTAAAATCCATATTTAAATGTATGACCTAACTCATTAAGAATGACATGTCCTTGTCCACCTTTTAAACTTTTTAAATCATTTTTAGCATATTGTTTTAACAATCTGCAAAGTATTTATTATAGACTCATTGACTATACTCCCACGTTTTTATTAATGGAAGAAATTAATTTTGGTCTTAATTTTGGTCTTAGGTTAATTTTATGAGTATATAATCAGTGGCTCTTTTTTATTCATTTTTTTATATTCATTTTTACATTCAGCTGTTTTACATTGTGCACTCAGCAGTGGTTTCACTTGCAGTGCATTAAATGGGATCCATATAACTATAATATATACCTTTATTTGTGGAGATGCCCGCACTAACATTCTCTTGTTGGTGCGTCCCACTCAAAAAGTCTAGCAGTAATACATAAAGCGTCCCGCATTAAGATGTGGGTTATCGGTATAAACTATCCTCCCCCTGGATATAGGAGTATATACATATGTACACAAATCTGCTAGTACTCACAACGCAACCCGGCTGCACAAAATGTTCATGTTCCTTTGGCATCACATTATATGTGCAGAACGGGCTAATTTGGGTGACCTCAGGCTCTTCCATATTAATTTATATGCAGATAACTACTAATATAGTTCATGCATGAACACACATAAATACTGACAGTTGCTTTTGACGTGTGCTCATATACAAGTATTTCAGCACACTTTATCATTGTAAATGAATTTATGAGACATCCACACAACCCGTTCTGCATGCTGCAATGTCCAACATTATTATAGTTTATTGTTTTGGCCACTAAATATGGCTGGCATTAATATGCATTTATAAATATGTTTGAAATGCAAAGTTGTTGTTAAACTACAGGATGGGTGAGATGCAGTCAGGCTGTGACTGTCCGCAGTGGGCCTCTAGTGTTGATCACAGGGCTGGAGAATGGTGACGCCCATTGGGGAACAGGTCCGCCGGCTGATTGGATGTTTTCCCTCAACCCACAGTGTATATATACCTCACTTCCTGCCTGGTGACCTACGCCCTCGAGAAGAAGTCGGAAATGACGAAACACGTCAGGGCGTAGGTCAACAGGAAGTGACGTCATACGTTTGCGGTCCACGGTGCGCTCCAGCGGGTCCGGACAGGAAGGACGCCACTCTGTGTCTCTGAGGAAACTGGAAAAGCTCCATATCCGGCGCTAGAGAGCAGGCACAGTACCGCACATTCATACATTTATCCAAACGCTGATTATTTAACTATTTCTGGTACGCTTAACCCCCTAGGGGGAAGTTTGTTTGTTTAGGGAAAAACATTAATTTTTAATAAATGAAGTTGTTTTAGCAATATTACGCTATGTGGCCCCTTGTCTAATTGCATGCACAACTGTGTATAACCACACTGGAGAAAGAGGCTGATGCACTGGAGGTATCCATAAGTGGGCGAACGCAGTAGCAGATGCTGGTGGAGAAGGTCCTCAGGGTATAATACTACAGGCGCATTTTGAGCATATCTCTGGTGAGTGCACCCCCAAGAGGGGCTAATCCCTGTAACACGGTGTCACTTAAGGTGGAAGTTTGCGGATTACTCACGGAGAGTCAACACAAAATCGATTGTCACATGTTATTTTGAACTGTCACGTTCGTCATATTGCTGATCCATCAGATTGGAGGATCGTGTTTGTTGTCACGCGGACTTTTTTTGTTGATATTTATTTGATGAAAATACGCAGTGCAATTCACTCATTGATCAAACTCGTTTATTTATTTGTTCACGTGCACTTGGAATTCATCATTAATTTTATTTATTTGATTTATGCACCCAGCACTTTAAGGCGTAATGTAAAGTTGATTTTTTTATGGTACACTTTGCTTTATTGCTTTTAGACATTGTTTTTTGTTTATTTATTTTTGTACACACTAAATGTACATATATGCACTAATCTTTCAACTTTAGTTGAAAATTAGCACTGAGCGCTGCTATAGGTATCTGACAGACACAGCCATAGAGCATCCACGTGTCTATCCTTTTACCTATATTCTTCCGATCATCAAGATGTGTTGTGGAGAAATTGAGATGAGCTTTGATGTTCTTTTTGCTCAGCAGTGGTTTTCTCCTTGGAACTCTGCCATGCAGGCCATTTTTGCCCAGTCTTTTCCTGATGGTGGAGGCATGAACGCTGACCTTAACTGAGGCAAGTGAGGCCTGCAGTTCCTTGGACGTTGTTGTGGGGTCTTTTGTGACCTCTTGGATGAGTCGTCGCTGCGCTCTTGGGGTAATTTTGGGCGGCCGGCCACTCCTGGGAAGGTTCACCACTGTTCCATGTCTTCGCCATTTGTGGATAATGGCTCTCACTGTGGTTCGCTGGATTCCCAAAGCTTTGGAAATGGCTTTATAACCCTTTCCAGACTGATAGATCTCAATTACTTTCTTTCTCAATTGTTCCTGAATTTCTTTGGGTCTCGGCATGATGTGTAGCTTTTAAGGATCTTCTGGTGGACCTTACTGTGTCAAGCAGCTCCTATTTAAGTGATGCCTTGATTGTGAACAGGTGTGGCAATAATCAGGCCTGGATGTGGCTAGAGAAATTGAACTCAGGTGTGGACAACCACAGTTATAGTATGTTTTAACAAGGGGGGCAATCACTTTTTCACACAGGGCCATGATGGTTTGGATTTTTTTTCACCTTTAATAATAAACACCTTCATTTACAAATTGCATTTTGTGTTTACTTGTGTTGTCCTTGACTATTGTTTAAATTGGTTTGATGTTCCGAAACACTTAAGTGTGACAAACATGCAAAGGAACAGGAAATGAGGAAGGGGGCAAACACTTTTTCACACCACTGTATTCACGGTCATTAACAACAGAAGACCGTACGGAATAATCCGCGTATTATGATTACCATTTTACCTACGCCGTCTTCTGGTTATTAATAAAATGACACATAATAAATAATTACATAAGAGATCCCTGTACATAAAATCAACAATTTCTCGTCACCCTAGGGCAGGGGTCTCCAAACTTTCTAAACCATGGGCCAGTTTGTTGTCCTTCAGATTTGAAGAGGGCCGGACTGTGGGCATTGGGATTAGAAAACTCCCGACGTCAGAGGGAATGAACAAAGCCCTATCACTGGTGTCATTGGGAGGAATTGTGCCCCATTATTGGTGTCACTGGGAGGAATTGTGCCCCATCTTTGTTGTCAGTGGGGGGAATTATGCCCCATGGTTGGATGAAAATAGTGCCCTAAGGGCCAGATAAAAGCAAGCAAAGGGGCCGCATCTGGCTCCATGGCCGCTGTTTGGAGACCACTGCCCTAGGGTTACATGTTTTGCCCCCTAGTGGTCAAAGGCATATTTCACAAAGGGAAATCAGTTAAAAAACTAAAACAGGAGGACCTATATAGTCACCCTAAAATTAATCAACCTATATTAAATATATGGCTAAACTAAATAACTGAGTGACAATCCCTTATATTTCCGAGGAGGCTAAATCATTCTACATAAGCACAAAATCAATATAAATCAACAAAAACAGGATTTCTAGAGAGCTAATAGCTGGAAATGTAGCTAGAACATGGTAGGGACTTAACAATTATTTTTAAAGCAATTGATGTCCCAATCCACATTCAAGCCATAGGGACATGCTTACCTAATTTGGAAATCCAATTGGTCTCCGCCCTTGAGATGTTCCTTTTGCCATTCCTGCCTCACTGGTGGGGGGTGTATCTTTCCAGGGCAATAAATGTAGTGCCTCTGGGGTCCCCATTATGTTTAAGGGCATAATGTTTAGACCCATTATGTTTGTTAAACCATTTTTGATGTTTGCTATGTGTTCTCCCAATCTACTGTGCAACATATGGGTAGTGCGTCCAAAGTATTGTAAGCCGCAAGGACACCTAAGAAGGTAGACCTAATGCCACGTACACATGATCGGAATTCTCATCGGAAAAAGCTCTGACGGTTTTCCCGATGGAATTCCGCTCAAACTGTCTTGCCTACACACGGTCACACCAAATTCCGACCGCCAAGAACGCGGTGACGTACAACACTACAACGAGCCGAGTTCAATGCTTCCGAGCATGCGTCAAATTGTTTCCGAGCATGCGTAGGAATTTTGCGCGTCAGAATTGCTACAGACGATCGCAATTTCCGATAGAAACCTTTTCCGTCGGAAACATTGAGAACATGCTCTCAATTCTTTGCTGTCGGAAATTCGGCTAGCAAAATTCCGATGGAGCCTACACACGGTCGCATTTTCCGATGAAAAGCTCTCACCGGTCTTTTTCTGGCCGGAATTCCGATCGTGTGTGCGTGGCATAAGAAGCAAGGAAGCAGCCCTGAGATGTAAGAAAAGATCTTCCATGCGCCATGGAAGAGTTTCAGAGAATGCTATACTGAACTGTCTCGTACGTCTGTACATGAAAATCAGGAAAAAATGTTAAATAGAGAATTTTTTTACAGCTTTTGTCCAAAAGAATTACTGAGTGGAGTCAGAAGGTGGCGAGATGGGCAATTATTTTGAAATGTGGAGCTATTAAAGTCTATAAAGATCCAATTAACATTTTTCTCATTTTTTACTTTAGTTTATTTTTTTTTTATTTTTTTTTTAGAGGATGAGATAAGTGGAACTCAGCAGGCCAGCTATACAAAGAGCAAACTAAACAGCTGGAGAACATTGAAATCTTACCAAATCCCTGTTGACAAGAGAACATCTCAATACCGTCCCCTGCAATCAATGGCTCTCTGACATCCGTCTCATCCAGTATTTCTTTGAATATGAGGAGCGCTGGAATAAACAGTAATTCAATAATAATAATTAATTAGTAGTTAATTCTCTAATATCATGTTTTTTTTTATGTAGGGTTTTTTCTGGAAGCTCTATTTTTCTAAAAGTAGAGGAACATACAGACGAGGTAGGAAATAGGAGCTCAATTCCAATTATAGGAGTCCAAAAAAATATATATATTTTTTGCATTCATAAGGTAAAAGACAGTGGGGGTGGTGTATTATTTACTAAAATTGCATAGTGCAAAATCTGGTGCAGCTCTGGAGTAACCAATCCGCTTCTAACTTCAGCATCAATTAAGCTTTAACTAGACATGTGCACAATAGAAAAATTGTTTATTTTCGTTTCGTTTCTTTCGTTTTGTTGATTCGTAAGGATTCGTAATTCGTCGGTGTTCGTATTCGTAACGACTTCGTATTTTCGTAAGAGTTATTTTTTCGTTGATTCGTTTTTCCGTTAGTTTAATTTTCATTTATTCGAAATTCGGACGCATTCGTATTTTCGTAGATTTAGTTACATTCGTACTTTCGTTAGATTGATTTATTCGTACTTTCGTAACATTGTTTTCGTAGATTCGTAATCGGACCATAATTCATAATTTTATGTAATGTGTATGCTATTATTACATTGTAAGAGACACGGAAAATTACGAATCGAAAAAAAAAAAGTTACGAATGTACGAATTTTTTCGTTCAATCCATTCGAAGCACGTTAAGCAGCGCCATTGTAAGAGACACGGAAAATTACGAATCACAAAAAAAAAAATTACGAATGTACGAATTTTTTCGTTCAATCCATTCGAAGCACCTTAAGCAGCGCCATTGTAAGGGACACTGAAAATTACCAATTCAACAAAAAAAAAAAGTTACGAATGTACGAATTTTTTCGTTCACTTTGATGTTCATTCTTTTCGTTTTTTTTTGGATTTTCTTCTTTCGTAGTTTCTTTGTTTCTAATTTGGTCATTTAGGATTTTCGTTGTTTTTCGGATTCGAACATTCGTTATTCGTTAAAATTTTTAGCGAATCGTTCGTTCATTCGTACGATATCGAATGAACGAATATAACGAATTTTAACGAAAAACACAAAAAAACTAAACGAATTGCACATGTCTAGCTTTAACAATAAAACCTGGAAGCTGATTGGTTTCTATGCAGAGATATACCAGATTACGCTTGCATACTCCTGTTTTAGTAAATCTCACTCGATGTGTTAACCGCTTCCTGACCGGCACACGACGATGTACGTCGGCAGAATGGCATGGACAGGCATAAGGGCGTACAGGTACGTCCCTTTAAATTTGCTGCCGTGCCATCGCGTGCGCGCCGCCATGAGTCCGATCGTGGGTCCCGCGGACTCGATCGCCGCAGGGGAGGAAGAACGGGGAGGAAGAACGGGGAGATGACGATGCAAACAGCATCTCCCTGTTCTGCCTAACAACAAGTGACACTGATCTCTGCCCTCTGTGATTGGAGCAGAGATCAGTGATCTGTAAAACACAGCCACGCCCCCTACAGTTAGAAACACGCCCCTAGGACACACTTAACCCCTTCACTGCCAGTGCCATTTACACAGGAATCAGTGCATTTGTATAGCACTGATCGCTGTATTATTATTATTATTATTATTATTATTATACAGGATTTATATAGCGCCAACAGTTTGCGCAGCGCTTTACAACATGAGGGCAGACAGTACACGTACAATACAAATCAATACAGGAGGGATCAGAGTGCCCGGCTTGTTAGAGCTTACAATCTAGAAGGGAAGGTCAAGTTGAAACAAAAGGTAATACTGTGGGGGATGAGCTGATGGAGAAAATGAAAATACAGTTGTTGTTGTTAGGTGGTAGGGTAGGGAAGGCTTCTCTGAAGAGGAGGGTTTTCAGGGATCGTCTAAAAGCTAATAAAGTAGGAGATAGGCGGACAGATTGGGGTAAGGCATTCCATAGGATTGGAGAGGCTCTGGCAAAGTCCTGGAGGCGAGCATGGGAGGAGGGGATGAGGGAGCTAGAGATATGACATATCTGTATAAATGACAATGGTCCCAAAAATGTGTCAAAAATGTCCGATGCGTCCGCCATAATGGCGCAGTCACAATAAAAATCGATGATCGCCGCCATTACTAGTAAAAAAAAAATTATTAATAAAAATGACATAAAACTATCCCCTACTTTGTAAACGCTATAACTTTTGCGCAAACCAATTAATAATTGCTTATTGCAATTTTTTTTTAACCTAAAATATGTAGAAGAATACGTATCGGCCTAAACTGAGGGAAAAAAAAATGTATATATATTTTTGGGGATATTTATTATAGCAAAAAGTAAGAAATAATGTGTTTTTTTCAAAATTGTCGCTCTTTTTTTGTTTATAGCACAAAAAATATTTGTTTGGGAGCCACGTCGCACGACCGCGCAATTGTCAGTTAAAGCGACGCAGTGCTGAAACGCAAAAAGTGCTCTGGTCTTAAGCCAGCAAAATGGTCCGGTCTGAAAGTGGTTAAATAGGGCTCCTTTTCTCACATGGTCTAGTCTTGTAGAGCCATCAGTAATGTTGGTGGAAAGACTGACAGACTTACTGACCCTGTGCGCATGCTCCGAAACGTGACGTCATCGCGCTCCACGCTGCGCTTCACCGGTGCTCCAGACCTCATTTTCTTATGCCATCTAGGCAATGGACTATTATATAGACATTTTATACCTTTTAGAAGGGCTGTTTTTTTTCTCAGAGAATATGTGCAGGTACTCCCCCTTCCAAGTAACCCCTTGTCTCCATCCCCTACCCACCTCTAAGTACCCCCATCCCCTCCTTACTTCCACCCCTACCCACCTCCCAGGACTGGTGCAAGGATTTTTGATACCCTAAGCAAAACCTAATTTTGCTGCCCCCATTGGCCCCACCCTTGACTCCACCCCCTTCGCCCTGCCCATGTGACAGGAGGCGGCGCTATACAGGGAGCATCGGCTCTGCTTCCTCTAGCGCTGGCTCCAGTGCTGCGCTGTGCCTCTAATTATCCTACCGGTCACACGGAGCAGCTGCCTGAGACTGAGTTTGTTACATGCTGCAGCCTGTAGAGCATGCAGACCCGGAGGGAAAACAGTGGCTGGGCGCCCCTAGGCAGCAGTGCACCCTAGGCCAGGGACGTTTTTTCCACTGGGCACGCTGGGCAGTTGCCCGGGGGTCCCACTTGCCTGGAGGGCCCCATCCAGGGCCCATCCTCAGTGCTGCAATCTGCTGCTTAAGTTGACTGACTGCACTGGTTGGTCACTTGCTAGAATCGCCGGCCGCCCGGTGTCTAGCTAGCAACCAGTGACGCCAGTCAGAGACTGCCCCAGCATTCATAGCGCGCCGCGGCCGCCCCAGCATTCATAGCGCGCCGCGGGCCCCCCGGTGGCTAGTGAACAAGCTCCGCCATGTTCTTCAGACAGCGTGGAGAGGGAGCGGAGTGGAAAGACGGCCCTTGATAGCTGGTGCTGCCTTGCTCTGCTGTGAGTGACACACTGTATTGCACCAGGCCGGTGGCCTCACGTAAGTCTAACACTGTCTACTTAAAGCGGTGTTTCACCTAAAAAAATTTTTTTTAAAAGTCGGCAGCAAAAAAAAAAGTAGCTGCTGACTTTTAATAAGTACACTTATCCTCCCAGGGCGCCCGCGATGTCGGTCGTGGAGGTCGAGATGTCCCTCGGCAATCCGGTTCCAGCGCCACCATCCTCAGTAAACGCTGCCCGTTTCCTACTGCACATGCGCGAGTCGGCGTGCGGCCTACGGCGCATGCGCGAGTCGAATTTGTGAATGGGGAACGCGATGTGTTGTGGGACATATTTCCCATAACACACCGCGCCCCATTCACTAGAAGGCGGCGCTAGGAGAACAGCTCCGAGGAACAGGAAGAGGCAGATTAGGACGATCTGCCTAGCAACAGCCATTTCTGGTAAGTAAAAAAATAATAATTTTTTTTTTTTTTTCATTTTAAATTTGTATTAACATTTTTATTAAGTTTTGTTTTTCAGGGTGGCCCTCCACTTTAAGTTTGTTCAAGTTGTGCATCAAACACAGCCACTGTCTGTGCCCCTCAAAAGCTGACACTGTGCCCATCAAACACAGCCACTGTCTGTGCCCCTCAAAAGCTGCCACTGTGCCCATCAAACACTGCCATTGTGCCCATAAAAGCTGCCACTGTTCCCATCAAACACAGCCACTGTGCCCATCAAAGCTGCCACTGTGCCCATCAAACACAGGCACTGTGCCCATCAAAGCTGCCACTGTGCCCATCAAAGCTGCCACTGTGCCTATCAAAGCTGCCACTGTGCCTATCAAAAGCTGCCACTGTGCCCATCAAAAGCAGCCACTGTGCCCATCAAACGCAGCCACTGTGCCCATCAAAAGCAGCCACTGTGCCCATCAAACGCAGCCACTGTGCCCATCAAACGCAGCCACCGAATCGCAAAAAGGGGCCTGGTCCTTTGGCTGCAAATTGGTCCGGTCTGAAAGTGGTTAAAAAAAAAGTTGCTCGTCTATCAAAACGCTTGTTAACCATGTTACTCGTTGACCAAGGTTCCACTGTGCTTTTATTGTCTGCTTAGGACCTTGAAAGTCCCCTTGAAAAAAAAAGCAACAGTGTGCGGTCCCCTTCAAAATAATCACATAGGCTTTTAGGACTATTTAGGAGCTGCTGAGGCTTAGAGGAGGTTCAACTTCCCTCAACCCTACCCTCCTGAACGTGGAAAAATCGCGTTCAGGATAGGAACGTTTTGACCGATGGCCACAAAACAAGGCAAAATCACTTTTAACCCCCTCTAGGTCTGGTATAGAATGCCAGGCTGCATGCTCACATAAAGGTCTGGTATAGAATTTGGGGTCGCCCAACTTTATTTCTGCATTGGACCCCCATCAACATTTGTACCAGACCCTCAACTAGGATATGGGTCTGGTATAGAGGAAGGCAACCCCCAGACACTTTACTTACAAACACAACAAAGTCGTTTTTTTTCGAATGTCAGTTTTGCTGTCTGTTGAATACATTGCACAGATACCCCACTTCATAAGCAGATTAAGGGCACCCCCCAGGCATGTTATTTAAAGGAATGTACCACTTTTAATGTTTCCCTTCAATCATTATTAAAATTGTTGCTCCCTGCCAAACTGAATTTTTACCATTTCTTTTGCTTCTGTATATTTTCCCCATGGCGGTGACCAGCCCCCCATATCTTTTATTTGATTAAATATACTGTATATATATACAGGGGGTCCCCGAGTTAAGAACTTGTTAGGGACTGTCCTCCTGTTCTTAAATCGGAAATGTTCGCAAGTCGGCCGCGCATGCGCAGACCGTCAATTGCGGACATTTCCGATGTTCCGTTGACTGCCGTTCTGCGCATGCGCGAAAAATTATGGACATTTCCGATGTCTGTCGTCATTTTCCGAGGCTCCGTCTGGCCGCGCATGCGCAGAATGGCCGAAGGTCCGCGGAAAATGGCAGAGGGTCCCCGCAGCGCCCGGTTCGTAAGTAGGAGAGGTTCGTAGGTCAGGCGTTCGTAAGTCAGGGACCCATGAACTTTAATGACATCCCAGTCTTAGTCCGTAGGGTTTAATATTGAGTTGGCCCACCCTTTGCAGCTATAACAGCTTCAACTCTTCTGGGAAGGCCGTCCACAGGGTTTAGGAGTGTGTCTATGGCAGTGATGGCCAGTGATGTAAGTAACTGAGTTAAAATAAACTGAGTTACCTAACGCAGTTACTTTAGAGGGTAACGAGTAATCTAACTGATTACTTTTCCCCTCATGGTTACTCAGTTCCCATTACTTTGGCTTAGTTACCCCAATTACATCTACCGCCACTAGATGGCAGTAGTGTAATTCCGGTGTCCTGCCGAAAAAGTTCCCCCGCCGGATAAGGACCCCCTGTACTGCGCAGGCGCAGGGCTTGAGCAGTACGAAGGACTACGGAGTAACATGTAATTGTACGAGGCGATGCCGCGCGCTCCTGATGCTCGTGCTACTCTGCAAGGGGCGTCTATCGTGTAAGTAAGGGGCGGGTCTAGTATTACTGTAACCAAGGGGCACATTTATTATTATTGTTATATATCGAGCTCTGCCCATTAATTTAACATTCGCCCTCTTCTGTAGCCATCCGCCCCTTACACAATATAATAATAATAGACCCGCCCCTTGCTTACACGCTATAACAGATCTGCCCCTTGGTTAGAGTAATAGAGCAGCCCTTGGTTACACGATATATAACAATAATAATAAATGCGCCCCTTGGTTACAGTAATAACACGTATAGAATATTTTAAAAAAAAGTCACAGTTACTTTGCTGAGTAACTAATTACTTTTCCAATGTAGTAACTGAGTTACTAACGCAATTACTTTTTGGGAGAAGTAATTTGTAACTTAACTAATTACTTTTTTAAAGTAAGATGACCAACACTGGTGATGGCGAACCTTTTTGAGCACGAGTGCCCAAACCGCGACGCAAAACCAACTTATTTCTTTCAAAGTGCCAACACAGAGTTAAACAACTTTCCATGGCCTCATCATCCAGCTCTCCCCAGGCAGTATTGTAGGAATCCCTGCCATCCAGCCACTCCTTGATATACCTGCCGCCGGGAGATCAGCTAGCAGCCACTGCACCTCTCCCCATGGCCATGGATGATCTGCTCCGACTCCGAGCACTGACCCCCCTCCGCTGTTTCACAGGCTGCACCAGAGGGACAGATTGAACCAAAGCCGTGCTGGAATAGGGTGCCTGCAGAAAGGAATGCCCGAATGCCTTACCGTAGGTGTAGGGGTCCGGGGGAGGCAATGAGCTGCACAATCGGTACAGTGGAGAAAGAATTTTACACCCCCCCCTAAACATCGCACATGGGACAAGATGACTGGCTGCCCACCCCCCTGCTGACGTCACTGGAACTGATGCAAGGAAGGGAGCCGGCTCCTCCGTGCCTGCACCGCAAGTGACTGCCTGGCTGGGTGATTCCCCTGGTGTGCCCACAGAGAGGGCTTGGCGTGCCAGCTGTGGCACGCGTGCCATAGGTTCGCCATCACTGGTCTATGGGAATGTTTGACCATTCTTCCAGAAGAGCATTTGTGAGGTCAGGCACTGATGTTGATAGAGAAGGCCTGGCTCTCAATCTGCGCTCTAATGCATCCCAAAGGGGTTCTATCGGGTTGAGGTCTGTGCAGGTCAGTCAAGTTTCTCCACCTCAAACTTGCTTGTTTATGTCCTTATGGACCAAGGTCCATAAAGACATGGACATAATGGTGGCCACACAAAATATTGACACTTTGGCCCCAATTTGGACATTTCCACTTAGGGGTGTACTCACTTTTGCCAGTGATTTAGACATTAATGGCTGTGTGTTGAGTTATTTTGAGGGGACGGCAAATTTACACTGTTATACAAGCTGTACACTCACTACTTTACATTGTAGACAAGTGTCATTTCTTCAGTGTTGTCACATGAAAAGATAGAAGAAAATATTTACAAAAATGTGAGGGGTGTACTTACTTTTGTGAGATACTGTATGTATATACAGTACACTTTATAGTATCTATGATTATTTTTGTATGTATGGACATTTTCTATATCATGAGTTTGAGAATATGATGAGAGTTGATGTTTTTGTAAAATCAGCCATTGACTTTATACAATTTTCTTACCTCACATAATATCAATAGTAAAATATAGATCCTTTAAATATATATATTTTTTTTCCAGTAAAATCCCATTTACCCATGTATGTTCTTAATATAAAATTTTGGGATGTTGGCACCCTTCTCAAGTTCAAGTCACACCTAACTCTGATTTTTAAGAGCCGACTCCCATTTACAGTGGAACCTCGGATTACGAGCATAACTCCGTTCCAGGTGTATGCTCGTAATCCAAAGTACTCGCATATCAAAGCGAGTTTCCCCATTTTTTCAATAGCATGCAATACCGCATGCGGCCAGAGGTGGGGGGGCACCGGAGAGCCTCGGAAACAGCTGGAAAGGCCCGAGGACACTTCGGCTGACCTTGGCAAACCTCGGAAAGGCTTGGGGAAACGTGTCTCAGGCCAAATGCGGTACTGCAGGCCCTTTTAGCTTGAATTCTGCTCGTCTTGCGAGACAACACTCGCAAACCGAGTCAGAATTAAAAAAAAAAAATTGCTCGTTAACCGCGTTACTCGTAAAGTGAGGTTACACTGTACTTCAATGGGATTCAGATTCATTATCTGAACCTCAGCAATGTTCTCCAAATGTGGCCCAAACCAAATCTAGGTAGCTTTTGCTCATCACTATTCCTGGATATATACAGTGGTGTGAAAAAGTGTTTGCCCCCTTCCTCATTTCCTGTTCCTTTGCATGTTTGTCACACTTAAGTGTTTCGGAACATCAAACCAATTTAAACAATAGTCAAGGACAACACAAGTAAACACAAAATGCAATTTGTAAATGAAGGTGTTTATTATTAAAGGTGAAAAAAAATCCAAACCATCATGGCCCTGTGTGAAAAAGTGATTGCCCCCTAAACCTAATAACTGGTTGGGCCACCCTTAGCAGCAACAACTGCAACCAAGCGTTTGCGATAACGTGCAATGAGGCTTTTACAGTGTCCTGGAGGAATTTTGGCCTACTCATCTTTGCAGAATTGTCCTAATTCAGTTACATTAGAGGGTTTTCGAGCATGAACAGCCTTTTTAAGGTCATACCACAACATCTCAATAGGATTCAGGTCAGGACTTTGGCTAGGCCACTCCAAAGTCTTCATTTTGTTTTTCTTCAGCCATTCGGTGGTGGACTTGCTGGTGTGTTTAGGATCATTGTCCTGCTGCAGAACCCAAGTTCGTTTCAGCTTGAGTACACGAACAGATGGTCGGACATTCTCCTTCAGGATCTCTTGGTAGACAGCAGAATTCATAGTTCCTTTTATCACGGCAATTCTTCCAGGTCCTGAAGCAGCAAAACAGCCCCAGACCATCACACTACCACCACCATATTTTACTGTTGGTATAATGTTCTTTTCCTGAAATGCAGTGTTCCTTCTACGCCAGATATACTTGGACACACACCTTCCAAAGAGTTCCACTTTTGTCTCATCGGTCCACAGAATGTTGTCCCAAAAGTCTTGGGGATCATCAAGATGTGTTGTGGAGAAATTGAGACGAGCTTTGATGTTCTTTTTGCTCAGCAGTGGTTTTCTCCTTGGAACTCTGCCATGCAGGCCATTTTTGCCCAGTCTTTTCCTGATGGTGGGGGCATGAACGCTGACCTTAACTGAGGCAAGTGAGGCCTGCAGTTCCTTGGACGTTGTTGTGGGGTCTTTTGTGACCTCTTGGATGAGTCGTCGCTGCGCTCTTGGGGTAATTTTGGGCGGCCGGCCACTCCTGGGAAGGTTCACCACTGTTCCATGTCTTCGCCATTTGTGGATAATGGCTCTCACTGTGGTTCGCTGGATTCCCAAAGCTTTGGAAATGGCTTTATAACCCTTTCCAGACTGATAGATCTCAATTACTTTCTTTCTCAATTGTTCCTGAATTTCTTTGGGTCTCGGCATGATGTGTAGCTTTTAAGGATCTTCTGGTGGACCTTACTGTGTCAAGCAGCTCCTATTTAAGTGATGCCCTGATTGTGAACAGGTGTGGCAATAATCAGGCCTGGGTGTGGCTAGAGAAATTGAACTCAGGTGTGGACAACCACAGTTATAGTATGTTTTAACAAGGGGGGCAATCACTTTTTCACACAGGGCCATGATGGTTTGGATTTTTTTTCACCTTTAATAATAAACACCTTCATTTACAAATTGCATTTTGTGTTTACTTGTGTTGTCCTTGACTATTGTTTAAATTGGTTTGATGTTCCGAAACACTTAAGTGTGACAAACATGCAAAGGAACAGGAAATGAGGAAGGGGGCAAACACTTTTTCACACCACTATATATATATATATATATATATATATATATATATATATATATATATATATATATATATATATATATATATATATATATATTTTTTTTTTTTTTTTATCTTTTTTAGTAAAATATAGATCTTTTTTATATATTTTTTTTATTAAAATCTAATTTTTATAAAAATATAAAATTTTTTAAAATTAACAAAAATAGAGTAGGGCTTTAACCTACCTGCATTTGGTTCACATTTCCTTAAAATGATTGGAAGGAAAAGTAACACTCTCTCCAAATCTGATTGGAATTGGATAATTGAACTAAACATACTGTACCTACTTAGTTTTATGCTGTTGTAGATCTTTATTTTCTTTTTTGTTTTGTCATTTTTAACAGCATTGATCACACATTTTTTTCCACCAAAGAAAAAAACATTTGAATGGTAGAAATGTGATTGGAATTGGATAATTGAACTAAACATACTGTACCTACTTAGTTTTATGCTGTTGTAGATCTTTATTTTCTTTTTTGTTTTGTCATTTTTAACAGCATTGATCACACATTTTTTTCCACCAAAGAAAAAAACATTTGAATGGTAGAAATGTATCTGTAGTGAGTCTTTTCTCCCCCCAGCTTATCGCTCTGTGGAGTTATTTCCACATCACTTAGGAACCTTCTTGTCTCCGCTTGGCCTTTGGCACCTCGCTTTCCACCCCGCATGGCTATGCTGCCATCCTGAATATTTCAATGTTCCTTCCCCAGCAGACACACATGTAACACATCGAGTAGCACATGGAGTCCCCCTTCCGGGCAACATGGACTCCTATAATGCAGATGGTGATAAATTAAATAAATCTACAGGAGAGTATTCTGCTGTGCAAACACACCACTCGTGTCAAACTGAAATGAAACATAGTTACAATATACTAAAAGGAAGGAATGTTTACATAAATGAGCACATACACTGTATAGCCAGGAGTTCAGGTGTTTTAGGTGAAGGGTATGATGAACGCAGGGTCATATCCCAGTACCGATATTTCACAGCTTGTGAGACAACAATTTAAGGCAGACATTCTCAACTAGGGTTCCGTGGAATGTTAGGGTTCCTCCAGGGATTTCTAAAGGTTCCTTGTGCTGTGGCTGATTGACCTTCTATTTGATGATACATGCATGGTTCCGGGGTCAATGCCACTTGGCCCAGCCAACTGCACAAACCAAATAGTTTTGTTATCTGTCTGTATGAGTGGCATTCTTACCACCACTGTAAGAAAGGCATTCGCCCCATTTACCACCAATATAAGGGGTATTCTTCACATTCACCACCAATGCAAGAGGTATTATTCCCATTCACCACCAACATAAGGGGTATTCTTCCCATTCACCACCAATATAAGGGGTATTCTTCACATTCACCACCAATGCAAGAAGTATTATTCCCATTCACCACCAACATAAGGGCTATTTTACCCATTCACCACCAACATAAGGGGTATTCTTTGCATTCACCACCAACATAAGGAGTATTCTTCGCATTCACTACCAACATAAGGAGTATTCTTCGCATTCACCACCAATATAAGGAGTATTCTTCCCATTCAAAACCCTGGGAATTCAACTCCCCTTCCCTGAGGACCCTACATTGGCTAACCGTAAAGAATCGGATCACATTCAAGACACTCTGCCTCACCCACAAATGCACACATGGAGTCGCTCCCCAATACCTAATTGAGAAAATAAAACACTACACACCCAATCGCAGTCTTCGATCAACTAACCAAAACCTCCTCATCATTCCCAAATCCCGCTACAAATCAAAGGGGGAGCGGAGATTCGCTGTCCAAGGACCACGGCTATGGAATACTCTATCTACCAACATCCGCATGGAAGAAAACCATCAGGCCTTCAGGAAAAAACTCAAGACCTACCTCTTCTAAGAAGTTTGACAACAAAGCACCAATACAGCACCTTGAGGCGATTCAGTTTGCATTGTTAGCGCTATACAAATTATTCATTCATTCACCAATGCAAGGGGTATTCTTCCCATTCACCACCAACGTAAGGGGTGTTCTTCACATTCACCACCAATATAAGGGGTATTCTTCCCATTCACCAGCAATGCAAGGGGTGTTCTTCCCATTCACCACCAACGTAAGTGGTATTCTTCCTATTCACCACCAATATAAGGGGTATTCCTCCCATTCACTACCAATGTAAGGGGTATTCTTCCCATTCACCAATCACCACCAATGTAAGGGGCATTCTTCTCATTTATCACCAATGAAATGGATTTATCAGGGAGTCATGAACATTATTTCAGGGTTAAAAAAGGCTGATCTAAGACCAGATAAGAAAAACAGTAGGGAATCTGAGTGTAGTATATTACCAGATTTATTTTGATGAAGAGACAAATGGCAACTCACATTTTGACAGTTAAAATCCGGCTCATCACATAGTAAGGGCTTCCAATGGTCTCACAACAACAGGGAACCTCAGACCAGGATAGAAACACTGCAGACGAGCGGTTGGCTCATGCATCTAGGATGAGGGAAGCCACTTCCTACAACTTGAAGCCTGGAAAGTCCGGACATCAGGCTGGATGACAGCTTGGATAAGGAAGTGGAAACCAACAAGATGGAGAAGAGGAATTCTTGTGGGATGCAGAGCAGACCAGAAGTGAATGTCAGGGGGCAGAGTTATGCATTTCAAGACCGCTCAAGCCTCTTTCTCAAGCTCAGAGCTGCAGACTGCAAGTTGTAGGAAGAGGCTCCCTATCCCAGATGCATGAGCCGACCGCTCACGGATTACATACAAAAAGTGCAATTTCTTCTTTCCATGTGAGTTGCTAGTGTTTCTCACTATATTTAATTATGCACTTAGTTTGGTGCCCCCTGTTGTGTTCTCTTGGTCCTGCAGGTGTATCCATCCACCCAATGTATTTATCCTGGTCTGAGGTTCCCTATTGTTGTGAGACTGTCCATCGGAAGCCCTTACTATGTAATGAGCCCGATTTTATCTGTCACAATGTGAGTATCCATTTGTCAGATTGCATCATGCTGTTCTTATCTTTATCTGTTTGCCTAGAGATACCTTATGCCGCGTACACACGGTCGGAATTTCCGATGGAAACAGTCCGATGGGAGCTTTTCATTGGATTTTCCGACCGTGTGTATGCCCATCGGTCTTTTTCTGTCGGAATTTCCGACGGACTTTGGATTGAGAACCTGTTCTTAATTTTTCCGACGGAATAACCTTTCGATCGGATTTTCCGATCGTGTGTATGCAATTCTGACACGCAAAATTCCAAAGCATGCTCGGAAACAATTCAACGCATGCTCAGAAGCATTAAACTTCCCTTTTATAGTGCAGTCAAACGTTTTTTTAAGGCGTGGTGTTATTGACCGTCGGAATTTGGTGTGACCGTGTGTAGTCAAGACAGTTTGAGCGAAATTCCATCGGAATTCCGACGGGAAAACCATCAGAGCTTTTTACGACGAGAATTCCGACCGTGTGTACGCGGCATTGGTCTCTAGGCTAACCTTAGAGTTGCTGAACCAGGTGCATTGAGATCAGCAGAAAGGTTCCCCGATTGCTCCAATCGGACTCTATGAACTTTTTGCTGTTCTGCATAGACATTTGTGTACACACAACACTTATTGCGCCATTTACTGCATTACTACTGATCTAAGACCAGTTGACTGAGAGCAATCATAAAACTAGATACATAAATATATACAGTATTACAAGAACAAAATAATATTAGCAACAGTAAAATAAATGGGAATAAAGTGAAAGTTCTTAACACACTTTTTAGTCTTTGGTGATGGCAGAGTCTGGTTAAATGGAGCATATGTCCAATCTGGTGTATCAGAGTCATTGGATCTCAGAATGTGGTTTTAATGAAAATATAAGAGCTCCGAGCTGCAGATGCAATCACCTTTTCAGGGAACTGAGAAAGGCATTTAGAGAGATGGCATGACCAATTAAAGGGTCTGAAGAGGGTCTGAGGGTTGTGGATGCGTTTCATGGTAGTTCAGCTGACCCTTCTTCGGATACAGTTTTATAATTGTATAAATATTTTGCTATTGTCATTAATGTATAGCATGGAATTACCCTTCAATTATAGAAACAAAACTTTATATGGAACTATTAGGACATTTATTGTGACTAATTAGCCTTCTGTAGCATACAACCTAATCAGGCCGGGTTCACACTTATGCAAATAGGATGCGGGTTTCTCCGCATCCAATTCGCACGACAGGAGAGTGTGACCAGCTTCTCAATGAAGCCGGTTCACACACCCCCTGGTGGCCACGGTGCGCACTGGAAAAGGGTCATGTGCGTCTTCTGTTCCATTTCAGGACGGAATTCAGCCAAAAATTCGGACCTGATTCGCACCTGTAATGGAGAACGGGAACGCACCGAACCCCCTGCTGTGAGCCGCAGTCGCAGCTAGTGTGAACCCAGCCTTAAGATTGATCTTGAATTGCTCAGAATTATCTGCTACATTGTCTTTGTTCTTAATGTAGCTACCATGTCAGGATTTATGATGTATGAGTGGATTTTGGTTGTGCAGTACCCACACTAAAATGTGTATGAGCTTACTTGCAGGCTAAACTATTTTACGATATGCTATAAAGCCTCTGATACTGGTCTATACAACATACAATTAGCCAGTTAAAAAAAAAAAACACCAGGCTAGAGAATGTTTTTTCAGCAGGACCGATGGGACCATCTCTGGTTTTCAGCATTCTAGCTAAGAACTTCTTCAGTTAATTGCTAAAAGCAATTAATTAATAGAGGTCCTTTGAAGCTTAATGAAAGGTCTACGATGACAGGTTTGGTATTCACTTTGATTGTGTTCATTTTAAGCTGTGCCTAGTGAGTAGGGTTAGAAAAAGAATGCTTTGCACAATCACCAGGCTTACAGTGGTGTGAAAAAGTGTTTGCCCCCTTCCTCATTTCCTGTTCCTTTGCATGTTTGTCACACTTAAGTGTTTCGGAACATCAAACCAATTTAAAAAATAGTCAAGGACAACACAAGTAAACACAAAATGCAATTTGTAAATGAAGGTGTTTATTATTAAAGGTGAAAAAAAATCCAAACCATCATGGCCCTGTGTGTAAAAGCTACACATCATGCCGAGACCCAAAGAAATTCAGGAACAATTGAGAAAGAAAGTAATTGAGATCTATCAGTCTGGAAAGGGTTATAAAGCCATTTCCAAAGCTTTGGGAATCCAGCGAACCACAGTGAGAGCCATTATCCACAAATGGCGAAGACATGGAACAGTGGTGAACCTTCCCAGGAGTGGCCGGCCGCCCAAAATTACCCCAAGAGCGCAGCGACGACTCATCCAAGAGGTCACAAAAGACCCCACAACAACGTCCAAGGAACTGCAGGCCTCACTTGCCTCAGTTAAGGTCAGCGTTCATGCCTCCACCATCAGGAAAAGACTGGGCAAAAATGGCCTGCATGGCAGAGTTCCAAGGAGAAAACCACTGCTGAGCAAAAAGAACATCAAAGCTCGTCTCAATTTCTCCACAACACATCTTGATGATCCCCAAGACATTTGGGACAACATTCTGTGGACCGATGAGACAAAAGTGGAACTCTTTGGAAGGTGTGTGTCCAAGTATATCTGGCGTAGAAGGAACAATGCATTTCAGAAAAAGAACATTATACCAACAGTAAAATATGGTGGTGGTAGTGTGATGGTCTGGGGCTGTTTTGCTGCTTCAGGACCTGGAAGACTTGCCGTGATAAAAGGAACTATGAATTCTGCTGTCTACCAAGAGATCCTGAAGGAGAATGTCCGACCATCTGTTCGTGTTCTCAAGCTGAAACGAACTTGGGTTCTGCAGCAGGACAATGATCCTAAACACACCAGCAAGTCCACCACCGAATGGCTGAAGAAAAACAAAATGAAGACTTTGGAGTGGCCTAGCCAAAGTCCAGACCTGAATCTTATTGAGATGTTGTGGTATGACCTTAAAAAGGCCGTTCATGCTCGAAAACCCTCTAATGTAACTGAATTAGGACAATTCTGCAAAGATGAGTGGGCCAAAATTCCTCCAGGACGCTGTAAAAGCCTCATTGCACGTTATCGCAAACGCTTGGTTGCAGTTGTTGCTGCTAAGGGTGGCCCAACCAGTTATTAGGTTTAGGGGGCAATCACTTTTTCACACAGGGCCATGATGGTTTGGATTTTTTGTCACCTTTAATAATAAACACCTTCATTTACAAATTGCATTTTGTGTTTACTTGTGTTGTCCTTGACTATTGTTTAAATTGGTTTGATGTTCCGAAACACTTAAGTGTGACAAACATGCAAAGGAACAGGAAATGAGGAAGGGGGCAAACACTTTTTCACACCACTGTAAATCTAAACACAGATTGTCAAATTTCAGAAAATCATGGTGACACCAGGTGCAACCCAACATCCACCCTTCACTGTGGGGGGTGTGCAGGCCTTATTATCGTCACAAACAGTGAATGAGCACAGATTCCCACAGACACACTCCAAAATCTTAAGGAAAACTTTCCCGGATAAGTGAAGGCTGCCGTAGCCAAAGGTATGCTCTGCTCTACAGATGGCCTTATTCACAAATACTTCCCACTAGGCTGAATGAGATAAATCCATAGCTTTGCTTATTTATGCTAAACAGTGTGGATAGATGAATCTCCCCCACCATCTATTGTATTCTGACAGCTGACAACCAACACTCTCAGAATACCCAAACAGCGACTGCAGTTGCAGCTGCAGCTTTTTTTTTTCACCTGGCTCCTTTGAAAGACATTCAGGGCTCGAATTTGAGACATATATGGCCACCTTTAGTCCAGAAAATGTATTTCATTAGTCAACAGGTCAGAAGGTAATGCCAGCGCATTTCACAAGTCCACCTTCTTGCAGGTTTATATGCCAGCAATAATTGGGATATACTGGACAGCAATTTTAGAATGTAGACAAAAAGTCACCCAAGCTCAACCGCACTACTTCAGCGGGAGGTGTGGTGGATACACAGATTGAATACTCGATTTCCTAGTGGAATGAATAGTAAAATGGAGTAATACAATTTGATTCCACAATGGGTTAATTTTTTTCCCTAGAGTTCTCAGTCTGTGTTTCCATCCCCCCCCCCCTCTTTCTCTGGTTCTGCCAACTTGACATGATTTTAATTGTTAATTGATTTTACATTGGATTGTACCTCCCCCTTTTCTGGAGGAATGGATATATTTTCTATATAAACTTGATTTTTATTGTAAATCTGTATTCTATGAGGAAGGCTCCGGTCAAAACATGTTAGCACTTTAGATGTTGCACTGCTGTTATTGCTCAATAAAGATTTAAGAGGAGGCAATCTAGTTTTGCCGGCATACCTTGCTATTTAGCAATTTTATAAGGCAAGGATTAGCATGATTTCAAGATGCCAGTCGGACAGCTTGGCAGGTTTGCTAAATCACCTCCCTTTTTAGATGAAACCCAATGTCACGTCCAAGGGTCAGGCTCGGAGACCAGTAGCTATAGTAGTAGACATGTGCACAACCAAAAAATTTGTTTATTTTCGTTTCGTTTTTTTCGTTTCCGTCGATTCGTAACGATTCGTACATACGTAAGTCGTCGTTGTTCGTATTTGTAACGATTCGTACATTCGTAAGAGTTATTTTTTCGTTGATTCGTTTTTTTCGTTAGTTTCATTTTCGGACACATTCGTATTTATTCGTACATTCGTGACATTCGTAGATTCGTAATCGGAGCATAATTCATAATTTGATGTAATGTGTATGCTATTATTACATTTTAATAATTTACGAATCGAAAAAAAAAAGTTACGAATCGAAAAAAAAAAAAAGTTACGAATTTAAAAAAAAGTTACGAATGTACGAATTTTTTGGTTCAATAGAGACACGGAAAATTACAAATCGAAAAAAAAATTAAAAATAAAGTTACGAATCGAAAAAAAAAGTTACGAATCGAAAAAAAAAGTTACGAATCGAAAAAAAAAGTTACGAATGTACTAATTTTTTTGTTCAATCCATTCGAAGCACGTTTAGCAGCACCATTGTAAGGGACACGGAAAATGACCAATTCAACAAAAAAAAAAGTTACACATTTTTTCGTTCGTTTTCGTTCGTTTTCTTTTTTCGGATTTTCTTCATTAGTACATTCGTTGTTTCTAATTAGTTTTTTTCAGATTTTCGTTGTTTTTCGGATTCGAATGATTCGTTATTCGGATTCGTACGATTCGAACGATTCGTTACGATTCGTTATTCGTATTCGTACGATTCGAATGATTCGTTCATTCGTACGAAAACGAACGAACGAAAATAACGAAAAAACGAAAAAAAAAAAAAAAACGAATTGCACATGTCTATATAGTAGTTGAGAGTTGAGAGAGAGGCTCCCACCGCCCAGCAGGATAAGTATACAAGCAGGTCAGGTTTGCATCGGCTGATCACTGGTGGTTTCATTGTTAGCGCAACCAATCCCTTTTCTTTTTTTGATGTTATACATGTGTATCTCATATATTAGTTGCTGCTTTATAGTTTAGGGTTCATCTTTTGCCAGGAGCGTGGCATTCCTCCCCCCTTTTCCAATATAAGCAGGTCACCCTGGCAGATGACGTGGGCTCACCCGAGGTGTGGGATTCAACCACTTACTGATATTCATCAGAGCGTTTGATGGTGGAGATGAGTTTTGCTGCATGTTAGTACAAGGTCGCGGTCCTCAGAATCATCCCACCAGGAGGTGAGCAAGCCAGGATCCAGTAGTAGATATAGCAGGTAAGAATCAAGTAGAAGTGTAGTCAGTAAACAAGCCAAAGATCATTAACAAATTGTTACAGGTTGGTATCAATCAAAAGCATTGTCGAGGAACAAGCCAAAAGTTGGTAACGAACAAGAGCAAAGATACAGATGGTAGCAGGACAAGATTGAGTTATTGATTGGAGAAAGCATAATAATCTGGCAAATTTGAAGTGCAAAGGCATGGCTTAAATAGGAAGTTAATGGGTGGAGCAAAGAGTTCAAGGTTCACCAGAAACAGGGTGCAAAATTGTCCAAGGAATTATCCAAGGACCTGTCCAGCAAGAAGAGCTACTGCCAGACACAGAAGAGGTTTTAGGTTCAGATCTGGGTGCTGACACCCAACTCCAGCAGGAAACCTAGGGTTCCTCCAGATGTTGGCAGGGGTTCTTTGAGCTGTGGCTGCTTAACCAACCAACTGATGGTGCCTACATAGCTCCAGGGCCAATGCCAATTGGCAGAGCCAACAACATGACACCAATTATCGTTTAGCTGTCTGTAAGGGTTGCATTATTCCTACGTACCATAAAAGGAATTTTTCCATGGTCCTCTGATGAATTGGTTTAAGTGAAAGTTCCCCAAGACCTGAAAATTATTTTATTGGTTCCTCTAGAATTAAAGGTTGAAATTAGCTGGGTAAGAGCTTTGGGTCAGGTTTTTATTTCTGTCTGTGTGCTTAATGGAGGAATTTCTGTTAGAACAGGAAGAGATTGGAGATCTCTCAAATGGAAATGGGGAAAAAACAAACAAAAAGAAAAAATAACACGTTTTCTAGTAGAATGGGGAAGGGCTAGAACTGCTGAAAATTTTGTTAATGATGTCTTCCTGACCCAGTGGTGACAATTGCTCCCCCCACTCCTGGTGTCATTGGGATGGGAAGTGAGAGAAAATCTCATAGACAGACAGACAAGTTAAAACCTGACGGAATTATGATTCTGCCCCACTTTTCCCAGAGGACTTTGGGGAGTAGGGATGAGCCCAACACCCCCCTGTTCGGTTCGCACAGACCTAAACTTCGTGTGAACTTTAGAACCCTATTAAAGTCTATGGGACTCGAACGTTAAAAATCAAAAGTGCTAATTTTAAAGGCTAATATGCAAGTTATTGTCCTAAAAAGTGTTTGGGGACCCAGGTCCTGCCCCAGGGGACATGTATCAATGCAAAAACACTTTTTTCAGGAGCAGTGATTTTAGTAATGCTTAAAGTGAAACAATAAAAGTGTAGTTTTCCTTTAAATTTCGTACCTGGGGGGTGTGTATAGTATGTCTGTAAAGGGGCACATGTTTCCCGTGCTTAGAACTGTCCCTGCACAAAGTGTCATTTCTGCAGGAAAAAAAGTAATTTAAAATGAATGCATCTAATGAATTGTCGGCTCCCCATAAAACAGTCATTAAAAGTAATTTATAAAAAAAAAAAAAATATGCGTGGGGTTCCCCCCCAAATTCCCGGTCAAATAAAAAAAAAATGAGGTAGGGTTCCCCCCAAATATCCATACTATGCATACTATACACACCCCCCAGGTACGAAATTTAAAGGAATATTACACTTTTATTGTTTCACTTTAAGCATTATTAAAATCACTGCTCCCAAAAAAACGGCCGTTTTTAAAACTTTTTTTGCATTGATACATAGTTAGTTAGGTTGAAAAAAGAAACAAGTCCATACAGTTCAACCACAAATAAAAAAAAAAATATATATATATATATATATATATATATATATATATATATACATATCATACAATCCCATATACCCCATTCTATACCCACAGTTGATCCAGTGGAAGGCAAAAAAAAAACAGCAGAGCATTCTCCAATTTGCTAAAGCAGGGGAAAAAATTCCTTCCTAAACCCCCGAGAGGCAATCGGATTTTCCCCGGACCAACTTTACCTATAAATGTCAGTACCCAGTTATATTCTGTACATTTAGTAAAGTATCTAGGCCTTTCTTAAAGCAATCTACTGAGTTAGCCAGAACCACCTCTGCAGGGAGTCTATTCCACATTTTCACAGCTCTTACTGTGAAGAAATCTTTCCGTATTTGGAGATGAAATCTCTTTTCCTCTAGACGTAAAGAGTGCCCCCTTGTCCTCTTTGTTGACTGTAAAGTGAATAACTCAACACCAAGTTCCCTATATGGACCCCTTATATATTTGTACATGGTGATCATATCCCCCCTTAATCTCCTCTTATCAAGGGTGAATAAATCCAGTTCCTCTAATCTTTCCTCATAGCTGAGCTCCTCCAGGCCTCTTATCAGTTTGGTTGCCCTTCTCTGCACTTTCTCCAGTTCCCCATTATCCTTTTTGAGAACTGGTGCCCAAAACTGAACTGCATATTCCAGATGAGGTCTTACTAATGATTTGAACAGGGGGGCAAAATGATATATCTCTCTCTCTGGAGTCCATACCTCTCTTAATACAAGAAAGGACTTTGCTCGCTTTGGAAACCGCAGCTTGGCATTGCACATGCTATATTGAGCTTATGATCTACCAAAACCCCCAGATCCTTCTCCACTACGGATTCCCCCAGTTGTACTCCCCCTAGCATGTATGATGCATATTCTTAGCCCCCAAGTGCATAACTTTACATTTATCAACATTAAACCTCATCTGCCACATAGTCACCCAATTAGACAGAGCATTGAGGTCGGCTTGTAAATTGGAGACCTCCTGTAAGGACGTTATTCCACTGCATAGCTTGGTGTCATCTGCAAAGACAGAAATGTTACTTTTGATCCCAGACCCAATATCATTTATAAAGATATTAAAAAGTAAGGGTCCCAGCACTGAACCTTGGGGTACACCACTGATAACTTTAGACCATTCAGAGTAAGAATCATTAACCACGACTCTCTGAATTCTGTCTTTTAGCCAGTTTTCTATCCATTTACAAACCGATATTTCCAAGCCTGTAGACCTTACCTTACACATGAGCCGTGTGTGGGGAACTGTATCGAACGCTTTTGCTAAATCCAAGTATACCACGTCCACAGCCATGCCTCTGTCCAAGTAAACCACGTCCACAGCCACGCCTCTGTCCAAGGTTTTACTTACCACCTCATAAAAAGAAATGAGGTTTGTCTGACAACTTCTGTCTTTCATGAATCCATGCTGTCTGTTGCTTAAAATATTTTTTTCCTGCAAGAACTCGTCTATGTTGTCTTTTATTAATCTCTCCAGTATCTTCCCAACTATAGAAGTTAAACTAACAGGTCTATAGTTACTTGGTAAAGACTTTGTTCCCTTTTTAAATATAGGCACCACGTTTGCCCTGCGCCAATCCAGTGGTACTATTCCTGTCATTAATGAGTCCCTAAAAATTAGATACAATGGCTTTGAAATTACAGAGCTCAATTTTAGGATCCGTGGGTGGATGCCATCAGGTCCAGCTGCTTTATCCACCTTTATTCTGTCTAAATATTTCTGGACCATATCACTTTTGAGCCATTGTGGATTTGGGGCTGTGTCACTACCACCCCCATTATGGATATGCTCCCCCATGCTCCTTTGTATACACAGAGCTGAAGAAAGTATGTAATAAATTAGCCTTCTCTTTGTCCCCTGTCACCCACTCTAGATTATTCTGTAAAGGGCCTACATGCTCAGACCTGACCTTTTTACTATTAATATATTTGAAGAATTTTTTGGGGTTTGTCCTACTATCTTTTGCAATCTGTCTTTCGTTTTGAATTTTTGCATCCTTGATTTCCTTTTTACATATTCTGTTATGTTCTTTGTAACATTTAAATGACACTAGTGATCCTTCATTTTTATATTTTTTAAAAGCTCTTTTTTTATAGTTTATAGCTTTTTTAACTTTGGCCGTGAGACACATTTTTTATTTTTAGCCTTTTAAATTTATTGCCCATGGGAATATACTTTGCAGTGAGTTCACAAACAGTCTTTTTGAAGAATCCCCATTTCTGTTCTGTGCCCATTGTTGCCAATATTCTCTCCCAGTCTAAGTTCTGGAGAGCAGCCCTCATCCTTGGAAAATTTGCTCTCTTGAAATGAAGTGTTTTTATCTTTCCTGTATGTGATTTTTGCTTACAGCTAACATCAAATGAAATCATGTTATGGTCACTGCTACCCAGATGTTCCTTTATCTGAACATTAGTAATATGCTCTGCATGGTTTGAGATTACCAGATCCAGCAGAGCATCATTCCTGGTTGGGGCCTCAATAAACTGGACCATAAAATTGTCCTGTAATAGGTTTATACATTTTTGTCCTTTAACTGTCCCAGCAGTGCCATTATTCCAGTCAATTTCTGGGTAGTTAAAATCCCCCATTATTATCACTGTCCCAGCCCTTGCAGCCCTTTCTATTTGTGCAAGGAGCTGAGTATCCACCTCCTCATTAACATTGGGTGGTCTATAACAAACTCCAATGATTAACTTTGAACTACTCACATCTATATGCAGTTCCACCCATAATGCTTCAGACTCATCACACTCTCCATCAACCAGGTCCTCTTTCACACTCGCTTTGAGATCACGTCTCACATACAGACAGACCCCTCCACCTTTCCTTTTAACTCTGTCTTTCCGAAAGAGTGCAAAGCCAGGAATATTTATAGCCCAGTCATGTGAGGACTGCAGCCAAGTTTCAGCAATACTGATTACATCATAGCTCTCCTCATGCACCAGAGCTTCCAACTCACCTATTTTGCTTGGCAGACTTCTGGCATTGGTGAACAAACACTTTAATGCATTACTATATTTTGACCAGTCACATACTATCCTCTTGGGTGTTCCGAGATGTGCTTTGGTTACCCTACCACTAATGCCCCTAATATTACCCTCTGGAATATGTCCCACGCTGACTATTCCTATCTCTGGACCCTCCCCCCCATCGCCTAGTTTACATGTCCCCTGGGGCAGGACCCGGGTCCCCAAACAATTTTTATGACAATACTTTGCATATAAGCCTTTAAAATTAGCACTTTAGATTTCTCCCATAGACTTTTCGAATTTGCCGCGAACACCCCAAATTGTTCGCTGTTCGGTGAACAGGCAAACAGGCAATGTTCGACTCGAACATGAGTTTGACTCGAACTCGAAGCTCATCCCTATTTGGGAGATGCTGGACCATTTCTCATCAATGTAGCTGGTAAGTGTCCATTACCTGTCTGTGTATCTGCGCACATACCTTCTTTATAAAAGTATCGCTTCCATAGACCTTCCACCTATGTGGCAATGTTCAGACCTAGAGACACAATAGTAACATAGAGGCTGGGGGGGGGGGGCACAGAACGTGGCAGGGGATACAGACATTCACGCCTTAAAGAGAGTGAAGCTTCTACAAACAGGTATGGGAACAAACAAGTATGGAGCCTCTTCTTTTGCTGGATTTTTTGGTTTCTAATTTTTAATTCAGCAACAGAGGCACATTAAATACGCTAAATCACATTAATAAGAAGAGTTTATTAGCGTAAGTCAACTGACTCCGACAATATCCTGCAGAAATAGATAGGCGCCACAATGTCCTGTCCCAATCATTTGCATTTATATAGCCTCCAGGTTGCTGTATAATTTGTTGTTTGTTTTCTCTATGAACGATATTTAATAAGCAGACATAAATCACAGGAAATGACACTCATATAATCATACAGAACATGTAACAAAGTGCATTCTTGGGGATAAATGATTTGTGGGACAAGCCTAGACATTCCACAGAAATCCTGCGGTGCTATAATATTGTAAAACACTTTATACCTACAATGTATCTGTTATGACAGCGTTAGTAGAAGACGCCATTTATCAGCAAAGGATAGATATTTTCTACAATGTTTTCTCTCCGCATCATTTTCTGTGCCTTCCTGGTGGATAGTGATTTGAAAAAAAAAAAAAAAAAAAAAACTGTACAATTTATTCAAACAAGCCCATCACTAAGGAAAGGCTTTGTATCAAATCTGTTTCTTTTTTTCCTTGCTTGTGACCCCTATCAGGTTTTTCTTTCTAATAATTTCAGGGCTCAAGTCCTGCGGGAACGCATGGGAACGGAGTTCCTGTACTTTTTCCACAACAGGAACTCAGCTCCCATTAGCAGCCGTGTCCTGCAAGACTTTAAAGTATGCGAGCTGTGTGGCAGGTGCTACACCAGCAGCCGCCGACACAGCTCACAATAGTAAGTGACGCACACCAGGGGTGGACTGACCATTCAGGCATTGCCAGTAGGGGGCCCCATGAAGGCTTCCTCTTCGATCTACCTGTCAATCACAGCTAGCTGATGGGTAGATCAGGTCCCTGCTGCTAAGAGATTGTGTTTAGTCAGACATCTCGTGATGCGCTCCTCCCCGCCTGCCCCTCCTGATTTTCTGTCAACTCATCCTCCCCCCCCCCCAGTCTCCTGCATACTTGCTCTGTGTGTCCAGAGCCCAGTGTTCAGAACCCAGAGGAGGAGCACAGCTATTCTGCTCACAGGACATGCAGGGAGAGAGGTGAGCTGAGGGAGGAACATCAGTTTGGGGTGGTAAGCTGGGCACAGTACCTGGCCAAGTTTAATGCCAGGAGGGAAGTTTATGTGGAAATATGTGAAGGGTTGGAATAGCAGCGAGTGTGTGTTGGAGCCCTGCAGAGTTTGCAGCCCCCCCCAAGCTAACATACATCTCCTAAGCAGGAACACATCACTATCTCCCCAAGCATTCTGTCCAGATAATGTGCACTTCATTTATGACCTTTCCGTTTAACCCTGTGTTATCCAAACTCTGTTCAATGAAAAGTGTAAACTCACCACATAAACATTCTATATACAAAATAACATTCCCCAATAAAGATCAGAACATGATGATCACATTTGCATGGAAGCACAATTGTATGAATGCTGATTATTCAGAGAATTACCGTATTTATGTTTATTGAGGATTATTTTTTTTTTTTTTATGTACTAACAGCTAAGCTTCATACAATACGAAAATTGGATGAAAAATACCACTTTTGAAGCGTTCGTGCATATGAGCGCATCATTTTTTTTTTTTGGTGGGTGAGTGGATCTTGGGTGGGAGTTCCCACACTTTTTCCCCAGGACTTGACCCCTGAATAATTTGTATTGAAGTTTTCAAAAGAACAGGTAAAGTACGAAACAGTACAATCATTTTCTTTGGTCCAACTCAGCGTACAGTACTGGTTACAAAAGATAAAATGTTATCAATCAGTAGCATAAAACCCATAAGTAAAAAAAAAAAAAAGTAAGAACACATGTTGCCATAGAGTGGGGAAGGCTCAGGTCCTGTGGGAACGCATGGGAACGGAGTTCCTGTACTTTTTCCACAACAATTATTTCATATAATCATAATAAAAATGCCATAAAACTATCCCCTATTTTGTAGACGCTATAACTTTTGCGCAAACCAATCAATAAATGCTTATTGCAATTTTTTTTACCAAAAATATGTAAAAGAATACGTATCGACCTAAACTGAGGGAAATTTTTTAATTTTTTTTTATTTTTGGGGGATATTTATTATAGCCAAAAGTAAAAAATAATGTGTTTTTTTTTCAAAATTGTTGCTATTTTTTTGTTTATAGCGCAAAAAATAAAAAACGCAGAGGTGATCAAATATCACCAAAAGAAAGCTCTATTTGTGGGGAAAAAAGGACGCCAATATTGTTTGGGAGCCACGTCGCATGACCGCGCAATTGTCAGTTAAAGAGGAAGTAAAGCCTCTTTAAAAAAAAAATAAAGACACCCTGCAAGGCAAAGGCATAATGAGCTAGTATGCATAGCATACTAGCTCATTATGAATGAATGACCTGAAAACGAATCCCCCTGAAGCGGTCCTCATCCACGATCTTCTGTGCTGCCATCCAGCGCCGGAGTGACTTCCGGGTCTCGGAAAGCGGCATATCGCCGTGAACCCGGCATGCGCCGTAGACAGCGATGCCTTTTCTTTTCTAAATATCTCCTAAACCATGCACGTTTAGGAGATATTTATTGGACCTACAGGTAAGCCTTAATCTAGGCTTACCTGTAGGTCAAAGTGGTTTGTAAGGGTTTTAGACATGTGCAATTCGTTTCGTTTTTTTTGGTTTTTCGTTTTTTTTCGTTATTTTCGTTTGTTCGTTTTCGTACGAATGAACGAATCATTCGAATCGTATGAATCCGAATAACGAATCGTTCGAATCGTACGAATCCGATTAACGAATGGTTCGAATCGATCGAATCCGAAAAACAACGAAAATCCGAAAAAAACTAATTAGAAACAACGAATGTACTAATGAAGAAAATCCGAAAAACGAAAACGAATGAAAAAATTCGTACATTCGTAACTTTTTTTTTTTTGTTGAATTGGTAATTTTCCGTGTCCCTTATAATGGCGTTGCTTAACGTGCTTCGAATGGATTGAACAAAAAAATTCGTACATTCGGAACTTTTTTTTCGATTCGTAACTTTTTTTTCGATTCGTAACTTTTTTAATTTTTTTTTTTCGATTTGTAATTTTCCGTGTCTCTATTGAACAAAAAAATTTGTACATTCGTAACTTTTTTTTCGATTCGTAAAAATTTATTTTTTCGATTCGTAAAAATTTATTTTTTCGATTCGTAAATTATTAAAATGTAATAATAGCATACACAGTACATAAAAGTATGAATTATGCTCCGATTACGAATCTACGAATGTTACGAATGTACGAATAAATATGAATGCGTCCGAAAATTAAACTAACGAGAAAACAAATCAACGAAAAAATAACTCTTACGAATGTACGAATCGTTACGAATCCGAACACCGACGACTTACGAATGTACGAATCGTTACGAATCCGAACACCGACGACTTACGAATGTACGAATCGTTACGAATCAACGGAAACGAAAAAAAGGAAACGAAAAAAAACACATTTTTTTCGGAAACTAAAAAAACGAAATAAAAAAAAAAGATTTTTCGGAAACAAAAAAAAATAAATGAAAATAAAAATTTTTTTTGTTGTACACATGTCTAAAGGGTTTACAACCACTTTAAAGCGACGCAGTGCCGAATCGCAAAAAGTGCTCTGGTCAGGAAGGGGGTAAATCCTTCTGGGGCTGAAGTGGTTAAATTACACCTATGATAAAAATGATAGATTCTTTGTAAGTGGGCAAACTTGCAAAATCTGCAAGGGATCAAATAATTATTTTCCCCACTGTATATATATATATATATATATATATATATATATATAAATGGCAGCAAAGTCCACATGTAAAATAATGCAAGGAACATGCGATGTAATAATTCGTATTGAACCTTTGTCAGGCGTACGGCACCTGTCAGGTATTTTAAACACCCAGAACTGATCGCTATGCCTATTCCTAACATAACAAGCCCGCAATACGTCTCTGCTTCACTTACCACAATTCACGGGCTGCCTGACACGCTTATTTCATACACGGCTTAAATTGGACGCCAGAAGCAATGAACCCGTTCCCTGTCGTAGTCGGGGAGATTTACTGCAATGTATCTCCGGAAAACGCTGCGCGCTGTCACTCAGATGAAAGCGCCCGAGCTGCGTGTTCACATAGCTGCTCAGTGAGCTGTCCGCTCCGATCATAATAGGCAACTACCTGGAATTATCTGGACCGCGTGGGACACAAACACAAAAACCTCCATTATTTATAGCGTCCTGTTATATGTTTTCTTTAGGGATAAAATGACACTTAAAGAAAAAGTTTAGGGTTAGAAAAAGTCGGATGCTGGAAATACTCTTCTGAGATTGGTTTCTATCTATTCTCTCCGGTCCCAAAATCTACCCCGACTGGAGAAGGGCGGTTGCTACATAGGAGATTAATATTAGGGTTGGGGTTACAGGAAGGGTTACTGTTAGTATCAGTGTTATGCCGCGTACACACGGCCGGAATTTCCGATGAAATCAGTCCGATGGGAGCTTTTCATTGGATTTTCTGACCGTGTGTGTGCACATCGGTCTTTTTCTGACGGAATTTCCGACGGACTTTGGATTGAGAACCTGTTCTTAATTTTTCAGACGGAAAACCTTTCTATCGGATTTTCCGATCGTGTGTATGCAATTCCGACACGCAAAATTCCGACGCATGCTCCGAAACAATTTGACGCATGCTCAGAAGCATTAATCTTCCCTTTTATAGTGCCGTCGAACATGTTGTATGCCGCGGTGTTATTGAGTGTCGGAATTTGGTGTGACCGTGTGTAGGCAAGACAGTTTGAGCGAAATTCCTTCGGAATTCCGACGGGAAAACCATCAGAGATTTTTCCGACGAGAATTCCAACCGTGTGTACGCGGCATTAGAGTTTCAGGAGGGCTAGTGTTAGTATTAGAGTTTGGGTTACAGGAAGGGTTTAGTATTAGGGGTAAAGGGAATGTTAGTGTTATTTTTAGAGGTACAGGGAGGGCTTATGTTAATATTAGGTGTACAGAGTGCACTAGTGTTGGTATTAGGGTTGGGGGTTACAGGGTTGATTACTATTAAGAGTACAAGGAGAAGTAGTATGAGGGTGGCCTTAGGCTTAATGAACACGGGACGCTGAGGCAACCTCCTCTGAATGAATTTTTTGACAGCTTCAAACCGGCGTTTAAAAATGCCCGTTTTGCGGTGTTTGCATGCTGCCTTTTGCCGCGTTTGCGTCTAGGAGCGTTTATTTAAGATGACATCATAGGACCCTCCCAAAGCCCAAAAACAGTTATATTTAACTATTTCAGCCATTCTGTGAGACCAGAGTGAGTAGCAGCAGCTGGGAGAGCAGCAGTGTACTTGTATCTACCTCAATTTCGGTGCTTTTATTATGGATCCCATAATGAGCATATGTGAGGAAAAAATGCTATTTTTTTTATATATTTAATTATTAAATTGCAATTGATTAGTATATATTTTTGTTTATTTGTTTTTTTAAGCCGTATATGTAATTTCATTTTTTTTTATTTATTTAGTCTTTTTTTATGCAAAATTTAATTGCAATTTTTTTTAAGATATTTCATTTTTAAATTGCAATTGATTATTAGAATTTTTTTTTTTTTTTAAAAGCTGTTTGTGTAATTTCATAATTTTTTTTAATTAATTTATATTGTCTTTTTTATGCAAATTTTCATTGCAATTTTTTTAATATTTTTAATTAACCCTAACCCTAACCTGTTCTTCAAGGGGAAAACCCTAACCATAACCCCCACCCTAACCGGAAACCCTAACTTGTTCTTCAAGGGGAAAACCCTAACCATAACCTCCTAACCCTAATGGGAAACCCTAAGCCCTAACGGGAAACCATAACTGTCATGTACCTGGGTGTATTCGAACCGGGATTCTCCTGGTCCCACAGCTGCAGTCTTACTTCTTGTGCCACAGAAGAGTTTTGGAGTTATGTTCTCACAGTTTGATACATTACCTTGGACTCACTAGCTGGTCTTCTCGTCCGGCATCTTCTTCCATGGCGTCGGCGTCGATGTCTCTTCTTGGGCCACTCCTCGCAATGGGAGGCTCCCGCTGTGTGAGGCTTCGCTGCGTCTGACAGGTCTTTTATAATGGAGGGCACCTGGTGACCCCGCCCCCTCTGACGCACGGGGACGTCATAGGGAATTCCCTATGGCTTTCCCCATGATGTCAGAGGGGGGCGGGGTCACCAGGTGCCCTCCGTTATAAAAGACCTGTCAGACGGAGCGAAGCCTCACACAGCGGGAGCCTCCTATTGCGAGGAGCGGCCCGACAGAAGAACAGATGCCGACGCCATGGAAGAAGATGCCGGACGAGAAGGACGAGAAGACCAGCGCAAGAAGAAGAAGCGGATCGGAGGAAGATGAAAATGGAAGAAGAAGATGGAAGAAGATGACGGAAGGAGAAGATGAAGAAACCGAAGGATGAAGAAAGAAGATTTTAATAAAGGAATTGTCAAAGACCATCTCCTGTCATTTTTACAATTTTTGACACTTTTTTGGTGAAATGGTAGGGGTACTTTTGTACCCCCTTACCATTTCACACAGGGGGGGGGCCGGGATCTGGGGGTCCCCTTGTTAAAGGGGGCTTCCAGATTCCGATAAGCCCCCCGCCCGCAGACCCCCACAACCACCGGGCACGGTTGTGGGGGACGAGGCCCTTGTCCTCATCAACATGGGGACAAGGTGCTTTAGGGGTCTTAGACCCCCAAAGCATCCTCCCAATGTTGAGGGCATGTGGCCTGGTACGGTTCAGGCGGGAGGGGGGGCCGCTCTCGTCCCCCCCTCTTTTCCTGCGGCCTGCCAGGTTGCGTGCTCGGATAAGGGTCTGGTATGGATTTTGAGGGGGACCCTACGCCATTTTTTTTTTTGTCTGGGGTTCCCCTTAATATCCATCCCAGACCTGAAGGGCCTGGTTATTGAATTTGGGGGGACCCCCACGCTTTTTTTTTTTTTCATTTTTTTTTATTTTTTATCAATAACTTTTTTTTTATGAATGACTTTCAATGAATGACTGTTCTCTGTATTACGGGAGCCGACAATACACATTAGCCGCGAGTGATTTTACATAGCTTTCTTTTCTTCAAAAATGACACTTTTTGCAGAGACAGTTCTAAGCATGGGAAACATGCGCCCCTTTACATGCATACTATAGACACCCCCAGGTACGAAATTTAAAGGAATATTACACTTTTATTGTTTCAATTTAAGCATTATAAAAATCACTGCTCCTGAAAAAACGGTCGTTTTTAAAAAAAAATATTTGCATTGATACATGTCCCCTGGGGCAGGACCCAGGTCCCCAAACACTTTTTATGACATTAACATGCATATTAGCCTTTAAAATTAGCACTTTTGATTTTGAACGTTCGCATCCATTATAACTAATAGGGTTCTAAAGCTCGCACGGACTTTAGGTCCGTTCGCGGGTTCTGGTGCGAGCCGAACGGGGGGGGGGGGGGGGTGTTCGGCTCATCCCTACCCCTAACCCTAAATTTCATGCAACTATGTTTGATCAAGTCAGGGGTGAAGCTCAATGGTGGAGTCATCTGGTTGCAATCTAACAACATATATGTCAAATTCCAATTATACTTTGGCACAGCAATGCTAGTGGTTTATTGGATTGGATTGTGCTCATTAGGTGTATATAAATGGTCTATGAAGCATAGCAAGCAATTACAAGTTTAAAAAAAAATAAAAAAAATTGTGTTTTTTCATCATTTGCTATCATTTTTAAGATTTGCAATTTTAAAAAATAGGGCACCTGTAAAAACGTTTATAAACAAAATTGCGGCAAAGCGCCGGTACTGTGTTTGGCCGTGTTTATCACTAAAACTTTGGAAATTTCGGCGTCTGAACTCATTTTTTTTCCTTCAAAGGAAAGCCTATAAACGACATTAAACAAACCTCTGTACATGTACACATAAGATAACATTGGATGAGTTCAGGGGCAGCTGAAAAAAGCAGCCAACTGCCTCAGCAGCAGTGTACATGAGGCCTTAGGGTAAAGTATGATCATCGTATTTATGGTAAGCTTTAATTGTGTTTATTATTTATCTCTTTACTTTAATTCCCTACACAAGATCAGTATCTATTTTCTTTCTGTATGGGAATGCAGAATCTTTGTTCCATGTGGAATGCTGTGATGATTCTAATGCAATCAGAATAGGTGACTTTTCTATAGCTGATAAGTGCATAGATTTCTTCATATATTACAATTGGATTGCAGTAAATCCAGATAATTAAATGTATTGATTCCACCTTCTCTCTTCTAAATGCTACTCATTGAGTGGAATATTAAGTGAAGAGGACAGCACTTGATGGATGAGCAGGAGGAATCAAATATACAAGTCAGTGTGATTACAGCATATAATATATGTGCCCTGTATCTACATTAGTATGGTATGGTGTGGTACAGTATGGTAGGGTATGGTATGGTAAGGTATGGTATGGTACAGTATGGTAGGATATGGTATGGTATGGTATGCTATGGTATGGTGTGGTACAGTATGGTAGGGTATGGTATGGTACAGTATGGTAAGGTATGGTATGGTATGCTATGGTAGGGTAGGGTAGAGTATGGTGGGGTATGGTATGCTATGTTATGCTATGGTAAAGTATGTAAAGTATGGTACGGTATGGTATGGTAGGGTAGGGTATGGTATAGTAGGGTATGGTGTAATATGGCATGGTATGCTATGATAGGGTATGGTATGGTATGGAAGGGTATGGTATGGTAGGGTATGGTATGGCATGGTATGGTAGGGTAGGGTATGGTATAATATGGTATGGTATGGTACAGTATGGTAGGATATGGTACTGTATGGTATGGTACAGTATGGTAGGGAATGGTAGGGTAGGATATGGTAATTTAGGGTATAGTAGGGTATGGTATAATAAGACCTCCTCTGGAACATGCTGTGTTTTATGTACATATGGTTTAAGAGTCCCAAAACCTTCAAAGATCCAATTATTCTAGCTAAAGAGAAAAAGAGTAGTGAGAGAAGAAAACCAATCACATGACAGGAAATAAGTCATGTGGCAGTGCTTACCTTCTATTGGCGAGTTTCCTCTGTAGAGTTATGCAACACACCGTAGGCTCTATATTTCTCTCTGCATTTTATAAATAAAATATAAAATGCTATCGTAATGGGGAATACTTCCAGATATGTCATCTGGTGGATGGAGAGTGGAAATCATTCTACTTTATAAATGGATGTCCTTAGAATTACCTAAGTAGTACCTGGACCCCCCATACCCTTCTGTATGGCCAATAACTTGCATATAAGCCTTCAAAATGTTTTTTTTAAGTTCAGGTCCCGTAGACATAAATAGGGTTCTTAGCTCGGGTCCAAACCTTTTCCATGTTTGGCAGTGCTGGTGCGAACCGAACCGTGGGGGGGGGGTTGTTTCGGCCCATCTCTACTCCCCACATATGTTCCTTGTCAGCAGGTGTGTGCCGCACACATACTTTTTTTTTCTTTAACTATTTTTCTTGAGCTCTATGGGAGTCACTGTACTCAGAAACCTTAAGAAAGCAGACGGTGGCTTTCATCTCCAGTTTTTGCATAGGCACCCTGCAATGTGTGAGCCTCGTTATAGGTTAATAAGCAGCATCAATGCAGGGAACTGGGGGCATTGCCAGATCTCTATATGTGGGCTGAAAGCCACTATTTGAATACTCGGCATTCGCCTGAGTTCAGGGGGTTCCCGGGGTGCTCAGGAAAGGAATTTGGAAAAATAAAAGCGTGTGTAGGCACTTTGCAGTTCCTTCTTTTAACTTGTTACGCTGCCTTCATCTCTTTAAGTTTATGACCAGTTTAGTTTTAAAGAGGATAGAGAAAACTTTGCTGAACCAGCATTCTATTTTGCCTTTTACCTGCTGCTTCTAATGAGCTTGCGCCTAATTTCAAAAGCTTTCAGCCGACTTTTTTTCCAACTTCCAAATTTTCACTTTTAACGACCTACTTAATATGAGCCTTTGTCAGACAATTTTCAAAAATGTGACTGCAAGACTTGCCTGTTTTTTTTTTTTTTTTTTGCAGACAAAAAGGAGAATTTCTTCCTTTTTCAACATATTGTCAGAAAGAGTAAAAGAAGTCGGGAGACTTTCTTCGCTACGTGTTGAAAAATTCTTATTACTTTTCTCTCTAAGGACACAAATTGCATGTGTATTTGTACATGCAATGGAGACTGCTATTGCTCAACCTAATTCCAAACTCCCAACCCTATCTCCAATCTCAGGCCCCCCATGCCAAACGCGGTGCGATGTTGCCATATGTGTCAAATAAGAGAATTGCGCTGCAATCACGGCAAAGTGCGCCTTTTAAAAAAATACATGAAGCCAGGGTTGCCAACCGCAAATAAATTTACTGGCAGTTTGTAAAAATCTGTGTTTTTTTTACAACTGCCAGTAAATATTAGGGTCTGATAATTTCATGCTGTGTTGACTTTTTAAGTGTAAATCAAGCACATTACTTTGTTATAGGTATTGTCAGTGTTTCCATATCATGTTTAAACTGTTCAAACATTCACTGTGTTAGTTTTCAATAGGAGTTCTGTCATTTCTCAGGTTGCCAGTAAAAAATGTGATCCGCCAGTAAAATTTCCATGTTTTGTCAATAAAAAATGCTATGGGAGGTTGGCAACCCTGCATGAAGCTTGTCGTCCAAAAGTGAGCAGAAGCTTCTTCATGCATAGCGTTCCCAGACGATGTGAATTATCACGAAACGCGTAGGGCGAAGCGACGCGTTAACGTCACCTTGTTCAAATCAGCCACAGCGTTCAGGAATTTCGGGTTGTCCGTGTGTGACCGGCCGGTACACCGGACTCAAGGCATTACTGTTTTTATCTGATGTAAGTGTTTTTATCTTTAGATTTTAAATAAACCCCCTAAGATAATGCACTATGGGAGCCTTTATTTTTTCCACATGATGCACATCTACATATGAGTTTTTGGAATCTTGGAGGAATATCCAGCTTGCATTTAAGAGATTTGGGTTCTATGACTGCAGCTCCATTCGAGGTCCCTATACAGCTATCCTGCTATATGCTCTTTGTGATCCTCTGTGACTGGGGATCATAGCTTTCCGGCAAGCAGTGACTTCACTCAGTTTGGTGGCGGTTTAGAAGCTCTACAAATTTCCGGATTATTCAAGTTTAGACCAAAGGATATTTATTTATTTAATTTCAATTGGGACACTCTTTTTAATGCACGGGTGTTGTGTATTAATTTCACCAATTATTGGACTTTATTATTGTAACACATGTTCACATATTTTTCCATAACAGATCACTTTATGAATTTATTTTTTGCATTCAATTTGCATTTTCACATACATTTTGGGGTTTATTATGTATTTGTTTTTTTATATACAGCCTATTGACTTGGACTGCCTTATGCGTGACAAGCTGAATCGCGTGAAAGTCGCCCACACAAAACCAGTGATGTAAATAACTGAGTTAAAATAAACTGAGTTACCTAACGCAGTTACTTTAGAGGATAACGAGTAATCTAACTGATTACTTTTCCCCTCATGGTAACTCAGTTCCCATTACTTTGGCTTAGTTACCCCAATTACATCTACCGCCACTAGATGGCAGTAGTGTAATTCCAGTGTCCTGCCGAAAAATTTCCCCCACCGGATAAGGACCTCCTGTACTGCGCAGGGCTTGCGCAGTACTAAGGACTACGGAGCTTCCGAAAATTGACGAACCTAAACAGCTCTGAGTGAACTCTACACCGCGTAGGTGCAGTTAACATGTAATTGTATGAGGCGATGCCGCACGCTCCTGATGCTCGTGCTACTCTGCAAGGGGCGTCTATCGTGTAACTAAGGGGCGGGTCTAGTATTACTGTAACCAAGGGGCGCATTTATTATTATTGTTATATATCGAGCTCTGCCCATTAATTTAACATTCGCCCTCTTCTGTAGCCATCCGCCCCTTACACGATATAATAATAATAGACCCGCCCCTTACACGATATAATAATAACAGACCCGCCACTTGCTTACACGCTATAACAGATCTGCCCCTTGGTTAGAGTAATAATAGAGCAGCCCCTTGGTTACACGATATATAACAATAATAATAAATGCGCCCCTTGCTTACAGTAATACTAGACCCGCCCCTTAGTTACACGTATAGAATATTTTTTTAAAAAGTCAGTTACTTTGCTGCGTAACTAATTACTTTTCCAGTGTAGTAACTGAGTTACTAACGCAATTACTTTTTGGGAGAAGTAATTTGTAACTTAACTAATTACTTTTTTAAAGTAAGATGACCAACACTGCACAAAATTATGAGCAGGAACGCTACGTGAAGTGGGCCTTAATCTTTAAGTTTTCTTCAACTTAATCCCTAGCTCCTATAAAAAAAAAACTCCAACCAATAGTTTCAACCTAATATCCAACCTTAACCCCAATCCTACATCTCGATTTAAAGAGAAGCTCCAGTTTCCCACAAATACTGTAGCTGCTGATTTTTATTATAAGGATACTTACCTATCCAGGGATCCAGCGATGTCCTCACCAGAGCCGATTCTTCAATTGGCTTCGGGTGCAGGCGCTGGTATCATGAGTAAGGGAAACCGGCAGTGAAGCCTTGCGGCTTCACTGACGGTTTCCTATTGCACATGTACTTTGTGAATCGGAGTCTTCTGGGACCTGCAATGTCTCCCAGAAGGCTGCTGGGCAAGGAGGGTGGTGAACTTCCACGGTCGCATCTGACCGGAAGTGGGAGCAGGTACCTATCATAACCAGGTACCCCCTCCACCCCAAAAATAGCGTGTCTTCTTTCCTGAGACTGAATAGCTTTTTTCCTATGCTGGGATTTGTAAATCGCTATCATGTCCTCTCTCAAGCTTCTCTTCTCCAGCAAGAATAAATGTTGTGCTTATAGTGGCTCCTCGTAATTGAGGTCCTCCAATCCCTTTATTCATTTCGTTGCCCTTCTCTGGACTCTCTCCAGCTTCAGCACACCCCTTCTGAGGACTGGTGGCCAGAACTGGACATACTACTCCAGATGTGACCTAACCAGAGTTGTATAAAGTGGTAGGATTATAGTTTTATCTCCCTTTTTCCCTTTTTTATGCATGCAAAAATTCTGCCGGCTTTGGTAACTGCAGCTTGACATTGCATGCTATTGCTCAGTCTGTCTTCCACTAGGACCCCCAGATCTATCTCCATCCTTGATTCCCCCAGAGGTTCCCCTCCCCCCTAGTGAGTAGTTTGCGTTTATGTTTTTAGCAAGTGCATTACTTTGCATTTCTCCACAATAAACCTCATTTGTCATGTAGTTGTCCACTCCATTATTTTCTCCAAGGGTTTCTGAAAAATTTCTATATCCTGCTGAGAAGTTATTGCCCTGCTCATTTTTGTGTCATCCGCAAAAACTGAGATTGAGCTATTTATCCCATCCTCTATAAAATGTATGAATAAATTAAACAGAATTGGTCCCAAGACATAACCTTGGGATACCCCACTTACCACTCCACACGTTATTTATTACTACCCTTTGGACATGCCCCTGTAACCAGTTTTCTATCCAAGAACAAACCTTATGGTCCATGCCTGCTGACTTCCGCTTGTAGATTAAGTATTTATGGGGAACTGTATTGAATGTTTTTGAAAAATCCATATATGCCACATCCACAGGCCTCCCCCTAGCTAGATGGCAGCTCACTTCATCGTAGAATGTTAATAGATTGATCTGGCAAGAACGACCCTTCATAAACCCATGCTGATTACTACTAATGACCAAAGGCGGCCCATCCATTAGAGGCCCCCGGGTGTAGCACCCTTTCTCCATGCCACCCCCTATATGCAATGGATAGATCCATGCATTGCATAAATCTACCCATGGCCGCCGTGGCCACCCCCTATTCATGTGTCTGGCCCCTTTCAGGCCACCGGGTGCATGAATTACATTTTTTTTGAAGCACCTTATTAGAGATGGGTTTTGTTACTGTTCGTACCAGGTCATGATCCTCAGAATCGCCCCACCAGGAATGTGCAAGCCGGGGTCCAGTAGAAGATAAAGCAAGTAGGGATCAAGCAGAAGTACAGTCAGTAAACAAGTCAAAGGTCAGTAACAAGTGGTTGCAGGTTGGGATCAAGCAGAAGCATAGCCGAGGAACAAGGCAAAGGTCAGTAACAAGTGGTTGCAGGTTGGGATCAAGCAGAAGCGTAGCCGAGAAACGAGCCGAAGGTAGGTAGCAAGTGGTAGTGAAAATACAGACAAGAGCAGGGGTGAGCAGAACGAGATATTGGCTAGAGAGAGCACAATCTGGCAAACAGGAAGTACAATGGCATGGCCTAAATAGGAACTTCATAGAAGGAGCAAAGAGTTCAAGGTCTAAGAGAAACAAGACAAAAGGCAAGGTTGTCTAAGCAATCAGGCAGGGAGCTGTCCAGCATCTCAGGTGACTCAACAAGAAGAGTTGCTGCCAGACACAGCAGAGGTCCTGGGTTCAGATCCAGGCCCTAACACTACAGATAAAAATAGCACATCTATTTGTAACACTCATGGAGACTGCTATTGCACAATTCAACCTAATTCCTCCTAACTCAAAAACCCTAGCTACAATTAGAGGTCTCCAACCATAACTCTAATGCCCCGTACACACGGTCGAAACTTCCGACGGAAAATGTCCTATCGGACCATGTTGTCGGAAAATCCGACCGTGTGTGGGCTCCATCGGACTTTTTCCGTCGGAATTTCCGATGGAAAAAATTTGAGATCCTGCTCTCAAATTTTCCGACAACAAAGTCCGATCGGACTTTTTCCGATCGTGTGTAGAGAATTCCGACAGACAAAGTGCCACGCATGCTCAGATCAAATTACGAGACCAAAGCTATTGGCTACGTAGTTCCGTCGTACGCAACGAACGTCACCACGTTCAGAATGATCGGATTTTCCGACAACTGTGTCCGACCGTGTGTATGCAACACCAGTGTCGGACACAATCCGTGGGAAAAAATCCGACGGATTTTGTGGTCGGAATTTCCGACCGTGTGTACGGGGCATGAATCTCAACCTAATTTCTAAACCTCAAACCTACTCCTAAATGCCAAGGCTCACTTGGCTTTTTGTAGATGGAAAGTTATACCTTTTTCAACATATTAACAGAAAGAAAAAAAAAATAGTCACGAGCCTGTCTTCGCCACGTGTTGAGAAATTCCTATTACTTTTCTCTCTGAGGACACCAATTGCATATGTATTTGTACCTGCCATGGAGACAACTATTGCACAAATTCAGACGTGGAGCAGGGGAATTGCATAGCTCGGCACAAATTACAGAACTGGGAAGATTGACTAAGACCCTTGAGGTCACCCTTTATCGAGCTTCACCTTTGGGATTTTGAACTTGGGGCCATGACTCGAATGGACCTGCCTGGAAAAAATAATTTTTTTTTATATTTTTTATATTAAGAAGTTTCTTTTCCAAGGTCACCTCAGCCAAAGCTAACACAGGCAACATAAAGGAGAAACAAAACTTTCACTCTGTATTGTGTCAAAGTTAGATTATTATCTAGAGTTGGATTCACGTCAAGATCATGAAGTGCATTATGTGTTATTAGCCGTGTTTCCTTGCTTTTGAAGAATGAGCAATAAAGGTCAAATGGCATGTGTTAATGGCTGCACAACACAATTTGCCGGCAGAAATATTATTTTTTTGGCCTTCAGAAGTCTACAATTTCTCGATTATCCAACTTGGAAGAAGAAGCAGAGTCGGCCAGAGGCTCTGAAAAACAGACACAATCACATGACTAATGTGATATTGTAAGACTTGACAGTGAAATAATCGACTCTGAAAATAGCATTTATTGCCTGTCTTGTTTCATTATGACTGCATAGCATTCATTGTGTTTAGGAGCGATGTCAGACACACTGGGAGAGTCTCTATGTCTCTATCCTTCTGCATCAACTCAGCATAAGATTCTATAGCTGTGGTGCCAAACCTGTGGCTTAAGTGCCACATGCGGCCATTTTGAACCTGCGGCTTTGTCCTATGCAGACTGCAGAAGTGGGGCTGGAAGCAATCATTTAAAAAACAAAACTGCAATGGCATCCACTATCCAAATAACGGGTTGCAGGGCTGGTACAAGGGGTGGGCAGGAGGGGCGGCTGCCTTGGGTACAATGGTTTACTGTAGGGATGGGGGCACCTTCCTTCTGTTACAAGGCTGACAGGAGTAGTGACAGCGGCAGTGACAAGGGAATGACTGCTGGGCGTAGGTTCCCCTAAGCTTAACCTCCTTCTGACCGCCCGCTGTCATATGACGGCGGCAAGAAACATCTGTTGTTTTGGGCTGCCGTCATATGACGGCATTTCCTTTGCGGCCACTAGGGCGCGTGCGCGCCGGTGATGACCCGATGCACGTGCCCGGCCGCCGCGATGTCCGCCGACCACCCGCCATCGCCCAGTAACTGAGCAGGACGTGGATCTGTGTGTGTAAACACACAGATCCACGTGCTGTCAGAGGAGAGGAGACCGATGGTGTGTCCCTTGTACATAGGGACACCGATCGGTCACCTCACCCAGTCAGTCCCCTTCCCCCACAGTTAGAATCACTCCCATAGGGAACATTTTAACCCCTTGATCACCCCCTAGTGTTAACCCCTTCCCTGCCAGTCACATTTATACAGTAATCAGTGCATTTTTATAGCACGGATTTCTGTATAAATGTAAATGGTCCCAAAAATGTGTCAAAACTGTCCGATATGTCCGCCGCAATATCGCAGTCACGATAAAAATCGCAGAAAAAAAATAATAATAATATATATAATATAATATATAATATAATATAATATATAATAATAATAAAAAAAAATAATAATAAAAATGCTATAAATCTAACCCCTATTTTGTAGACGCTATAACTTTTGCGCAAACCAATCAATATACGCTTGTTGCAATTTTTTTTACCAAAAATATGTAGAAGAATACGTATCGGCCTAAACTGAGGAAAACATTAGTTTTCAAAAAAACTAAAAATTGGATATTTATTATAGCAAAAATAAAAAATATTGCGTTTTTTCAAACTTGTCCCTCTTCTTTTGTTTATAGTGCAAGAAATAAAAAACGCAGATGTGATCAAATACCACCAAAAAGCTCTATTTGTGGGGAAAAAATTATAAAAAATGTATTTGGGTACATCTTTGCATGACCGCGCAATTGTCATTCAAATTGCGACAGCGCTGAAAGCTGAAAAATGGCTTGGTCAGGAAGGGGGTGTTTGTGCCTGGTGGGCAAGTGGTTAAACATCATGATTGGTAGAGGGGGGGGCGCAGTTTGGCATCTTTGCCCTAGGGGGCGCTGTGTGACCTTGTCAAAGCGTTGATAGGCTGCACAGTGAAGATGTCCAGCCAAGGTTTATTGCAATGACAGGACACTACTCACTGTCACCCAAAGCCATGTCTCCAGCCGACTAGCATCCGGTTGATTGCAGAGAATCACGGAGGATACAGGCTGGTCTGTGAGCAGTGAAATGGGTTGGATTTATCGAACATTTATTGAACTGCAATGGAAGTTAAATCTAGTAGCCTTGTTTATCACGTCCCCAGACTTTGCCTATCTCCTGTAAGGTGTCTTGAGTTTCCAAAAAAGTCTGTAGCATTTCACACTCTCTAACCATCTTTTCTAGTATTTCTGAGGCGTTTGACAATTTTCTGTAGCCTTACATATACTGAATATTACGTGCTTTGGTGATGTCAAGGGCCACAGATGAGGCCCCTTTTGGCAACCATATACTTGCTGACTGTAGTAAACTGGAATTGGAAGTTAGTACATTGATAAATTGGTGTTCTCTACAGGATGGGAGCATTGATGCAAATATTGTTGACACAGGTCAATACCAATACATTTTACATGGGTATATTTTTCCCGCCCGTAGGTGATGTGGACAGCAATCATACTCAGAGCTTTCAACTAAATCATGTAATTTAACACTCAACTACATCTTAATTTCTTGACCTCAACCCAAGCCCTAAACCTCAAGTTATTTCCTAATCATCAATTCAGTCCCTAGCTCCAGCTACAAACCTTCTGTCATAATGCTCAACCCAACATCTCACCTTAACCACAACCCTACAGTAATAGAATGTATAAACAACTGACTCCATCTTAGATTATCTTCCATTTTACAAAAAAGTAGAAGTGAACTTTTTCGTGTGTGTGAGTTTTGCCATAATCAGCTTAAAAGTTTGCATAGAACCACACCCTATGTGATATTGTGGTTAAGCCGAATTTGTGTCGGCAAGTCATCAACTATTTCTTGTTATCTAGTCAAGCAGCCTAACTCTTGATAAGAAAGTACTGAGTGTAAAGTCTGAAAAACCCTTAGACATGTATTTTTACTGGTGTATATATACTACTGTTGTATTCAATAAAGTCAGATCTTATGAACACACACTCAAGCCTGTTTCCCGTGTCTCATTTGGTCTCTCACGGATCCGAGGGTCCCGGTAGTCTGCCTGCATAAACCAGGGTGGTCTTCAAGGTGTACAATTCCTTTCACCTACCTCTCCATCTAATTCCTAATCCTCAACCCTACACCCAATCTTCACCTCTTCACCTTCACCTTACCAATACCTTACCAATCTTCATGCCGCTGATCGGCTCTTCTCGCCAAACACTCTGTCAGTGTGAGGCGAGGAGCGCTGATTACCGGCATCTCTGTGTTTACATGTGACCTCATCCCCCAACCTCATCCCTGTTCCCGTCATAAAACTCCAACCCAACGTCTAACCTCAACCCCAAATCTCAATCCAATTCCTAAACCTCAACCTTACCCCCATCCTTCAATTTAACCCCAACCTAATCCCTAGCTTCAACCACAAACCTTAGACCATTACTTTCCACCCAACATCTACCTTATTTAGCCATTACAGGTGTTTATATAGCACTGACAGTTTATGTATCACTTTACATGTTGTACATTTACACCTGTCCCTGCCATCAAGGAGCTTACAATCTAAGGTCCCTAGCTCACATGCATACAGTTGTGCATCCCCTGGCAGAAATTGTGAAATCTTGTCATTGATATTGAAAATATAAATGATCGTGCCAAAAACTTTTATTTAACCACTTGCCTACCGGCACTAACTCCCCCTTCCTGCTCAAGCCATTTTTTCAGCTATCAGCACCGTCGCACTTTAAATGACAATTGCGCGGTCATGCTACACTGTACCCAAACACATCTTTTAGCATTTTATTCACAAAAATAGAGCTTTCTTTTGGTGGTATTTTATTTTTTACAAAAAAAAGTCCAAACATTTAAAAAAGTGATTTTTACTTTTTTCTCAGTACATTTTGTAACTAAGTAATTTTTCGCCTTCACTGATGTGCGCTGATGAGACGGCACTGATAGGCACTGATGAGGCAGCACTTATGGGCATTGATGAGGTGGCACTGATGAGGAGGCACTGACCTACCTGACACACACTGACCCACCTGACCCACCTGACCCACCTGACCCACCTGACCCACACTGACCCACCTGACACACACTGACCCACCTGACACACACTGACCCACCTGACACACACTGACCCACCTGACACACACTGACCCACCTGACACACACTGACCTACACGACATACACTGACATACCTGACCAGACTTCAGGTGTCCTCCTGCAGCTCAACGGCATGCCCATCACACAGTAGAGTAGACTCCAGAGTCCAGGCAGCCAGAGGGAGCTATGATGAGGAGAGGAGAGCTGCCCGCCCGAGCGCCAAGTGGGGTGGGGATCTCCTGACAGTGGTGCCGCAGCCGCAATGTAATTCCCGCCTTCTGGAGCCTGCAGCGCCTATGATGGACGTCATGTCCTGCGGTCCCCGCATTGGACCAGTGGGACATCCATCATCGCTGCAGGCTCCAGAAGGCGGGACCTGCTATTCAACTCGGCTGCGCTCGGGTCAGATCGGTCCCTGCTCGGCGGTGGTGCACTGGGCTAATAATAGAACCGTGCCCACCCGAGACCCAGGGCTTTTTGGGGAACCCACTCGGGGCTTCAGCCACTGTCAGCCAGTGATGTCACAAGGGGTGAGAGATTGGAATTAGGATTCAGGGAAAATATGAGGTCTAATGCCCCGTACACACGGTCGGAAATTCCGACCACAAAATCCGTCAGATTTTTTCCAAAGGATTTTGTCCGACACTGGTGTTGCATACACACGGTCGGACAAAGTTGTCGGAAAATCCGATCTTCCTGAACGTGGTGACGTTCGTTGCGTACGACGGGACTACGTAGAGGCTAGTAGCCAATAGCTTTGGTCTTGTAATGTGATCTGAGCATGCGTGGCACTTTGTCCGTCGGAATTCGCTACACACGATCGGAAAAAGTCCGATAGGACTTTTGTTGTCGGAAAATTTGAGAGCAGGAGATAAAACTTTGTCCGTCGGATTTTCCGTCCGATGGAGCCTACACACGGTCGGAATTTCCGACAACATTGTCCGATAGGACATTTTCCGCTGGAAAATCCGACCGTGTGTACGGGGCATAACAGTCAGCAAAAAAAGATTTCATTTGACCCTCAAGCTGAAGACTCATAAAAAGTATATTTTACTTATAAAACATTTTGGCAAGTAAGCCTACCTAAAAGGCTGAATATTCAGATTCTTGCATAAGTCTAACCGCGGCTGGTTCACTTTAAGCCAATTTTCCTGGATTGTATAAAATATATTAAAACACATCTACAGGACTTGACTGTCAATCATCCATGTGAGCGAGCAGAATTACCTGCAAATTAACTCTGGCATGGTCTCTGCAAATGAGCGCCAATCCTAGCAGAAAATGTAGGAGAGTGTGCGATGATTTCCTAATAAGACGGTTAATTAGTACATTTTATGGCCTAATTGATGCATTAGCAAGGCTATTTCTGTAAGATTCTGGAGAAAAAAAAAACGAAGGTACGTCAAGTTGTGCGCGCTAGATGAACATTAAAACGTCACCTACTTTAGCAGGAAAGAATGTGAAGGTGTCGTCATGCTAAAAACGTGCCAACTACAAAGGTAATTGGTAACAAGAGAAAGATCGTCCTGATTCTGAAGAAAACGCAGAGGAAGACTCCCTCTAATACAGAACACTACTTTGATACCGTATATATATATACATACATACATACATACATACATACAGTGCCTTCAAAAGTATTTACCCCCCTCCTTGGCATTTTTCGTGTTTTGTTGCCTCACAACCTAGAATTAACATGGATTGTTTGAGGATTTGCATCATTTAATTTACAGAACACGCCCACCACTTTTAATATGTGTTTTTTTTTTTTTTTTTTTTTTTTTTATTGTGAAGCAAACAACAAATAGGACAAAATAACAGAAAAAGTCAATGTGCATAACTATTCACCCCCTAAAGTCAATACTTTGTAGAGCCGCCTTCTGCGGCTGTCACATTCCAAGTCGCTTTGGATAAGTCTCTATGAGTCTTGCCACATCTTACCACTGGGATTTTTGCCCATTCCTCCTCCTTGCAAAACTGCTCTAGCTCCTTCCAGTTGGATGGGTTGCGCTTGTGAACAGCAATCTTTAAGTCTGACCACAGATTTTCTATTGGATTGAGGTCTGGGCTTTGACTAGGCCACACATTTACATGTTTCCCCTTAAACCCCTCAAGTGTTGCTTTAGCAGTGTGTTTGGGGTCATTGTCCTGCTGGAAGGTGAACCTCCGTCCTAGCCTCAAATCACACACAGAGTGCTACAGGTTTTGCTCAAGAATATCCCTGTATTTAGCACCATTCATCTTTCCCTCAACTCTGACCAGTTTCCCAGTCCTGACTGCTGAAAAACATCCCCACAGTATGATGATGCCACCACCATGTTTCACAGTGGGGATGGTGTTCTTTGGCTGATGTGATGTGTTGGGTTTGCACCAGACATAGCGTTTTTGGCCAAAAAGTAAAATTTTAGTCTCATCGGACCATCGAGCACCTTCCTCCATACATTTTGGGAGTCTCCCACATGCCTTTTCGCAAACTCAAAACGTAATGGCTTTCTTCTGGCCACTCTGACATAAAGCCCAACTCTATGGAGCATACGGCTTATTGTCATCCTACAGTGGGTGCCGCCGATATTGTGTCAATCTCGCCGCTGTTAGCGGCAAGATTGACACCCGCGAGCTCCGTCGCGAGAGCCAGCACCGAGCTATGTCGCTCCTCCCGCTCGCCGCCCCCAATACATTCCTATGGATGTGCAGCATCTCGTGGGGGCGGCGAGCACGAGAAGCACAGCTCGTAGCAGTGATTTCCAGCGCGATGGCATCCCTCTGGAAACACAATATCGGCGGCACCCACTGTATGTACAGATACTCCAGTGTCTGCTGTGGAACTCTGCAGCTCCTCCAGGGTTACCTTAGGTCTCTGTGCTGCCTCTCTGATTAATGCCCTCCTTGCCCGGTCCGTGAGTTCTGGTGTGCGGCCGTCTCTTGGCAGGTTTGCTGTTGTGCCATGTTCTTTCCATTTGGTTATGATAGATTTGATGGTGCTCCTAGGGATCATCAAAGATTTGGATATTTTTTTATATCCTAACTCTGACTTGTACTTCTCAACAACATTGTCCCTTCCTTGTTTGGAGAGTTCCTTGGTCTTCATGGCAGTGTTTGGTTAGTGGTGCCTCTTGCTTAGGTGTTGCAGCCTCTGGGGCCTTTCAAAAAGGGGCGTCTATGTAATGACAGATCATGTGACACTTAGATTGCACACAGGTGGACATCATTTCACTAATTATGTGACTTCTGAAGGTAATTGGTTGCACCAGAGCTTTTTATGGGCTTCATAACAAAGGGGGTGAATACATACGCACATGCCAATTATCATTTTTTTGTTTCTGAAAAATAGTTTTATGTATTTATTTTTCTAATTTTACTTCACCAACTTAGACTATTGTCTTCTGATCCATCACATATAATTCAGATTAAAAAAAACTTTGAACTAAAGGCTGTAATGTAACAAAATAGGTAAAAAGCCAAGGGGGGTGAATACTTTTGCAAGGCACTGTATATATACATATAGTAGAGCTGCACGATTTAGGCTAAAATGAGAATCATGATTTTTTTGCTCAGAGTAAAGATCATAAATCTCTCACGATTCTCGTGGCATAACATCTTTAACATTATACAAAAAAAAATGGGCTAATTTTACTGTTTCGTTTTTTTTAAATTCATTAAAGTGTATTTTTTTCCAAAAAAATAGCGTTTGCGCAAATACAGTGTGACATAAAATATTGCAACAACCACCATTTTATTCTCTAGGGTCTATGCTAAAAAAAAATATATACCGTATTTATCGGCGTATAACACGCACTTTTTCCCCCTTAAAATCGGGAAAGTCGTGGTTGCGTGTTATACGCCGATACCCCACAAAAATGACAAAAATGGCAAGCGCCGCCGAACAATAGTGAGCGCTGCAGAAAGACCGAATCGCGACCGAAAAAAACAAAGCAGAGCCGGAAAAGACTGAGCCGACTGTTCGGCTCCGCTCGTAGTCCCGCCTCCCTGCGCTCGCTCCGGAAACAGCAGGGAGGCGGGACCGCGAGCGGAGCCGAACAGTCGGCTCGGTCTTTTCCAGGGGCGCTTCGGTCTTTTTCGGAGGCGCACGCGACAGAGCCTCTCGGTGGCGGGAAATTTAAACCCGGACAAGACTGCAAATGACGCTGGCAAGCTACAATGACACTGGGCAAGCTACAATGACGCTGGGCAAGGCTGCAATGACACTGGGCAAGCTGCAAATGACACTGGGCAAGCTGCAATGACGCTGGGCAAGCTGCAATGACGCTGGGCAAGCTGCAATGACACTGGGCAAGCTGCAAATGACACTGGGCAAGCTGCAAATGACACTGGGCAAGCTGCAAATGACGCTGGGCAAGCTGCAAATGACGCTGGGCAAGCTGCAAATGACACTGGGCAAGCTGCAAATGACACTGGGCAAGCTGCAAAGACACTGGGCAAGCTGAAAATGACGCTGGGCAAGCTACAATGACACTGGGCAAGCTGCAATGACGCTGGGCAAGCGGCAAATGATGCTGGGCAAGCTACAATGACGCTGGGCAAGGCTGCAATGACGCTGGGCAAGGCTGCAAATGACACTGGGCAAGCTGAAAATGACGCTGGGCAAGCTACAATGACACTGGGCAAGCTGCAATGACGCTGGGCAAGCTGCAATGACGCTGGGCAAGCTGCAATGACGCTGGGCAAGCGGCAAATGACGCTGGGCAAGCGGCAAATGACGCTGGGCAAGCTGCAAATGACACTGGGCAAGCTGCAAATGACACTGGGCAAGCTGCAAATGACACTGGGCAAGCTGCAAATGACACTGGGCAAGCTACAATGACGCTGGGCAAGCTACAATGACGCTGGGCAAGCTACAATGACGCTGGGCAAGCTACAATGACGCTGGGCAAGCTGCAATGACGCTGGGCAAGGCTGCAATGACGCTGGGCAAGGCTGCAATGACGCTGGGCAAGCTGCAATGACACTGGGCAAGCTACAATGACGCTGGGCAAGGCTGCAATGACGCTGGGCAAGGCTGCAAATGACACTGGGCAAGCTGCAAATGACACTGGGCAAGCTGCAAAGACACTGGGCAAGCTGAAAATGACGCTGGGCAAGCTACAATGACACTGGGCAAGCTGCAATGACGCTGGGCAAGCGGCAAATGACGCTGGGCAAGCGGCAAATGACGCTGGGCAAGCGGCAAATGACGCTGGGCAAGCTGCAAATGACGCTGGGCAAGCTGCAAATGACGCTTAAATGTAAGTTTTTTTTTTTTGTTTTTGTTTTTGTTTTTGTTTTTGTTTTTCCCTAAACTTCCCTCCTAAACCTTTTTTTCCTTAAAATTCCCTCCTAAACTTGGGGTGCGTGTTATACGCCGATAAATACGGTATATTGTTTGTCTGAGTAATTTTCTAGCAATAAATATTGATTTTAACTTGTAAGCAGCAAGTGCCAGAAAAAGGTTTAGTGCCGGTTCTCACTGCGAGTTGATAACGAGTGCGATGCGTTACAAAAAACCAAGATTGTCATCCAAAAAGTCATTTGTTTTCAATGACAGTCGTTCATATCTATGCAAAATTGCCTTGTCCTTTTTTTCCCCACAAATAGAGCTTTCTATTGGTGGTGTTTGATCACCTCTGCGGTTTTTATTTTTTGCTCTATAAACAAAAAAAGAGCGACAATTTTGAAAAAAATGCATTATTTTGTACTTGGTGCTATAATAAATGTTTTTTCCTCAGTTTAGGCCGATACGTATTCTTCTACATATTTTTGGTAATAAAAATCGCAATAAGCGTATATTGATTGGTTTTGCGCAAAAGTTATAGCGTCTACAAAATAGGGGATAGATTTATGGCATTTTTATTATGGCTGCATTTGATGGGGCACAGTGGCTGTGATTGATGGCGCAGTGAGGCTGCAATTGATGGGGTTTTTTTCAGAATTTTTCAGTTTGTTTGCGCCCCCCCCAAAATTTTTGAGCACCAGCCACCACTGATGCCACCATGTGTGCCACATCAAGGGGCATGCTATTTTTTTTAGCTGAGCTCTGATGAAGAAGGCGAGGCCCTTAAAATGCATCAGTAGAAGACGTGCGGGGGCAAGGTGACACATCCCCCTTAGATGGGAAGGGACGGATCCAGGGCCGGATTTCCCACAAGGCCACCGAGGCCAGGCCTCGGGGCGGCAGTGGTGCAGGGGCGGCGCATATAGCAGCAGTTCAGCATCCCAAATAACTGTTAAACATATATTCCTGCCTGTGCGCTCCGCCTCCGAGCCGAGCTCAGCGATGGGCAGCAGACGTACCTATTCAGCCTGTGATTGGCTGAATAGGTCACGTGCGGGCGGCGGACACGATTGGTCACATGTGGAGGCGGGGCTTGACTGTGGGTGATCGCGGTTGCCCGGAGTCCCACCTCCTTGCCTGCTGTGCGCTCTGCTGTGTCTCCTGGAGTCCTCACTGAGGTATCGTTCTCCTCTGTACTCCCAGCCCCCTCTGTCAGCCAGTCCCTACTCTGTAAGCCACTCCCCCTTTGTCAGCTCCCCTCCCCTGTCAGCTACCCCCTCTCAGTTTAGTTACCCCCCTCTGTCAGTTACCCCCCCTGTCAGTTACCCCCCCCTGTCAGTTACCCCCCCCTGTCAGTTACCCCCCCTGTCAGTTACCCCCCTCTGTCAGTTACCCTCCCTCTGTCAGTTACCCTCCCTCTGTCAGTTATCCCCCCTCTGTCAGTTATCCCCCCTCTGTCAGTTATCCCCCCTCTGTCAGTTATCCCCCCTCTGTCAGTTATCCCCCCTCTGTCAGTCAACCCCCCTCTGTCAGTCTACCCCCCCTCTGTCAGTTACCCCCCCCCCCCCCCCCTCTGTCAGTTACCCCCCCCCCCCTCTGTCAGTTACCCCCCCCCTGTCAGTCAACCCCCCTCTGTCAGTTACCCTCCCTCTGTCAGTTACCCCCCCGTCAGGCCACCCCCTCTCTTACCATCTTTCTCTCTCACCCTCCTCCCTCTCAGCTCCCTTCTCTCTCCCCTGTCAGCTACTCCCCCCTCTGTCAGCTACACCCCCCCCCTCTGTCAGCTACTCCCCCCACTCTCTCAGCTACCCCCCCATCTGTCAGCTACCCCCCCCTCTGTCTGCTACTCCCCCCACTCTGTCAGTCCCCCCCATCTCTTACCACCTTTCTCTCTCACCCCTCCTCCCTCTCAGCCCCCTTCTCTCTCCCACCCCTCCTCCCTCTCAGCCCCCTTCTCTCTCCCACCCCTTCTCTCTCCCACCCCTCCTCCCTCTCAGCCCCCTTCTCTCTCTCACCCCTCCTCCCTCTCAGCCCCCTTCTCTCTCCCACCCCTCCTCCCTCTCAGCCCCTTCTCTCTCCCACCACTCCTCCCTCTCAGCCCCCTTCTCTCTCTCACCCCTCCTCCCTCTCAGCCCCCTTCTCTCTCCCACCACTCCTCCCTCTCAGCCCCCTTCTCTCTCTCACCCCTCCTCCCTCTCAGCCCCCTCCTCTCTCTCACCCCTCCTCCCTCTCAGCCCCCTTCTCTCTCCTACCCCTCCTTCCTATCAGCCCCCTTCTCTCTCTCACCCCTCCTCCCTCTCAGCCCCCTCCTCTCTCTCACCCCTCCTCCCTCTCAGCCCCCTCCTCTCTCTCACCCCTCCTCCCTCTCAGCCCCCCCACTTACCCTTACAACCCCAATCCCCTCCCCCTCTATCTTTCTCACCCCCTCTCTCTTCTGCCTCCTCACCCCTTACCTCCTCCTCTCACCCTTTCTCACCTCCCTCCCCCAACTCTTCTCCCCCTTAGGGGGTGAGGGCCCCATGATTCCTAACAGCGACCCTGTAAGTGTACAAGTTTGGATGTGTTTTGATTTATGTGTCCTGCCGACACACTGAGCACAGCCATGCAGCACCTGCCTTCTCTCCAAGCCCCCCCCCCCCCCCCACAAGGGAAGGGAGGAAGGAAAATAGCACTACAGTAGAGCAGCTTCGCTCCGCCCCCAAACTCCGGCTTACACATTTTCTGGCTCAAAACGGCTCTCGGTAAGGCAGTCTAATGTGGGTCTTTAGGGGCAGGGAACACTGATGGGGGGCGGCATTGAAGGACCCGGCCTTGGGGCGGCAAAGGGAGTAAATCCGGGCCTGGACGGATCAGCTATCTGTGTCGGAGCAAATCGATGCACTAACATTCCACCCCAGAGGAGAACAACCCTTAATATTATGATTGGGCTCCTCTGAGGACACACGTAGGGTCTGTTTCATATCGGGTGGACTGTTAGTGCATCAGTCTTATGTAGCTTGGTGGAGATCGAATTGGTGAGAGGGACGGACGTGCAGTGCTGCAGCCGGCCGGCCGCATTTTTTATATTTTAAACGTTCTTTCATCTATGCACATCTGTAGTGCTTTTTATCTAATAAATTACCCATACGGGTTTTACCTATGATGCCCCCTTTTGGCATTTCTTTTATTTTTCATGCCTGAGTCCCCATCTTGCCCATTGAGCGATACCGGAAAAAGGGTGGTTTGAGTGTACACCACATACTGGAGTTTCTGATTGGAGTTCCTGACCCAACAGTTGACGCCTCCCTCCTTACAGCAGATGAGCCGAGAGGAAAAGGCCCTGGCTGGGCAATAGCCACACGTTTTCACTAATCTGGGAGCTGGTAAGCGATCATTTCTAGCGGTGGTGGATTCATTTTGAACAATACAGTCACTTTACTTGTCTGTTTGTCACTTATCCATATGGACTGCACCTATTTATATACCGGATTTTCGTTGGACAACTTCAAAACCTTCTTTGGTTGAACGTTCTTTTTTTTTACAGGTTCCTCCCTGGACAGTAATAGACATTATTAATAATGTAAAGTGATTTTAAATGAATAAAAACAGTAGCGCTAATAATCACAGTGTCTGTGAATAAACTAAATATTTAACCTGTGTAAACAATACTGAAAAATATGTATAAACAGTGCTAAAAAAACAACAACACAATTAATCACCTATATACATAAAGTGAAAAATTAAAGTGAAGTGTGATTATATGTTTTTGCAGGTGTCCAAAAAGGGAAACAAATCCAAACAAAAGTCCATAAACTGTTACTTGTAGTGATAATGTTTCAAAAAGTGACAGAAAAGTGAATGAAAAATCCTGAAGCAAATAAAGTTTTGAAGTGTCTTTAAACAAAATTCTTGAAGTGACTTGAAAAGAATATCTTCCACCACACCACCTGTGTTCAGTGCTACCGCACCCTAAGGAATCGCACTCACCAGCAGTATATGCCTTGCACTCTCATGCTCGGCCAACTCGCTTAATAGCTCCACATGGGTCACAGATGGATCCAGACAGAATGTTAGATAATTGCACTCCACATATAAGGAAAAAAGAGATGCTTCCAATAGTGAAGTAGAGTAAACCATTTATTACAACAGCACACAAAATTCCTCAACCATTGTACTCACATCCTTCATATAAAAATAAGGCACTTCAGCATAACTTTTCAACAGGAAACAAGGACCCAGCAGTGGTGACCCGATATATTATGGTCTCGGCGGACCCGGCGTTAATACCAATATGTCTCACCCTCCACGCTGTCTCCTTTCTCTTTCACTTCACACGGCACAGCACACCCAGTAACTGGAACGTTGAATGTTAAATGCTCCTCACAGTTGCCATGTAACCATACCCAGACATGTTTCACCGAAGTGGCTTAATCATTGGGGTTGGTTACATGAACTCCTCAATCCCATTTAAACTCTCCTGCTCATTATCTCTTTCAGGCTGATTGGATCATTAACTCTTTCAGGCTGATTGGATCATTCACTCTTTCAAGCTGATTGGATCTTAAGTGTGCACATGCGCACAAGTGGTACAAATAGCGCATATGCGTGCGCACCACTATCATTCATGTATCGCGCACATGCATGCGCACCACCACCACCCACCATACCATAGCGCATAATGCGCGCAAATATGCCTTTGTGGTTTAATGGGATCCTATGGCCTATCATTGCGTATAACATCCTGCAACAAATGCGGTTGCATACACACATGTGCCCCGCACGTTATCCAACGTGCAGCCTCGCGCATTCCTATGCTGAGTATCCCATTCGCGTGCGTCATCCCGCAATTACGTGCGCGCACACCGGGTCCCCATGACCACAATATATCGGTGGTGACCCCGCTCACAATCAGCACAAGAAGAATATATATTATATATAAACATGAAAAGGTAAATACATCTAATACATCAGTACCTACAATGTATGAGGGTAGCCTGTTTTTTAATACAATTACTCTAATATATGGAAATTTCTTTAAAACGCATAAAGAACTGCATTTCTTTAAAAAAACGCATAAAGAACTGCATTTCTTTAAAAAAAACGCACAAAAACTGCATTCTTAAAAAAAACGCATAAAAACTGCATTCTTAAAAACGCATAAAAACTGCATATCGATACAATATGCTAATTTTAAGAAGCGTATGAAGGCTAATAGTGTGAATCTGATAGAGTTCTTTGTACTCTACCCAAATTCAACAAACTAAAATATTAATTTAAAAACGCATTATATTAAATTAACTAAAAAATTTTTTTTAAAATATCATTATCTTAGCGTACAACCTAAATCAATACATATGTATTGAAAATAACCGATAGAGAATACCCCAAATATCTTTCCAAGTATCAGACCACACCTATTATTCATAAGTTACTGATAAAGCAATTCAAATCGAGCTCGATATTCATCCCTTTCGGATGGAGACTCTTAAGCAGAAAAATCCACTTAGTCTCCCGTTGGGACAAATCTCGAACCCGATTAGAGCCCCTCCACGCAGGAAAGGTGCAGTCAATCCCACAAAACTGTAACACAGTGGGATCTTGATTGTGTTTTTCCTTGAAGTGTAGGGAAACACTATGATCTTTAAAGCCCTTTCTAATATTGGCCAAGTGTTCGGCAATACGTACCCTAAGTAGCCGCTTTGTCCGTCCCACATACCTCAGCCCACATGGGCACCATAATAGGTACACCACGTAAGACGAATTACATGTGATGAACTGCTCAACTTTGAATTCTTCACCATCACGATTAGTGACGCTAGTCATGCCTCTATTGATCACATTCACCGTTCTGCAGCAAATGCACTTGCGGCATGAGAAAAAACCTTTGAAATCAAAACTCTGAGTACGTCTATCTGGTGGGTCTAGAATTTTTTGCACCACTTTATCGCCAAAACTTGGAGCCCTTCTATAAATGAACTTCGGCCTCTCCGGTAAAATCTCACCCAGATGTCGGTCTCTACATAGAATATGCCAATATTTCTTAAAAATCCCCTCTACCTCTTTATATTGGTGATGAAAATCTGAGATAAAGCCCACCTGATGTGAAGTGTCAGCACTATTTCTTTCCTTCTTTTTCAAACATTGTTCTCTGGGGATTAGTGCGACTTCCTCAATCATTTTATTGATGGTCCCTTTTTTGTACCCCTTTTCCAGAAATTTCTCACCTAATGCATCAGCCTGCGTATAGTAGTCATCTATTGCAGTGCAATTTCTCCGCACCCTTAACATCTGGCCCTTCGGGATGTTCCGGATCCAGGCTGGGTGATGCCCACTCCCGATAGAAAGATAACTGTTTCTATCAGTGGGTTTAAAATACACCTTCGTATTGAGCCTGGTCCCAGATTTCATGATGACCAGGTCCAAGAAGTTCACCTTCTCCTCACTTACAGCATGGTCCAATACTATCCCATTATTATTCGAGTTCAGATGTTTAATAAATTCCAATACTGACTCCTCCGTGCCCTCCCAAATAAACAGGAGGTCATCTATAAATCTTCGGTATAGCTTCAGTTCCGGTCTGTGTCTATTAAACACATGTCTGTCCTCCCATTCAGCCATAAACAGGTTGGCTAGGCTGGGAGCATATTTAGCTCCCATAGCCACGCCAACCTGCTGGGAGTAAAACTGATCATGGAACCAAAAATAATTATGGGCCATACAGAAGTCCAAGACCTTCCCCAAAAAGCATTTTTGCACATGCGGTATGTCGTCCCTTTTACTTAATGCCCAATTTAAGGATAAAAGGGCATCATCGTGCTGGATAATAGTATAGAGGGAACAAACATCCGCAGTTACTAGATATGTTTTACACTCAGGGTTTATCTTTATCCCTTCCAAGAGACATAGGAGATCTGTAGTGTCCTTCAGATAGGCCCTGGTAACCCTTACACTAGGTTGGAGAAAACGGTCTAAATATTCGCCAAGTCTGGCGGTGACTGATCCTATCCCATTTACAATCGGGCGTGCTGGAGAAATTCCTCCAGCACGCCCGATTGTAAATGGGATAGGATCAGTCACCGCCAGACTTGGCGAATATTTAGACCGTTTTCTCCAACCTAGTGTAAGGGTTACCAGGGCCTATCTGAAGGACACTACAGATCTCCTATGTCTCTTGGAAGGGATAAAGATAAACCCTGAGTGTAAAACATATCTAGTAACTGCGGATGTTTGTTCCCTCTATACTATTATCCAGCACGATGATGCCCTTTTATCCTTAAATTGGGCATTAAGTAAAAGGGACGACATACCGCATGTGCAAAAATGCTTTTTGGGGAAGGTCTTGGACTTCTGTATGGCCCATAATTATTTTTGGTTCCATGATCAGTTTTACTCCCAGCAGGTTGGCGTGGCTATGGGAGCTAAATATGCTCCCAGCCTAGCCAACCTGTTTATGGCTGAATGGGAGGACAGACATGTGTTTAATAGACACAGACCGGAACTGAAGCTATACCGAAGATTTATAGATGACCTCCTGTTTATTTGGGAGGGCACGGAGGAGTCAGTATTGGAATTTATTAAACATCTGAACTCGAATAATAATGGGATAGTATTGGACCATGCTGTAAGTGAGGAGAAGGTGAACTTCTTGGACCTGGTCATCATGAAATCTGGGACCAGGCTCAATACGAAGGTGTATTTTAAACCCACTGATAGAAACAGTTATCTTTCTATCGGGAGTGGGCATCACCCAGCCTGGATCCGGAACATCCCGAAGGGCCAGATGTTAAGGGTGCGGAGAAATTGCACTGCAATAGATGACTACTATACGCAGGCTGATGCATTAGGTGAGAAATTTCTGGAAAAGGGGTACAAAAAAGGGACCATCAATAAAATGATTGAGGAAGTCGCACTAATCCCCAGAGAACAATGTTTGAAAAAGAAGGAAAGAAATAGTGCTGACACTTCACATCAGGTGGGCTTTATCTCAGATTTTCATCACCAATATAAAGAGGTAGAGGGGATTTTTAAGAAATATTGGCATATTCTATGTAGAGACCGACATCTGGGTGAGATTTTACCGGAGAGGCCGAAGTTCATTTATAGAAGGGCTCCAAGTTTTGGCGATAAAGTGGTGCAAAAAATTCTAGACCCACCAGATAGACGTACTCAGAGTTTTGATTTCAAAGGTTTTTTCTCATGCCGCAAGTGCATTTGCTGCAGAACGGTGAATGTGATCAATAGAGGCATGACTAGCGTCACTAATCGTGATGGTGAAGAATTCAAAGTTGAGCAGTTCATCACATGTAATTCGTCTTACGTGGTGTACCTATTATGGTGCCCATGTGGGCTGAGGTATGTGGGACGGACAAAGCGGCTACTTAGGGTACGTATTGCCGAACACTTGGCCAATATTAGAAAGGGCTTTAAAGATCATAGTGTTTCCCTACACTTCAAGGAAAAACACAATCAAGATCCCACTGTGTTACAGTTTTGTGGGATTGACTGCACCTTTCCTGCGTGGAGGGGCTCTAATCGGGTTCGAGATTTGTCCCAACGGGAGACTAAGTGGATTTTTCTGCTTAAGAGTCTCCATCCGAAAGGGATGAATATCGAGCTCGATTTGAATTGCTTTATCAGTAACTTATGAATAATAGGTGTGGTCTGATACTTGGAAAGATATTTGGGGTATTCTCTATCGGTTATTTTCAATACATATGTATTGATTTAGGTTGTACGCTAAGATAATGATATTTTAAAAAAAATTTTTTAGTTAATTTAATATAATGCGTTTTTAAATTAATATTTTAGTTTGTTGAATTTGGGTAGAGTACAAAGAACTCTATCAGATTCACACTATTAGCCTTCATACGCTTCTTAAAATTAGCATATTGTATCGATATGCAGTTTTTATGCGTTTTTAAGAATGCAGTTTTTATGCGTTTTTTTTAAGAATGCAGTTTTTGTGCGTTTTTTTTAAAGAAATGCAGTTCTTTATGCGTTTTTTTAAAGAAATGCAGTTCTTTATGCGTTTTAAAGAAATTTCCATATATTAGAGTAATTGTATTAAAAAACAGGCTACCCTCATACATTGTAGGTACTGATGTATTAGATGTATTTACCTTTTCATGTTTATATATAATATATATTCTTCTTGTGCTGATTGTGAGCGGGGTCACCACCGATATATTGTGGTCATGGGGACCCGGTGTGCGCGCACGTAATTGCGGGATGACGCACGCGAATGGGATACTCAGCATAGGAATGCGCGAGGCTGCACGTTGGATAACGTGCGGGGCACATGTGTGTATGCAACCGCATTTGTTGCAGGATGTTATACGCAATGATAGGCCATAGGATCCCATTAAACCACAAAGGCATATTTGCGCGCATTATGCGCTATGGTATGGTGGGTGGTGGTGGTGCGCATGCATGTGCGCGATACATGAATGATAGTGGTGCGCACGCATATGCGCTATTTGTACCACTTGTGCGCATGTGCACACTTAAGATCCAATCAGCTTGAAAGAGTGAATGATCCAATCAGCCTGAAAGAGTTAATGATCCAATCAGCCTGAAAGAGATAATGAGCAGGAGAGTTTAAATGGGATTGAGGAGTTCATGTAACCAACCCCAATGATTAAGCCACTTCGGTGAAACATGTCTGGGTATGGTTACATGGCAACTGTGAGGAGCATTTAACATTCAACGTTCCAGTTACTGGGTGTGCTGTGCCGTGTGAAGTGAAAGAGAAAGGAGACAGCGTGGAGGGTGAGACATATTGGTATTAACGCCGGGTCCGCCGAGACCATAATATATCGGGTCACCACTGCTGGGTCCTTGTTTCCTGTTGAAAAGTTATGCTGAAGTGCCTTATTTTTATATGAAGGATGTGAGTACAATGGTTGAGGAATTTTGTGTGCTGTTGTAATAAATGGTTTACTCTACTTCACTATTGGAAGCATCTCTTTTTTCCTTATATGTGGAGTGCAATTATCTAACATTCTGTCTGGATCCATCTGTGACCCATGTGGAGCTATTAAGCGAGTTGGCCGAGCATGAGAGTGCAAGGCATATACTGCTGGTGAGTGCGATTCCTTAGGGTGCGGTAGCACTGAACACAGGTGGTGTGGTGGAAGATATTCTTTTCAAGTCACTTCAAGAATTTTGTTTAAAGACACTTCAAAACTTTATTTGCTTCAGGATTTTTCATTCACTTTTCTGTCACTTTTTGAAACATTATCACTACAAGTAACAGTTTATGGACTTTTGTTTGGATTTGTTTCCCTTTTTTGGACACCTGCAAAAACATATAATCACACTTCACTTTAATTTTTCACTTTATGTATATAGGTGATTAATTGTGTTGTTGTTTTTTTAGCACTGTTTATACATATTTTTCAGTATTGTTTACACAGGTTAAATATTTAGTTTATTCACAGACACTGTGATTATTAGCGCTACTGTTTTTATTCATTTAAAATCACTTTACATTATTTATCTATTTAAGTAGCTGCTTAGTTTATTTTTATACACATAGGTGTTTAATTAATTTTTCTTTGTGCGCAGTGGTGGTGTGGAATAGTAGGAGGGCGAGCGATTTTCATACCAGTTTATTTAGACATTATTAATACTCACATTGCACTTTGCACTTACTGGGTGATGTTTTGTTGGTATATTTTTTGTTGGTATATTTTGTGTACTCACAGTACATTTTCTGTATTGATCATTTGCTCCACAGAGCATTGTTTATTATGATAACAGTACGATTGATTTATGAATTTTTTTTTAAAGCGCAACTTTTTACATTTTTATAAAGTATAACTAAAGGCAAAACTTTTTTTTTTTTTTTTTTTGCTTTGGGAGGGATGGGCATCCGCAGGTAGGGTCAAGGGGGGTCAAGTGCCCCCCCTGGAATCAGGGATCTGATCTTAAATTCAGCACAGTTGCGTCGCTATCGGGGTGCGGGCAGCCCGCAACCAGGTGCCTCCTGCCAGTGGGGTGACACCATCAGGTTGCTGTCAAGCCCCCCATCAGTGTAGTGTGACTTTGGCTCTTTTCCCTGCTCAGTCCAGCAGAGAACTCGGCGGCGCTGTGACAGGAGAAAGGCGAGCTGCGGGCTGTCAGGTTTCCCCGCTTGCCCCCCCTTTCTCCTGTCAGGGAGAAGAGACGGCGGTTCTCACCAGTTCCCCGCCCAGCTTCCTGCCCGCTCTGTTCCTACCCTGAGGGCCAATTTAAAAGGAGACTAGGAGAGGAGAGCATCATGGGACATGTAGTCCCAAAGATTGGCGGCCCCATTTTCCACAGGGAGGAGGCTACAGCTCGATCAAGAGAGCTTGAGAGACTGCAACCTGGGAAAAAGCTGAGGGAGAGAGTGCTACAGGACAGAGAACGAGGAGTGTACTGGGCGGAAGCCAGAGAGAGAGAGCCACGCTGCCCAGCGCCACTAGAGAGAGAGCCACGCTGCCCAGCGCCACTAGAGAGAGAGCCACGCTGCCCAGCGCCACTAGAGAGAGAGCCACGCTGCCCAGCGCCACTAGAGAGAGAGCCACGCTGCCCAGCGCCACTAGAGAGAGAGCCACGCTGCCCAGCGCCACTAGAGAGAGCCAAGCTGCCCAGCACCACCAGAGAGCGAGCCACGCTGCCCAGCACCACCAGAGAGAGAAAGACTGAGCCACTAGCAGCGTACAGACATGCTACACTACTGACCAGAGTCACCCCCGGGGAACCCAGAGTGAGCGATCGTCCAGCCGGAGGGATTGGCCATTATCCATTACTTATCCTAGGGACTGTACTACATCTGCAGTCTCTGACCATGATAATGTGATAATGACAGTCGAAAAGGGGCGGTGCATGGGTGACCCTAAAATTATGCCCCTCCCCCCCCCTGAAAAAAGTTCTGCGGATGCCCATGTGCAGGGGGATTAGAACATGTATCTGTTTTCATTGCTGTCTTTGCCCTCGTTGGGGAGTTTCACACTCCCTATTTGTGCTGTTTCCTAGTATCCTTGAAGGTGAAAGTAAAAGAAAATCCCAAACATTGGGTTGTCTCCCTGAAAAGTCATGAAGGGGAATTCTTCCAATGGAAACACTAGTTCTGGTGACCTGGAGTTTCCCCAAGGAATGCCCTTCATTTTCAGGGATCTCCTCTCACTTCCTGTTTTGGCTATGGGACAAGAAGTGAAGGTAAATCTCAATCAGTGGGAGACAAAAATAAATCTGACAGGGGTTATAACTCTCCCCTGCTGTATCCAAAATGAAACATTTTTTAAATGAAATCCAGGGACATTTTTTTTTTTTACTAGTAATGGCGGCAATTAGCGACTCTCTGCCCGTTGCCGCCCGCCTCACAACCTGTCAAGTCTAATGCCCCGTACACACGGTTGGAAATTCCGACGGAAAATGTCTGATCGGACCATGTTGTTGGAAAATCCGACCGTGTGTGGGCTCCATCGGACTTTTTCCGTCGGAATTTCCAAAGGAAAAAATTTGAGATCCTGCTCTCAAATTTTCCGACAACAAAATCCGATCAGACTTTTTCCGATCGTGTGTAGAGAATTCCGACGGACAAAGTGCCATGCATTCTCAGATCGAGACCAAACCTATTGGCTAATAGCCTCTACGTAGTTCCGTCGTACGCAACTAACGTCACCACGTTCAGAATGATTGGATTTTCTGACAACTTTGTCCGACCGTGTGTATGCAACACCAGTGTCGGACAAAATCCGTCGGAAAAAATCAGACGGATTTTGTGGTCGGAATTTCTGACCGTGTGTACGGGGCATTACTCTCCGGGCCCCAGCTACTACTGGGTGGGGAGCGGAGGAAGATCACTCCACCAGGGAAGGCAAGGAGATGGGCAGGTGACTGGCCAGGACTTGAGCCAAGGCAGAAGAACCTGCAAGCTGGAGCGGAATGGGCATGCACCCGAAACTGAAGAAATATTCTCTCTCTGACCAGCACATAATCATCAGAAAGGGCACAGATAATGAAAAAAATACACCCCCACCCCCTAAGCTAGTACCGTAGGAGCGGCAGAGCAGGGGGGTGTAATTCAGATTTTTTCTTTTAATTCTGCACTGACTGTCCTTGAAAATTGCCCCAGCCCCTGTTCAAATCCAATCCGGGGACAAAACCGGGGACAGAATTGGTTCGGGGACAGTATCCTCAATCTGGGGACTGTCCCCGGAAACCGGAGATGTCTGGTCACCCTAAGCTAGGGTGACCAGACATCCCCGGTTTCCGGGGACAATCCCCGAATTGAGGACACTGTCCCCGGACCAAGTCTGTCCCCGGATTGGATTTGAACAGGGGCTGAGGCAATTTCTAAGACAGTCAGTGCAGAATAAAAAAAAAAATCTGAATTACACACCCCTGCTCTGTCGCTCCTACTAGCTTAGGGGGGTGTATTTTTTTTCCATTATCCGTGCCCCTTTCTGATGATCATGTGCTGGTCAGAGCGGAGGGAATATTCCTTCAGTTTTGGGTGCATACCCATTCAGCTCCACTTGCATGTTCTTCTGCCTTGGCTCAAGTCCCGGCCAGCCGCCTGCCTGCTTATCTCCTTGCCTTCCCTGACGGAGTGATCTTCCTCCGCTCCCCACCCAGTAGTAGCCGGGGCCTGGAGAGTAAGACTTGACAGGCTGTGAGGCGGGCGACGACGGGCAGAGAGTTGCTGATTTCCGCCATTACTAGTAAAAAAAAAAAAAATATGTCCCCGGATTTCGTTTTAAAAATCTGGTCACCTTACTTTAAAGTGGATGTAAACCCCCAAAAAAAAATGTTTTTATGTCATAATGTAGAGAATACGATTTCCTTTAATTTGAGCCCAGTCTTGCCAAACAGATTTATTCCAGCCCTGAGAAATCCTCGTTTATTTTTCAGTTAGAAAAATCTTGACAAAGTGCTGAAAACTTTGTCAAAAACGCCCCCCTTGCTGTGAGTGACAGGTGATTTACATATCTCATGCACTAGCCTGAGACAGGCACATCCTGTGTAATTATAAAAAGTGAGAAATCCACCCTTCCCCCACATAACAAATCCTGGTGATGGAAAGGAATGTTATCTGTGATCAGGTGACCTCAGACACACACACTGCACTATAACAACCATCAGATCACTGCATGTTCTACTCTGCCCAGCTCTGACTACATACATCTCCCCTATATTCTTCTTGCTGTTCACTCGAGAATAAATCTTCTTTCATTCTGGTCTGTGGATCTGTGGTCTGTGCCTGTCTCAGGCTAGTGCATGAGATATGTAAATCACCTGTCACTCACAGCAAGGGGGCGTTTTTGACAAAGTTTTCAGCACTTTGTCAAGATTTTTCTAACTGAACAATAAAAGACGATTGCTCAGGGCTGGAGTAAATCTGTGTGGCAAGACTGGGCTCAAATGAAAGGAAATCTTATTCTCTACATTATGGCATCCATTTTTTTGGGGGTTTACATCCACTTTAAGCTCTACTGATGGTCTGCTGCAGTTCCCTTTTCCCACATCCTTCCAAGCGTCCATAAGGCTTAATGACATGTTTGGCCGTGAAGCCAGTGCATGAGAAAGCACCATGTGTTAAAAATAGTGTAACTCCAAGGAGGTGTCATGCTTGATAAAGCCAGTAATTCTGATGACTGTCGGAGGAGCCCGGTAATATATTAAAGTCAGAGCGAGATGAGAATCAGAAAAAGGGAAAAGACTCCCATGGGGGCATAAAATGAAGCATCGGAGGAAGCATCAGGCACGATTACTAATGAAAATGAGCAGACGTAACTGGAAACATATCATAATTTTTCATCTCAAGCAGGGTCCTCTAATATTGCTGTTTAGGGAGGCAAATCCTGGCTGAGTGATGCAAATAAATTCAATCTCTTGATCAAAATAAGAAAGTGACTATGAAATATCACAACTTGCAACACCGAGACCTTCAAACTCCTCAAGAATCAGGGCTGAAAGTCGACACTCATCACCCTTACTTATGACTTCCGTACAGTGCCTTGCACAAGTATTCTCCCCCCTTGGCTTTTTACCTATTTTGTTACATTACAGCCTTTAGTTCAATGTTTTTTTTAATCTGAGTTATATGTGATGGATCAAAACATAGTTTAACTGCTTGCTGCCCGCCCACAAATGACGGCGGGGCGGTGCAGTCCTTGTTCTGCGACGCCACCATATGACGGCAGGCCAGAACGGCCGCTCTCGCGTGCCTGCAGGGATCGCGGCCGCGCCGAGTTGCTAGGACGTGATGCAACCCCCATCTGTGTAAAGAGCCGTGTCCGCTGCTCTTTCACCATGTGATCGGCTGTGTCCAATCACAGCCGGTCACATGTAAACACGGAGATGCCGGTAATCGGCTCTCCTCACCTCACACTGACAGAGTGTGAGGAGAGGAGAGCCGATCAGCGGCATCTCCTCACAGGGGGACATCTAGGAATGTAATCAGGGCACTGATCATCAGTGCCCTGATTACAATAAAGAAATAAAGTGTAACAATAAATGCCCACCAATGCCAGCCTACAGTGCCCACCAATGACAGAATTTAGTGCCCACTGAAAGAGGAGAAAGAATTGACATGACTGAAACTTGAATACAGCCGACAGAGGAATCTCTTATTTTAGGGTCCTGTTATTTACGATGACCACAGTATAGATAAGGTCTGGTAAAAACTGGTTTTGAAATTATGTTTTCAGACAAAGTCAGAACATCCGCATTACTTAGTTAAATCATGTTTTCAGGTAATATCAACCGACAGCTAAAATACTGGTTTAAGACTGAGAGGCTAGATATTTGTATAAGTATTATGTAGACATGTGCAATTCGTTTAGTTCCTAATCTGTTTTTTAACGAATTTTGACAAATTCGTTAATTCCGAATTTCCGAATTCTGATTTCCTAATTTTCGAATTTCCGAATTTCGGATTTTCGGAATTCCGAATTTTCGAAATTCGGAAATTCAAAAATTTGAAAAATCGAAAATCTGAAAAAAAAGAAAATCTGTTAAAAACTAAATAATAACTAACTATTAAATTATAGGTATTGGAATTCCCTTTCAAATTTGGATGTTAGTGAACGTAACGAGTACGAATTTATCCGAAGTTACGAATTATCTGAAATAACGAATGCCGCATCTAACCAAATGGAACTGAACAGATTAATAATAATAAATAACAATAATAATAATAATAAAACCTTTTTATTACTATTAATTATTATTAATTTGTTCCGTTCCATTTGTTTAGATGCAGCATTCCTTATTTCAGATAATTCGTAACTTCGGATAAATTCATACTCGTTAATTTAATAGTTAGTTATTAATTAAACAGATTTTCTTTCTTTTTTTCAGATTTTCAAATTTTGGGATTTTCAAATCTTTGAATTCCCGAATTCCGAAAATCCGAAAAACCAAAAATATAAAATTCGGAAATTCAATAATTCGGAAATTCGAAATTCGGAAGTTCGTAAATACGAAAATACGAAATTCGGAAATTCGGAAATTCGAAAATTCGAAAATTCGAAAATTTGAAAATTTGAACATTTGAAAATTCGGAAATACGAAATTCGGAAATACGAAATTTGGAAATTCGAAATTCAAAAATTCGGAAATTTGAAAATACGAAATTTGAAAATACGAAATTCGGAAATACGAAATTCGGAAATACGAAATTCGGAAATACGAAATTCGGAAATACGAAATTCGGAAATACGAAATTCGAAAATTCGGAAAATAGAAATGTGAAAATTCTCGAAATTTCCGAATTTTCGATTTTCCGAAAAAAGCAAAAAAACGAATGAAACGAAAATGAACAACTTTTTTGTCAGTGCACATGTCTAGTAGTATGTGTCATGTGATGAACTTTGTTCATAATTTGTATAAAGATGCAAGTCTTACCATTAAAGCCAAGCTTTCAGTGAATGACTCTCTCTTGTCTGCATTGAATGCTTCCGGAGCTCTGAAAGAATTCTACTGATTGTCCCAGATCTAAGCAGAATTAACCCTTACACCCACCAGTGGCAGCAATCAGTGCCCACCACTGCCCACAAGTGCCACAAATCAGTGCACATTCGCCATTCCAGTCAGTACTGGCAATCAGTGCCGCCTATCAGTGCTGCCCATCAATGCCCATCACTGCTGTCCATCATTGCCCATCAGGGTCACCCATTAGTGCCACCCATCAATGCCCATCAGTGCCCATCTGTACCACCTATTCATGCTGCCTATCCGTGACCACCAGTGCCGCCTATCAGTGCCCGTCACTGTTGCCTATCAGTGCCCATAAGTGCCACCCAACAGTGACCATCAGTGCCACCTAACAGTGCTCATCAGTGCCACCTACCAGTGCCCATAAGTGCGGCATATCAGTGCCATCTCATCAATGCCCATCAGTTCAGCCTATCAGTGCCGCCTCATCAGCGCACATCAGTGAAGGCGAAAAATGACTTAGTTACAAAATTTACTGACAGAAAAAAGTAAAAAAAAACAGCAGTGATTAAATACCACCAAAAGAAAGCCCTATTTGTGTGAAGAAAATGATAAAACAATTTGTTTGGGTACAGTGTAGCATGTCATTGAAATTGTCATTTAAAGTGCGACAGCGCTGAAAGCTGAAAAATGGCTTGGGCAGGAAGGGACTGTTAGTGTCTGGTAGGCAAATAGTTAAGTTGGTAAAATTAGAAACATATATACATAAAACTATTTTTCAGAAATTAAAAACTGATAACTGGCATGTGCGTATGTATTCACCCCCTTTATTATGAAGCCCATAAAAATCTCTGGTGCAACCAATTACCTTCACATAATTAGTGAAATGATGTCCACCTGTGTGCAATCTAAGTGTCACATGATCTGTCATTACATAGACACACCTTTATGAAAGGCCCCAGAGGCTGCAACACCTAAGCAAGAGGCACCACTAACCAATCACTGCCATGAAGACCAAGGAACTCTCCAAACAAGTAAGGGACAATGTTGTTGAGAAGTACAAGTCAGGGTTGGGTTATAAAAAAAATTATCCAAATCTTTGATGATCCCTAGGAGCACCACCAAATCTATCATAACCAAATGGAAAGAACATGGCACAACAACAAACCTGCCATGAGATGGCCGCACACCAGAACTCACGGAGCGGGCAAGGAGGGCATTAATCAGAGAGGCAGCACAGAGACCTAAGGTAACCCTGGAGGAGCTACAGAGTTCCACAGCAGAGACTGGAGTATCTGTACATAGGACGACAATAAGCCGTACGCTCCATAGAGTTGGGCTTTATGGCAGAGCGGCCAGAAGAAAGACATTACTTTCAGCAAAAAAACAAATGGGACATTTTGAGTTTGCGAAAAGGCATGTGGGAGACTCCCAAAATGTATGGAGGAAGGTGCTCTGGTCTGATGGATGGAGGAAGGTGCTCTGCTCAGATGAGACTAGAATTTAACTTTTTGGCCATCAAAGAAAACACTATGTTTGGCGCAAAACACATAACATCACATCACCCAAAGAACACCATCCCCACTGTGAAACATGGTGGTGGCAGCATCATACTGTGGGGATGTTTTTCAACAGTCGGGACTGGGAAACTGGTCAGGGTTGAGAGAAATATGGATGGTGCTAAATACAGGGATATTCTTGAGCAAAACCTGTAGCACTCTGTGTGTGATTTGAGGCTAGGACGGAGGTTCACCTTCCAGCAGGACAATATTAATTTCCAAATGAAATCTTCTTCAGTTACCATTGATTGCTATATATATATATATATATATATATATATATAGAGGCCTATTGACGGTCACCTCAATATTAATTACAGCAGAATATATAGAGACATGTCAGGCTGAGGATTGTAGCGTGTAGTGTACATATCACAGAGCAGCATATGGCTCCTTCATGATATTCGCCCAAAATAAGAAATTCTCCCAACTTTTCATCTTCCCGGGGAGGCTGTACGGAGGATTCCCCATAAATGTTGGCAGATTGCTCAGTATTGCGATGCAGCATATGTCTCCAGACAGAGCGCTTCATCCCGGGCCGGCCTAATTAACACATCAGTAGAAGTCACAGTAGAAGTTTGTCTTGTCTAGGCGACTGCTCACGTGTTTGGTGAAGGGTCATTAATCTCCTTGTGGAGACATCTGTGTTTCATTGTGTCACCTCATTCTTTTTTAAGTGATTCGTTTTTTTTGTTGGATTAAACCACGACTAAATAAAATGTATTGTATTATATGTATTTAATCCAATGTATTCTTTTATTTTCAATATACATACATGTAGAAATAAACCGGGCGTTCTCAACCAGGGTTCCTCCAGGGGTTGCTGGGGGTTCCTCGATCTGTGGCTAGTTGACCTTCTATCTGATGGTGCTTTCATAGTTTCAGGTTCATTGTCACTTGGCAGAGCCAGCAGCATGACACCAATGATCATTTTCAGCTGGTTGCAAGGGTGGCATTCTAACCACCACTGTAAAGGGTCATTCCTTTAAACACCTCAATACCAGACACTTAAGCCCCATACACACGCTCGGATTATCCGAGGACCAGGTCCGTCGGATCATGTCCGTCGTACTTTGTCCGATGTTGGTTTTGCGTACACACGGTCGGACAAAGTTGTCGGAAAATCCGATCATTCTGAACGTGGTGACGTTTGTTGCCTACGACGGGACTACGTAGAGGCTAGTAGCCAATAGCTTTGGTCTTGTAATGTGATCTGAGCATGCGTAGCACTTTGTCCGCCGGAATTCGCTACACACGATCGGATTTGGTGTGATCGGACTTTGTTGTCAAAAAATCTATCCAGCAGGAGATAGGACTTTGTCCGTCGGACAATCCGATGGAAACTGTCCGATGGTGCCTACACACGGTCGGAATTTCCGACAACATTGTCTGATAGGACAGAATCCATCGGAAAATCCGACCGTGTGTATGGGGCTTTAGACACCTTCCCGCCCAAGCCAATTTTCAGATTTCAGCGCTGTCGCAATTTGAATGACAATTGCGCGGTCGTGCTACACTGTACCCAAACAAATTTTTTATAATTTTGTTCCCACAAATAGAGCTTTATTTTGGTGGTATTTGATCACCTCTGCGATTTTTATTTTTTGTGCAACAAACAAAAAAAGACCGAAAATTTTGCAAAAAAACAAGTTTTTCTTTGTCACTGTTAATTTTTTTTGTAAATAAGTGCGTTTTCTTCTTCAATGATGGGCACTGATATGGCTGCACTGATGGGCACTGATAAGGCGGCACTGATGGGCACCGATGAGGTGGCACCAATGAGGTGGCACCGATGAGGTGGCACTGATGGGCACTGATGGGCACTGATAGGTGGCACTGATTGGTGGCACTGGTATGCAGCACTGATGGGCACTCAGGTGGCAGTGATGGGAACTCATGGGTGGCACTGATGGGCACTCATAGGCGGCACTGATGGGTACTTATGGGTGGCACTGATGCACACATATAGGTGGCACTGATAGGTGGCATGGATGGGCACTGATGGGCACTAATAGGTGGGCATGGATGGGCACTGATAGGTGGCACTGATGGACGCTGATGGGTGTCACTGATGACACTGATGGGTGGCATTGCTGGGCATCCCTGTTTTAAAACATAAATATGATGTGCCAATCAGTGCCCATCTGTGGGCACTGATTGGCATATTTTGTGCATTTTTTTTAACATGTGGATGGCCATGGGGGCGTTACCTGGCCATCCACATGCTGGGGGCTTCCCTGGTGGTCCTGGGGGCTTCCCTGGTAGTCCAGTGTGGGCATCTGAGCGGGGGCTGCGCTGATAAACAATCAGCGCATACCCCCCCTGTCAGGAGAGCCGCCGATCGGCTCTCCTCTACTTGTGTCTGTCAGACGCGAGTGAGGAAAAGCCGATCAACGGCTCGTCCTGTGTACATCGTAATCAGCCGTGATTGGACACGGCTGATCACGTGGTAAAGAGCCTCCGCCGGAGGCTCTTTACCAAGATCAGTGTAGCGGTGTGTCAGACTGACATACCGTTCCACCGATCGCCGCGATTTGCGCCCCCACGGGCGCGCGGTGGCTGTTATCCTGAAGGACGTCATATGACGCCCAGTCGGGATAACGAAACCACTTCCCGGACGTCAATCTGCTATTGACCGGGCGGGAAGTGGTTAACTGACCACTAATGTAAGAGGCATTTTCCTTCATACCCCTGAAGGACTAATGTTAGCCGGGGTTCCCAGCCACCAGAAAATAATTTCAAGGGTTCCTCTGGGGGAAAAAGGTTAAGAAAGGCTGAAATAAACATTCAATACAGAGTTTATTCACAGTAGAGGATTCACAGATTATTTTTTTGTTTTGTTTGTTTTATAAAAAGGCATAGAAGGAGCTGTTTGTTTTCGGACTGTCTCTTTCTTTTCCAATAAGTTTTATTGTTTCTTAGCAGCAATTGTGTTTGCTATATTATGATGGGGTCTTCAAAAAGTTTCCGCACTTTTTGGTCTTCCTGGCAAAGCCAGCTAGCCTTGCAGTTTAGTATAATGCCGCATACACACAAACGGAAATTTCGGCCAGCAAAAGACAGATGAGAGCTTTTCATCGGAAAATGCGACCGTATGTAGGCTCCATCGGAATTTTGCTGGCCGTATTCCCGCCAGCAAAAATTTGAGAGCACGTTCTCAATTTTTCCGACGGAAATTCCGATCGGGTGTATGCAATTCCGACACGCACAATTCGACGCATGCTCGGAAGCATTGAACTTGATTTTTTTCTCGGCTCGTCGTAGTGTTGTACGTCACCGCGTTCTTGGCGGTCAGAATTAGGTGTGACCGTGTGTAGGCAAGACAGCTTGAGCGGAATTCCATCGGGAAAACCATCAGAGCTTTTTCCAACGAGAATTCCGACCGTGTGTACGCGGCATTAGAGTTCTCACGCTGTAGTGAAAATGGCTGCAAAACGTATACAAAGAAAAGTGTGGAAATGTTTTAACCGCTTCAGCACCGGGCAATTTTACCCCCTTCCTTACCAGAGCACTTTTTGCAAACCGACACTGCGTCGCTTTAACTAACAATTGCGCGGACGTGCGACGTTACACCCAAACAAAATTGACGTCCTTTTTTTCCCACAAATAGAGCTTTCTTTTGGTGGTATTTGATCGCCTCTGCGGTTTTTATTTTTTGCGCTATAAACAAAAGAAGAGCGACAATTTTGAAAAAAAAAAAAACACAATATTTTTTACTTTTTGCTATAATAAATATCCCATTTTTTAAAAAAAAAACGATTTTTTTACTCAGTTTAGGCCGATACGTATTCTTCTACATATTTTTGGTAAAAAAAATTGCAATAAGCGTATATAAATCGGCTTGCGCAAAAGTTATAGCGTCTACAAAATAGGGGATAGATTTTTTTTTTTTTTTACGATTAATGGCGGCGATCTGCGATTTTTTTTTTTTTTTTTTTTTCATGACTGCGACATTGCGGCGGACACTTCGGTCACTTTTGACACATTTTTGGGACCATTCACATTTACACAGCGATCGTTGCTATAAAATTGCAGTGATTACTGTGTAAATGTGACTGGCAGAGAAGGGGTTAACACTAGGGGGCGCTGCAGGGGTTAATGTGTTCCCTAAGGTAGTGATTCAAACTATGGGGGGAGGGGACTCACAAGGGGAGGAGACCGATCGGTGTTCCTCTGTACTGGGATCACATGATCGGTCTCCTCTCCACTGACAGGACGTGGAGCTGTGTGTTTACAATCACAGCTCATCGCGACCACCGGGCACCCGCACCGGGTCCTGAGCGACGCTGCGGGCGCGCGCGCGTGCCCCCTAGGCGGCCGGGAATGGGAGGACGTCATATGACGCCCACCCAGGATGGGAGATCCACCTTGTGGGCGTCATATGACTATGGGCGGGATGGGAAGTGGTTAAAGAACCATCGTAGGTTTTTTTTTTTTTGTTTGCTATTTTTTACCTGCAGAAGTGGAGTTACCCTTTAAAGTCCAGTTTATTAAAGCGGAGTTCCACCCAAAAGTGGAACTTCCGCTTTAAGCAATCCTCGCCCGCCCCCCCCCCCCCCTACATACCACATTTGGCATGTCATTTTTTTTGGGAGGGGGGTGCTTTTTGTAGCTGCTGACTTATATGAAGACTGATGTCACTGGCTTAGTTTTTGCTGTACTGCACTGCGGTATATGTCAGAGCTAGTTAAATGTATAATAATAATAGTGTGTGACTGTGGGGGGGGGGGGGGGGCATTAGAGTGTAAGCCCTTCTGTTACAGAGACTGACGTGGCTGTGGGGGGGGGGGGGAGGACATTAGAGTGTTATCCCTTCTGGTACAGAGACTGACGTGGCTGGGGGGGGGGGGGGACATTAGAGTGTAAGCCCTTCTGGTACAGAGACTGACGTGGCTGTCGGGGGGGGGGGACATTAGAGTGTTATCCCTTCTGGTACAGAGACTGACGTGGCTGTGGGGGGGGGGACATTAGAGTGTAATCCCTTCTGTTACAGAGACTGACGTGGCTGTGGGGGGGGGGGACATTAGAGTGTAAGCCCTTCTGGTACAGAGACTGACGTGGCTGTGGGGGGGGGGACATTAGAGTGTAAGCCCTTCTGTTACAGAGACTGGTACAGAGACTGATGTGGCTGTGGGGGGGGGGGGACATTAGAGTGTTATCCCTTCTGGTACAGAGACATTAGAGTGTAAGCCCTTCTGGTACAGAGACTGACTGTGGGGGGGGGGGGGACATTAGAGGGGGGGGGTGGGGGGGGGGGGGGGACATTAGAGTGTTATCCCTTCTGGTACAGAGACTGACGTGGCTGTGGGGGGGGGGGGGGGACATTAGAGTGTAAGCCCTTCTGGTACAGAGACTGACGTGGCTGTGGGGGGGGGGGGGACATTAGAGTGTAAGCCCTTCTGGTACAGAGACTGATGTGGCTGTGGGGGGGGGACATTAGAGTGTAAGCTCCTCTGGTACAGAGACTGATGTGACTGTGGGGGGGGGACATTAGAGTGTAAGCTCCTCCGGTACAGAGACTGATATGACTGGCTCAGCGTTCTCTGTACAGCACTGCGGTATATGTCAGAGCTATATAAATGAGTAACGCTGATCCAATGCCCATAGATGTATAGGAAAGAGTATTACAGAGTGACCTCAATGACACATCTCAGTGCGGATTTTCTTTCCCCTGAACAATATAAAATGTTCTCAGAACACATGAGTGGAGTCTGGACAGCCGTCGGAGTACAGCACCGAGCTCAGTGGAGGTTGCGGAGTAGCGCAGAGTTCACAGATGATGTTCCCCATCGGATGACTTGAAGGAAAGGAAGTCAGGCTGTACTGAAGGTTTGATCCTAATTGCCTCGGACAGGTATGACAAGCATTTGTTTAAAGTTCACATCCGATGGAGACTCAACGAATCTTTACTAACCGACCACCAAACATGAAATAGCCCCGAAAGAAATATACAGTGAAATGCTAGGCCTCCTTCCACTATCGCAGCGCTATTGATATATCAGGATTCATAGACTATATAGAGCAGGGATATGCAATTAGCGGACCTCCAGCTGTTGCAAAACTACAAGTCCCATCATGCCTCTGGGTGTCATGCTTGTGGCCATCAGAGTCTTGTTATACCTCATCAGCTGGAGGTCTGCTAATTGCATATCCCTGATATAGAGCTTCCACACAATTAAATGTCAGCGCGGTATACAACAAATAAAACAACTGCCGCTTAAAATTGCACATGCATAAAAACATCAAAGAAAATAATAATAAAAAGTGCACAAGTTCAACTCAGGAGCCTATGATTATTATAGCAGCGCTACTGTCCTAAAGTTTATGATCAGCTTTCATGTGTAAAAAACACACAAGGAATAAGTGTAGTATGTTATATGTAGTGTTTTTTTTATGTATTTTATATATGGTGTTATATGTAGGCATTCTAATGCCTCGTACACACGAACGGAATTCTCGTCAGAATAAACTCTGGCGGTTTTTCCAATGGAATTCCGATGGAATTCCGCTCAAGCTGTGTTGCCTACACACGATCACACCAAATTCCGACGGTCAATAACACAGCGCATAAAACACGATCGACAGCACTATAAAAGGGAAGTTTAATGCTTCCGAGCATGCGTCGAATTGTTTCCGAGCATGCGTCGGAATTTTGCGTGTCGGAATTGCATACACACGATCGGAAAATCCGATACAAAGGTTTTCCGTCGGAAAAATTGAGAACAGGTTCTCAATTCAAAGTCCGTCGGAAATTCCGACAGAAAAAGACCGATGGGCATACACACGGTCGGAAAATCCGATGAAAAGCTCCCATCGGACTGTTTCCATCGGAAATTCCGACCGTGTGTACGCCGCTTTAGACAAGTCCATTCTAGGCAGGCCACATTGGTAGCTGTTAATCTAATTGTGCATAGACTCTGTTCTACACATCAAAAGGGTGTTAAGGTGGTATCTGTTAATCTAATTGCGTATACTTGTTGATGTTGATGTGTGAAAATATAGATTGGGCATTGGAGTCTATTCTACACCTCAAAAGGGTGTTCAGGTGGCATCTCTTAATCTAATCAGTAGTCACACATATCAAAGGGGACTTGTTGATGTTGATATGCAAGAATGCAAATTAGGGCAGTCTATGACTGCAGCTGAATATAACCTTGGGTTCAGTCTAATCTGTCTCTGAGGAGGGTTTTTGTGATTATGAAGGCATAGGTCTAGGGAAAATATTCCTTGTCATAGGTACTCTGTTGGATTTTTATCATCTGTTGCAAGACTGTTCTGTTTTGGAAGCCAATAAAGTCTCTCTCTGGAAGAATTGGGTTTGCTGTGGGACAATACTTATTAATAACTACAAACCATCTAAACCACGATATATTATATCACTACAGTAAGCAGTTGACAGATGGTGAGAAAATTCCCAGAAACCTCAGATGGTGGTCCTGCTATGTTACAAAATTAAACACCCCACACCGAAGTCTGTAAATTACACTCCCCTTCGGTAAGGTGACCAGATTTTTAAAATAAAATCCGGGGACATATTTTTTTTTTACTAGTAATGGCAGCAATCGGTGACTCTTTGCCCATCTCCGCCACCGCCACCCGCCTCACAGCCTGTCAAGTCTTATGCCGCGTACACACGGTCGGAATTCTCATCGGAAAAAGCTCTGATGGTTTTCCTGTCGGATTTCCGACGGAATTTCGCTCAAACTGTCTTGCCTACACACGGTCACACCAAATTCCGACGGTCAGTAACACAGCGGCATAAAACGCGTTCGACAGCACTTTAAAAGGGAAGTTTAATGCGTCCGAGCATGCGTCAAATTGTTTCCGAGCATGCGTCGGAATTTTGCGTGTCGGAATTGCCTACACACGATCGGAAAATCTGATAGAAAGGTTTTCCGTCGGAAAAATCTAGAACAGGTTCTCAATTCAAAGTCCGTCGGAAATTCTGACAGAAAAAGACCGATGGGCATACACACGGTCGGAAAATCCGATGAAAAGCTCCCATCGGACTGTTTCCATCGGAAATTCCGACCGCGTGTACGCGGCATTACTCTCCGGGCCCCAGGTACTACTGGGTAGGGAGCAGAGGAAGATCACTCCACCAGAGAAGGCAGATAAACAGGCAGGCGGCTGGCCGGGACTTGAGCAAAGGCAGAAACAGAAGAAATAGTCCCTCCACTCCGACCAGAACATGATCATCAGAAAGGGGCACAAATAATGTAAAAAAATAAACCCCCATAAGCTAGTAGGAGCGGCAGAGGAGGGGGGGGGGGGGGTGCAATTCAGATTTTTTTTTTTTTTTTATTATTCTGCACGGACTGTCTTTGAAATTGCCCCAGCCCCTGTTCAAATTCCAATCCGGGGACAAAACCGGGGACAGACTTGGTCCGGGGACAGTGTCCTCAATTCGGGGACTGTCCCTGGAAACCGGGGATGTCTGGTCACCCTACCCTTCGGGGTTCACACTCACCAGAGGGATGGATAAATCGGGCGTAGCTATGTAAACAGCAGCTATCTTCAGCGTCCCGGAAGGTGTCACAGTATATCTCGGACAGAAAGAGGGCTCATATTTGAAAGATAAATAGTGCATTTTATATACAACTATAGAGATCAGACCAAAATGAAGGACAAATGGGGAGGAAAGAGGGACAAATCAGGGACAGTTGGGAGCCAGGGGCGGACTGACCATTCGGCCACTTGGGCACTTCCCGAGGGCCCCGGGCCACTAGAGGGCCCCATCAGGGTTGCCAGCCTCAGTAAAACCAGGGACAGTATGTAAAAATCTGTTTTTTTTTTTTACATCCGTTTCTGAAATGTCCCTTGCCGACATCCTTTTGGTCTAAAAATCCAGAGATTATAGCTGCCCCACCTCTCCAGTACCTTCTCAGCCAATAGAAACATGTCTGTGTATACTGTGTGTACATGTATGTGTATACTGTGTGATTGTATACTGTGTGTGTGTGTATATACTGTGTGGCCCCATAATCTCTGATTGCCTGGGGGCCCCATAATCTCCTATTGCCCGGGGGCCCCATGAGTTGTCAGTCCGCCCCTGTTGGGAGCTATGCTGGAAGGTGCCACAGTATATCCGGAAATCCCCACCGATTCTCGGACAGAAAGAAGGCTCAAATAGCTCTCTCAATTTATTGAAAAAAAAGTATTCCGTACAGGGTCATCGGTCCAACAGCCTCAAACTATCTAGGCAAAAGATGAGCGTTCCAAACCACCAGGAAATGGTGCCACTAACACTCTATGGGAAGCCGCCTCCAGCGCTTGCTTCCTGGTTTGTCTCTTCCTGGTCGCGGAGCGCACTCATTACATAGTTACATAGTAGGTGAGGTCGAAAAAAGACACAAGTCCATCAAGTCCAACCTATGTGTGTGATTATAGTAACCCTATCGACTGGGATTTTCACACACAACCATCTCTCAGGTTTACAGAGAATGGTGGGAAAAATAGAAAATATCCAGTGAGCGGCAGTTGTGTGGAGGAAAATGCCTTGTTGATATCAGAGGTCAGAGAAGAATGGGCAATGGGAATGGTTCCAGATGATAGAAAGGCAACAGGAACTCACATTACCACTCGTTACATCCAAGGTATGCAGAATACCATCTCTGAATGCACAACACATCTAACCTTGAAACAGATGGGCTACAGCTGCACACACTTTCAGCTGCGACTTCAGCCGTGACATTCAGATGGTGGGGTCAGAATTTGGCGTAAACACCATGAAAGCATGGGTCCATCCTGTCTTTGGGCCCCTTAGCACCAATTGAGCATGGTTTAACCACTTAAGCCTTGGACCATTTGGCTGGCCAAAGACCAGAGCACCTTTTGCGATTCGGCACTGCATCGCTTTAACTGACAATTGCGCGGTCGTGCGACGTGGCTCCCAAACAAAATTGACGTCCTTTTTTTCCCCACAAATAGAGCTTTCTTTTGGGGGTATTTGCTCACCTCTGATTTTTTATTTTTTTGCGCTATAAACAAAAAAAGAGCGTCAATTAAAACAAAAAAAGCAATATTTTTTACTTTTTGCTATAATAAAAATCCACAAAAAATATATAAATTTTTTTTTTTTTCCTCAGTTTAGGCCGATATGTATTCTTCTACATATTTTTGGTAAAAAAAAATTGCAATAAGTGTTTATTGATTGGTTTGCGCAAAAGTTATAGCGTCTACAAAATAGGGGATAGTTTTATGGCATTTTTATTAATATATTTTTTAATAGCAATGGCGATTTTTATCATGACTGCGACATTGCGGCGGACAGATCGGACACTTTTGGCGCTATTTTGGGACCATTCACATTTATACAGCGATCAGTGCGATTAAAATGCATTGATTCCTGTGTAAATGTGACTAGCAGTGAAGGGGTTAACCACTAGGTGGCGCTGTAGGGGTTAAGTGTGTCCTAGGGAGTGATTCTAACCGTGGGGGGGGGGCTGTGTGTGACACGACACTGATCGCAGATTACAGGGAGCTGTGATCAGTGTCCTGTCACTAGGCAGAATGGGGAGATGCTTGTTTACATCAGCATTTCCCCGATCTTCCTCCCCGTGAGAGGATCGCGGGTATCCCCACGGACATCGAGTCCGCGGGACCTGCGATCACACTCACGGAGCTCCCGGCGTGCGCACACCAGCAACCCGCCTCTTAAAGGGCAACGTACAGGTATGTTAATCTGCCTGTACGTGCCCTTCTGCCGACATATATATCAGCGTGAGCCGGTCGGGAAGCGGTTAATCACCACGGCCTACCTGAGTATTGTTGCTGACCATGTCCCTCCATTTATGACTACAGTGTCCCCATCTTCTGATGGCTCCTTCCAGCAGGATAATGCACCATGTCACAAAGCTCCAATCATCTCACCACTGGACAATGAGGTCACTGTCCTCCAATGGCCTCCACACTCACTAGATCTCATCCAATGGTCTACACACTCACCAGATCTCATCCAATGGTCTGCACACTCACCAGATCTCAATCCAATGGTCTGCACACTCACTAGATCTCAATCCAATGGTCTGCACACTCACTAGATCTCAATCCAATGGTCTGCACACTCACTAGATCTCAATCCAATGGTCTGCACACTCACCAGATCTCAATCCAATGGTCTGCACACTCACCAGATCTCATCCAAGGGTCTGCACACTCACCAGATCTCATCCAAGGGTCTGCACACTCACCAGATCTCAATCCAATGGTCTGCACACTCACCAGATCTCAATCCAATGGTCTGCACACTCACCAGATCTCATCCAAGGGTCTGCACACTCACCAGATCTCATCCAATGGTCTGCACACTCACCAGATCTCATCCAATGGTCTGCACACTCACCAGATCTCATCCAATGGTCTGCACACTCACCAGATCTCATACAATGGCCTACACACTTACCAGATCTCATCCAATAGAGCACCTTTGGGATGTGGTGGAGATTCTAATCATGGATGTGCATCCGACAAATCTGCATCAACTGTGTGATCCTATCATGTCACTTTGGAGCAAAATCTCTGAGGAATGTTTCCAACACCTTGTTGTATCTAGACATGTGCACAACAAAAAAATGTGTTTATTTTCGTTTCGTTTTTTTTGTTTCAGTTGATTCATAACGATTTGTAAATTCGTAAGTTGTCGGTGTTCGTATTCGTAACGATTCGTAAAGTCGTAAGTTGTCGGTGTTCGTATTCGTAACGATTCGTAAATTCGTAAGAGTTATTTTTTCGTTGATTCTTTTTTCTGTTAGTTTAATTTTCGTTTATTTTGAAATTCGGACGCATTCGCATTTTCGTAGATTTAGTTACATTCGTACTTTCGTAATATTGTTTTCGTAGATTTGTAATCGGAGCATAATTCATAATTTTATGTAATGTGTATGCTATTATTACATTTTAAGAGACACGGAAAATTACCAATCGAAAAAAAAAAGTTACGAATGTACGAATTTTTTAAGTTCAATCCATTCGAAGCACGTTAAGCAGCGCCATTGTAAGAGACACGGAAAATTACGAAAAAAAAAAAAAAAAAGTTACGAATGTTCGAATTTTTTTCGTTCAATCCATTCGAGGCACGTTAAGCAGCGCCATTGTAAGGGACACGGAAAATTACCAATTCAACAAAAAAAAAAAGTTACGAATGTACGAATTTTTTCGTTCATTTTTGATTTTCGTTGTTCCTGGTTTCGTTTTTCGGATTTTCTTCTTTCGTAGTTTCGTTGTTTCTAATTTGGTTATTTCGGATTTTCGTTGTATTCGTTAAATTTTTTAACGAATCGTTCGTTCATTCGTACGATAACGAATGAACGAATATAACGAAAAAAAAAACGAAACGAATTGCACATGTCTAGTTGTATCTATGCCACCAAGAATGAAGGCCAAAGGGGGTCCAACCCGGGACTAGCAAGTTGTACCTAATAAAGCAGGTGTCTTCAAACTACGGCCCTCCAGTTGTTCAGGAACTACAATTCCCATCATGCTTAGTCATGTCTGTGAATGTTAGAGTTTTACAATGCCTCATGGGAAGTGTAGTTCTGTAACAGCTGGAGGGCCGTAGTTTGAGGATCCCTGTAATAAAGTGTCTGGTGAGTGTATATTTTTCTTTTATATAAATAAAATCTAATTAAACGGCCATGATACTTCCACATTGAGAACACTTTTAAAGTCAACGCATTGATGGAAAAGTACTGCTGGATTCTATTCCCTTTGAACTTCATATATTCCTATAGAGATCAGCGCGGTAAGTGTTTGGAAAAGGGACGCCGGGCCGAGGCACAGAAAATAAAAGAGTTTCGTTCGCAGCCAAACTGGCCCTGACAAGATTCATACCGCCAGTGAAAGGAGCCAGCGAGCGCGTCTGCAGAGGGCCGGGATGGGATCTATTAGCGGCCGTGATAAATCGCCACCTCCCAAGGATTGCCGCGTTTAATGAGGTCCTACAAATGTGCTTCTCACATCCAGCTCCTGGAGGTTGGCGGAAGTCTCAAGGCCTCCGAAAATGTTCTGTTACGAGGAGCCGGTCCGGGATCATTATAAATGTAATACTGATGAACTCCTTCTGCAGAAGTAAAGTCAGTTTGGAAGCTCGACCTCAAATACTACTCAAGTCCTTGTATTTGTTCTGGTTCCTACAGTGCCTCGAAAAAGTATTCATACCCCTGAAATTTTCCACATTTTGTCATGTTACAACCAAAAAAGTAAATGTATTTTATTGGGATTTTATGTGATAGACCAACACAAAGTGGCACATAATTGTGAAGTGGAAGGAAAATGATAAATGGTTTACCACATTTTTTATAAATAAATATGTGAAAAGTGTGGGGGGGGGGCATTTGTATAGCGCCCCCCGGAGTCAATACTTTGTGGAACCGCCTTTCTCTGCAATTACAGCTGCAAGTCTTTTTGGGGGTGTCTCTACCAGCTTTGCACATCTAGAGAGGACATTTTTGCCCATTCTTCTTCTCTGCAAAACATCTCAAGCTCTGTCAGATTGGATGGAGAGCGTCTGTGAACAGTATTTTTCAAGTCACAGATTCTCGATGTGATTTAGGTCTGGACCGTGTGACTGGGCCATTCTAACACATGAATATGCTTTGATGTAAACCATTCCATTGTAGCTCTGGCTGTATGTTTCGGGTCGTTGTCCTGCTGGAAGGTGAACCTCCCCCCCCAGTCTCAAGTCTTTTGCAGACTCTAACAGGTTTTCTTCTAAGATTGTCCTGTATTTGTTTCCATCCATCTTCCCATCAACTCTGACCAGCTTCCCTGTCCCTGCTGAAGAAAACCATCCCCACCACATGATGCTGCCACCACCATGTTTCACGGTGGGGATGGTGTGTTCAGGGGTGATGTGCAGTGTTAGTTTTCCCCACACATAGGGTTTTGCTTTTAGGTCAAAAAGTAGAATTTTCATCTCATGTGAGCAGATCACCTTCTTCCACATGTTTACTGTGTCCCCCACATGGCTTCTCACAAACTGCAAACAGGACTTCTTATGACTTTCTTTCTCCAATGTCTTTCTTCTTGTCACTCTTCCATAAAGGGCAGATTTGTGGAGAACACGACTAATAGTTGTCCTGTGGACAGATTCTCCCCCCTGAGCTGTGGATCTCTGCAGCTCCTCCAGAGTTCCCATGGGGCTCTTGGCTCTTCTCTGATGAATGCTCTCCTTGCCCGGCCCGGTCAGTTTAGGTGGACGGCCATGTCTTGGTAGGTTTGCAGTTGTGCCATACTCTTTCCCTTTTCCGATGATGGATTGAACAGAGCTCCGTGAGATGTTCAAAGCTTGGGAGATTTTTTTATAACCCAACCCTGCTTTATACTTCTCCACAACTTTATCCCTGACCTGTCTGGTGTGTTCCTTGGCCTTCATGATGCTGTTTGTTAGATTCTCTAACAAACCTCTGAGGGCTTCACAGAACAGCTGTATGTATACTGAGATTCAATTACACTCTATTTACTAATTAGGTGACGATTGGTTCCAGTAGATTTTAGTTAGGGGTATCAGAGTAAAAGGGGCTGAAACAAATGCCCCCCCCCCCCCCCACACACACACACTTTTCACATATTTATTTGTAACAAATTTTGAAAACAATTTATCATTTTCCTTCCACTTCACAATTATGTGCCACTTATTATTATTATTATACACGCTTTATATAGCGCCAACAGTTTTTGCATTGCTTTACAATGTAGAGGGGGGACACCACAATTACAGTACAGTTCAATACAGAAGGTACAGGAGGGACCGGCTCATAGATCTTACATTCTAAAGAGAGGGGGCGGTGGAACAAAAGGTAATAGATGTGGCAGATGATTTGACGGGGGTGGCTCGGGGACAGTTGTTAGGTCGGGGGGTGAGATAGGCTTCCCTGAATAAATGAGTTTTCATGGATCTCCTAAAGGTGGACAGGGTAGGGGCTAATCGGATAAACCGGGGCAGGGAGTTCCAGAGGATGGGAGAGGCTTTGGAGAAGTCCTGAAGGCGAGCATGGGAGGAGGTAACAAGGGAGCTAAAGAGCAGGAGGTCCTGGGAGGAGCGGAGGGGACGATTTGGGGGATATCTGCAGATGAGGTTGGTGATGTAGATGGGGGCGATGATGTGGATGGCTTTGTATGTTATGGTTAGTATTTAGAATTTTATATGGTGGGGTAGGGGAAGCCAGGGAAGGGATTGGCAGAGAGGGGCAGCAGTCCTGGATCTGTTAGTGAGGTGTAGGGATGAGCTTCGAGTTCGTAATGTATTGTATAACATTGTATCATTGTGTCATTCTTCAGAGAAATAAAATCACCGTCCAAAAAAAAACACAGAGATTTTCTGAAATCCGTCTTCTGATAGCCGGCAATTCGAGGCGAGCGTCGCGCTGAAGGTGAAAGCGAAAATCTACAGCTGTGCCGAACGCCCCGGGCGTACTCCTATCTTTAAACGGCGGGTGTTTTTTTTGAAGAGCGGAATATTTTTAATTATACATTTTATGGCGGAGTCTCTTCATCAAATAAACATCCTGCGTTTTATACCCGCTTCTGGGAAAGGAGAAAAAATAAATAAAAAATCTCATTGCGACGTGTGAGTACCGCTTACCTTGCGGAAATGGCTTTCCCAAAATACCGCGTGATTCTTAAATACAGCCGGGATGGAACGGAGTCTTTATGGCAAATGTTTGTTGCTGGTTCTGTGCTTCTCAATGGGGTGATCAAACTTGCAGCATCTCCTATTTGCAGATCTGACAGTTTCATATTACAGGCAACTGGCTCATTCATACCACAACACATTGACATTTCTTTGCGCTGCTTTTTTTTTTGTATGTGTTGTAATGGGTTGGCGTGCATTTTACATATGTTGTGTTTATTTTTGGGGGAGTTTTTTGTGATACAGTACACTATGTTAATGTTTTATATTGTTTTATTATTTATGTTTTATATTGTTTATGTTTATGTTTTATTCTTTATGTTTTATATTGTTTATGTTTTATTATTTATGTTTTATATTTTTTAATGGGTTGGCGTGCATTTTACATACGTTGCGTTTTATTTTTGGGGGAGTTTTTTGTGATACAGTGCACTATGTTAATGTTTTATATTGTTTATGTTTTATTCTTTATGTTTTATATTGTTTGTTTATGTTTTATTATTTGTTTTATATTGTTTATGTTTTATTGTTTATGTTTTATATTGTTTATGTTTATTTTTTATTATTTATGTTTTTTATATTTTTTTAATGGGTTGGCGTGCATTTTACATACGTTGCGTTTATTTTTGGGGGAGTTTTTTGTGATACAGTGCGCTATGTTAATGTTTTATATTGTTTATGTTTTATATTGTTTATGTATTATATTGTTTATGTATTATATTGTTTATGTATTATATTGTTTATGTATTATATTGACCACTGAGCCTCTTTTTGAGATTTGTTGTTTACAAGTTAAAATCTCTTTTTTTTTTGATAGAAAATGAACCCCCAAACATTATATTTATGTCACACCGTATTTGCGCAGTGGTCTTGCAAGCGCGTTTTTTTTTTGTGGAAAAAATACACTTTTTTGACTTAAAAAATAAGACAACAGTAAAGTTAGCCCAATTTATTTTAGATTGTGAAATACAATGTTACGCCGAGTAAATAGATACCCAACATGTCACGCTTCACAATTGCGCCTGCTCGTGGAATGGCGACAAACTTTTACCCTTAAAAATCTCAATAGGCAACGTTTAAAAATGTCTACAAGTTACATGTTTAGAGTTACAGAGGAGGTCTAGTGCTAGAATTATTGCTCTCACTCTAACGATCACAGCAATACCTCGCATGTGTGGTTTGAACACCGTTTTCATATACGGGCATGATATACCTTAAATTTCCTTAAATTTAAGAGCATAGGTGGAATTTAATTATAGCATAACACCAAATTTAACACACCTGCTCCCCATTCACACCTGAGACCTTGTAACACTAACGAGTCATATGACACCGGGGGAGGGAAAATGGCTAATTGGGCCCAATTTGGACATTTTCACTTAGGGGTGTACTGACTTTTGTTGCCAGCGGTTTAGACATTAATGGCTGTGTGTTGAGTTATTTTGAGGGGACGGCAAATTTACACTGTTATACAAGCTGTACACTCACTACTTTACATTGTAGACAAGTGTCATTTCTTCAGTGTTGTCACATGAAAAGAGAGAAGAAAAGATTTACAAAAATGTGAGTGAGAGCCGGTTAACACCAGGGCGACTCAGGATCCGACTTCAGGTCGCCCCGAGACGCCCAAAGTCGCGCTGTAATGTTAGTCTATGGAGCCGTCTCAATGTACACTACAGAAGTCGCTCCGACTTCAAAAATGGTTCCTGTACTACTTCAAAACGACTTCTAGGCGACTTGTACCCATTGATTTCAATGAAAGTCGCCCCCAAGGATCTCCATCTATATTGAATCGACAGTGTCGCCTGAAGGGGGAACTCCACGCCAAATTTTAAATAAAAAACTGGCATGGGTTCCCCCTCCAGGGGCATACCAGGCCCTTAGGTCTGGTATGGATTTTAAGGTGAACCCCCTAGGCCGAAAAAACGGTGTGGGGGTCCCCCTAAAATCCATACCAGACCCTTATCCGAGCACGCAGCCTGGCCGGTCAAGAAAGGGGTTGGGGACGAGCGAGCATCCCCCCCCTCCTGAACCGTACCAAGCCGCATGCCCTCAACATGGTGGGTAGGTGCTTTGGGGAAGGGGGGCGCCCTGCGGCCCCCCTACCCCAAAGCACCTTGTTCTCCATGTTGATGAGGACAAGGGTCTCTTCCCGACAACCCTGGCCATTGGTTGTCGGGGTCTGCAGGGGGCTTATCGGAATACGGGAGCCCCCTTTAATAAGGGGGCCCCAGATCCCAGCCCCCCACCCTATGTGAATGAGTATGGGGTCACAGTCCCAGCATGCCTCGGGACCTGATGTCATAAGGGGCGGGTCCACCATGTGACATCACCCGGTGACCCCGCCCCAAGTCATCGCGCAGCGCTCACACCACATTACAGCGGGAGAGAGCGTCATGTCAACAACAAAAGAAGAAAGAAGAGAGAAGAGGGAAGAGGGAAGAAGGACGGAGGAGACCGGGCTCCTCCGCTGGTAAAAGATCTGCAAGAAGATAGCGGAGGAGCCGGCAGAAGAGCGGGAGATGACGCCGGAGAGCGGGAGAAGAGGCCGGACACTGGGAGAAGAGGCCGAACAGAGCGGAGAAGTCGGAAGAAGGCCCCCAAAGTCGGAAGCTGATTAATAAATTACTTTAAAAAACCTGTGTTGTGTTTTTTTTTTATTGACGCTTTTTCCCCCCAGGTGAATTGGTAGAGGTACGATGTACCCCATACTCATTCACATAGGGTGGGGGGCTGGGATCTGAGGCCCCCTTATTAAAGGCTCCCGGATTCCGATAAGCCCCCCGCCCGCAGACCCCGACAACCAACGGCCAGGGTTGTCGGGAAGAGGCCCTTGTCCTCATCAACATGGGGACAAGGTGCTTTGGGGAGGGGGGGCCGCAGGGCGCCCCCTTCCCCAAAGCACCCACCCCCCATGTTGAGAGCATGCAGCCTGGAACGGTTCAGGAGGGGGGGCGCTCGCTCGTCCCCACCCCCTTTCCTGACCGACCAGGCTGCGTGCTTGGATAAGGGTCTGGTATGGATTTTGGGGGGACCCCCATGCCGTTTTTTTGGCCTAGGGGTTTCCCCTTAAAATCCATACCAGACCTAAGGGCCTGGTATGCTCCTGGAGGGGGAACCCATGCCGTTTTTTTATTTAGAATTTGGCGTGGAGTTCCCCCTCGAGAGCTGATTATTCTCTGATTGGCCACGGCCAAAGTCGCCTGGCTTGGGGCGACTTAAAGTCGTGTTCTAAGTCGCCCCAAGTCATGTTGAAGTCGCTCCAAGTCGCGCTGTTATTCATACTCAAGTCGTGTCCAAGTTGCCTCCAAAAGTCGTGCTGGAAGTCGTGTTGCCCCAGTGTGAACCGGCTCTGAGAGGTGTACTTACATAGTAAGTGAGGTTGAAAAAAGATACAAGACCATCAATTCCAACCTATGTGTGTGATTATGTGTCAGTATTACATTGTATATCCCTGTATGTTGCGGTCGTTCAGGTGCTCATCTAATAGTTTCTTGAAAATATCGATGCCCCCCGCTGAGACCACCGCCTGTGGAAGGGAATTCCACATCCTTGTCACTCTTACAGTAAAGAACACTCTATGTAGTTTAAGGTTAAACATCTTTTCTTTTAATGTTAATGAGTGGCCACGTGTCTTTTTAAACTCCCTTCTGCGTTTTTGGACACACGTAATTTTACTGCGATTTTGCCACGATTTGCGTTTTCTGTTTTTTTTTTTTTTTTTTTACACTGGTATATAGCTGGTTGCTAAGGAAGGGGCCCCCTCCTTAGCAACCAGCTATATACAGTAAAAAAAAAGAAATTAAAAAAAAAATTCCCTGCATTTCTGCAAAATGCTTCAAAAAGTACAGCGTTTTTACTGCGATTTTGCTGCGATTTGGTTTTTTTTTATTTCTTTTTTTTTACACTGTATATAGGGGGCCCCTTCCTTAGCAACCAGCTATATACAGTTAGAAAAAAAAATATGCAAAACGCAAAAAGCGGCAAAATCGTGTATCCAAAAACGCGGCAAGCACCGCAAAAAGCACTGCATAAATGCTCAAAAGCAACCTGCATGGATGTGAATCGAGCCTTGAACTGGAGCGTGCAAAGTCTGATGCAGCTCTGTAAGAAAACCAATCAGCTTCCAGGTTTTATGGTCAAAGCTTAATTGAACAAGCTTTAGTTAGAAGCTGATTGGCTCCTATGCACAGCTGCACCAGATTCCGAGTGCTGCAGTTTTAGCACATCCCCCCCTTTATTGCATATCTTTGCATCAAAGGGGGAGATCCAGAGACAGAACATTTAATTTGCTTCCTTGAAATGAAGTAAGTGGGAGGGGCCCGCCTGCTATAATCACATGATCAGTCACGCTGTGATAAAAGAAAAACGGATTGGAAAAAGCAATAAGCCAATCACAGCAGAAAGAAAGCTGATATTGTGTTATTGTTCTGTGTAAATAAACTGGTAATGTTTGCCAGGAAACAATATTGTGATCTTTTAGGCAGTTTTAGAACATCTCAGTTGGCTGTAGGGTAAGATATCCGGATTTTTCTTATGATATTAAATCTCAAAATGGTTCGGGTAGCTGATTGACATCACTTCTTTTTTTTTTTTCAAAAGTGGAGTGTTCCTTTAACCCAGGGGTCTCAAACTGGGGGCCCTCCAGCTGTTGCGAAACTACAAGTCCCATGAGGCATTGCAAGGCTGACAGTTACAAGCCTGACTCCCACGGGCAGAGGCATGATGGGACTTGTAGTTTTGCAACAGCTGGAGGGCCACCGGTTAGAGACCCCCTGCTTTAACCACTCTCAGACCGGACCAATTTGCAGCCAAAGGACCAGGCTCCTTTTTGCGATTCGGCACTGCGTCACTTTAACTGACAATTGCGCGGTCCTGCGACGTGGCTCCCAAACAAAATTGGCGTCCTTTTTTTCCCACGAATAGAGCTTTCTTTTGGTGGTATTTGATCACCCCTGCGGCTTTTATTTTTTGCGCTATAAACAAAAGAGAGCGACAATTTTGAAAAAAAAAGGCATTCTTTTTAATTTTTTGCTATAATAAATATCCCCCAAAAATATATAAAAAAAACATTTTTTTTTCCTCAGTTTAGGCCGATACATATTCTTCTACATATTTTTGGTAAAAATCGCAATAAGCGATTATTGATTGGTTTGCGCAGAAGTTATAGCGTTTACAAGATAGGGGATAGGTTTATAGCATTTTTATTAATAATTTTTTTTTTTATTAGTAATGGCGGCGATCAGCGATTTTTATTGTGTCTGCGACATTATGGCGGACACATCGGACATTTTTGAAAATTTTTTGGGACCATTGTCATTTATACAGCAATCAGTGCTATTTAAATGCATTGATTCCTGTATAAATGACACTGGCAATGAAGGGGTTAACCACTAGGTGGCAGTGTAGGGGTTAAGTGTGCCTAGGGGTGTGTTTCTTACTGGGGGGGGGGGCGTGGCTGTCAGCTAGTGAATGCTGATCTCTGCTCCAATCACAGGGAGCATAGATCGGCGTCACTAGTTGCTAGGCAGAACGGGGAGATGCTGTTTATTTCCGCATCTCCCCGCTCAGCCTTCCCGTGAGACGATCGCGGGTGTCCCTGTGGCGATCGAGTCCGCGGGACCCGCGACCGGCCTCACGGGGGGTCCCGACCGGTGCGGGAGCGCGCAGCTCCCGGCGTGCTCCCGATGCATTTAAAAAGGGACTTATATATACGCCCTTATGCCTGTCCGTGCCATTCTGCCGACATACATCGGCGTGCGCCGGTCGGGAAGTGGTTAAAGCGGTAGTAAACCCGCTGACATATTTTTTATTTTTTATACACCTGTAAGGGAAAAGGCATAATGAGCTAGTATGCACCGCATACTAGCTCATTATGAAATACTTACCTTAGAACGAGGCGTCGGTAACTCACCTGGTCCACGCCGAGGTCGCTGACATGTTGCCTCGGCGTGTCTTCCGGGTATCGTGACTCCAGCGCTGTGAGTGGCTGGAGCCGCGATGTCGTCACTCCCGTGCATGCGCACGGGAGACTTCATCCCGGCAGGGTTCGGATTCTGCCAGCCTTTCAGGCGAGAATCCCCCGTGCACATGCGCCGCTGCAGTCAGCAGCACGGGAAATATCTCCTAAACCGTACAGGTTTAGGAGATATTTTTTTTACCTGCAGGTAAACCTCATTATAGGCTTGCCTGTAGGTGAAAGTCAAAAAATCGACTTTACTTCCACTTTAAGAAAACTCAGAAACGTCATAGATTGGCAGAAATCAAAGGGACAAATGGCAATTACAGAACTGTTCAATCAGCAGAAGTGTAAATCACAGGCCAGTGTCAATAAGAAGCACTAAACAGCCACTTAAAATTGATCGCTTTCAGCTACAAACATCGAAAATGGCGACAAAAAGGCTGGAAAAAAAAATGGATAAACGATGATTTTTATTATTTTTTATCCTTGCCAGGGTTTAACCACTTCAGCTCCAAAAGATTTACCCTGCCCCCACCCCCCTCGCTTCATGACCAGGCCATTTTTTGCGATACAGCCCCGGACCATTTGGCTGGAAAAAGACCAGAGTTTTTTTTTTGCGATTCTGCATTGTGTCGCTTTAACTGACAATTGCATGGTTGTGCGACGTGGCTCCAAAACAAAATTGACGTCCTTTTTTTCCCCACAAATAGAGCTTTCTTTTGGTGGAATTTGATCACCTCTGCGGTTTTTATTTTTTGCGCTATAAACAAAAATATTGCAACAGTTTTGAAAAAAACGCATTATTTTTTACTGTTTTGCTATAATAAATATCCCCAAAAAATATATAAACACTTTTGGCGCTATTTTGGGACCATTCACATTTATACAGCGATCAGTGCGATTAAAAATGCATTGTTTACTGTGTAAATGTGACTGGCAGTGAAGGGGTTAACCAATATGGGGCGCTGTAGGGGTTAAGTGTGTCCTAGGGAGTGATTCTAACTGTCGGGGGGAGGGGCTATGTGTGACACGACACTGATCACCGCTCCCGATTACAGGAAGCTGTGATCAGTGTCCTGTCATTAGGCCGAACGGGGAGATGCTTGTTTACATTAGCATTTCCCCGTTCTTCCTCTCCATGAGACGATCGCGGGTATCCCGGCGGACATCAAGTCCGCATGACCCGCGGAGGTCGCGGCGGGTGCGTGCACGTCGGTGGAGGCGCTCCGCCCACAAACCGCTTCTTCTGCCTGTATGTGCCCTTCTGCCAACGTATATTGGCGTGAGCCGGTCGGCAAGCGGTTAACTGACAATTGCACGGTCGTGTGACGGTCGTGTGACACTGTACACAAATAAAATCGATGTCCTTTTTTTCCCCCCAAATAGAGCGTTCTTTTGGTGGTATTTGATCACCTCTGCAGTTTTTATTTTTTTTGCGCTATAAACAAAAAACAACCGTTTCAATTTTGGAAAAAAAAAAACAACATATTTTACTTTCTGCTATCAAACATATCCAATATTTTTTTTTTAGAAATCTAATTTCTTCATCAATTTAGGCCTAAATTAATGAAGAAATTAGATTTCTAAAAAAAAAAATGATTTAATATGTTTTATAGCAGAAAGTAAAATAATAATTATTTTTTTTTTCCAAATTTGAATCTATTGTTTTTGATAAAAAAAGCACATATTGATGGGTTTGCGCAAAAGTTATATTGTCTACAAACTATGGGATAGATGTATGGAATTTTTATTTATTTAAATTTTTTTTACTAGTAATGACGGCGATCAGCATCTTATAGCGGCACTGCGATACTGAGAACTGAGCCACATGATCGTATACACACAGCTGCTGTATTTTCACCCAGACCAGAGGAAGAGACTATTAGGCAAGTATTTGTATGTAATATTAGTTTAACTGTAGCTGCCCATAGCTTCTGGAGTGTGTATCTGAATCCTTGTGATAGATGTATCTCTGTCCTATTGTTATTATCTCACATGCAGAGTGCTGTATAGTTAGGTGTGTGCTACTGTGTGTGTGGTGGTCACCTTGCTGTATGTTAGTAGGTGAACCTATGTATTGCATTAGAGTTTATATGCAACTCCTGTTATTATTTTAACCCTGGTGTGGGATTCTATTGCTAGTTTTAGCTCAAAGCTCAATAATCAGCATAAGTTAGAGCCAGGTTAGGCATCCAATGGCCACTTCTGGTAGTTAGAGGTCCGGTTACATGACAGTTTAGATGCTACTAGGGTCTGAGCTCAGAGTAAATAGGCTGACTACGAGTTTCAGTATCAGACCACAGTTTCTGTTGGAGAAAAACTGTGTTCCAGGCTGGTTGGACAATGGCTGTCTTCTTCAAGTTTCTGAAACCAAGTCGAAAGTTGCATTGTGATCATCTTCAGGGCCCCTGCAACTAGACTTTTGCTGTAACATTTATCTATATCTCTATTAATAACTATATATATATATATATATATATATATCATAAATGTATATAGAGTATATGTGTAGTATATACACTCCCCTGACACTTTATTAGGTACACCTGTTCAATTACTTGGCAACACAAATTGCTAATCAGCCAATCACATGGCAGTGACTCAATGCATTTAGTCATCTAGACGTGGTGAAGACGACTTGCTGAAGTTCAAACCGAGCATCAGAATGGGGAAGAAAGGGGATTTAAGTGACTTTGAACGTGGCATGGTTGTTGGTGGCAGACGGGCCGGTCTGAGGATTTCTGGGATTTTCACGCACAACCATCTCTCGGGTTTACAGAGAATGGTGGAGGAAAGAGAAAATATCCAGAAAATAAGAGAAACAGAATATATCCAGTGAGCGGCAGTTGTGTGGAGGAAAATGCCTTGTTGATTTCAGAGGAGAATGGGCAGACTGGTTCCAGATGATAGAAAGGCAACAGTAACTCAAATAACCACTCGTTACATCCAAGGTATGCAGAATACCATCTTTGAACACACAACACATCCAACCTTGAAGCAGATGGGCTACAGAAGCAGAAGACCACGCCGGGTGCCACTCCTGTCAGCTAAGAACAGGAAACTGAGGCTACAATTGGCACAGGATCACCAAAATTGGACAATAGAAGATTGGATTGTTTCCTGGTCTCATGAGTCTGGATTTTGGCTGCGACATTCAGATGGTGGAGGTCAGAATTTGGGGCATGGATCCATCCTGCCTTGTATCACCGGTTCAGGCTGGTGGTCAGTGGCGGTGCGTGCATAGAGGGCGCAGGAGCGCCGCCCCCTCTCTCCTGCACCGCTCTATCACCAATAGATAGATTCATGCATTGCATGAATCTATCTATCTATTGTCACCGCTGCCGCCCCCTATTCAGGTGTCCGGCCCCTTGTCGGGCGCCGGGCATCTGAATTACAGCGGGGGGGGGGGGGGGTTGGGGTGTTTTTGGAAGCGCCCAATTAGAGCTGTCAGCTCTAATATGCGTCCTGATTAGAGCGGTGGGTTCTAATAGGCTTCCATAAGTGTAAACAGCGGGCGCAATGCTGTGCGTTCGCTGTTTACACAGTGTTGTGTTAAAGAAGCAAATACATTGCTTACCTTACACTGACCCGCCTCTCAGCCAATCAGGTTGCCGGGTCTGTGTTACCTGTCACCTGATTGGCTGAAGTCACAGGCGCTGTGATTGGACGCCTAGGCATCCAATCATTGCAGAAGACAGGAGGAACGCGGGAGAAGATATTGAGTCGCAATGAGGATACTGCTCTCCGTCTGCCGCCGTTACCCGCTGCACACTAAGACAAGGTAAGTGGCGGGCAGGGGGGCACAGTGGCAGCATTTAATGGGCACAGTGGCGGCATTTGAGGCACAGTGGCAGCACTTGGGGCACAGTGGCAGCACTTGGGGCACAGTGGCAGCATTTGGGGCACAGTGACAGCACTTGGGGCACAATGGAAGAACTTGGGGCACACTGGCAGCATTTAATTGGCACAGTGGAGGGCTTGGGGCACAGTGGCAGCACTTGGGGCACAGTGGCAGCGTTAGATGGGCACAGTGGCAGCGTTAGATGGGCACAGTGGCAGCATTTGGGGAACAGTGGCAGCATTTGATAGCACAGTGAGGCTGCAATTGATGTTTTTTTTTTCTGAATTTTTAAGTTTGTTTGCGCCCCCCAAAAAATTTTGAGCACCAGCCGCCACTGCTGGTGGTGTATTGGTGTGGGGGATATTTTCTTGGCACACTTTGGGCCCCTTGGTACAAATTCAGCATGGTTTAATCACCACGGCCTACCTGAGTATTGTTGCTGACCATGTCCATCCCTTTATGACTACAGTGTCCCCATCTTCTGATGGCTCCTTCCAGCAGGATAATGCACCATGTCACAAAGCTCCAATCACTGGACAATGAGGTCACTGTCCTCCAATGGCCTCCACACTCACCAGATCTCAATCCAATGGAGCACCTTTGGGATGTGGTGGAACGGGTGATTGGCATCATGAAGGGGCAGCCGACAAATCTGCAGCAACTGTGTGATGCCATCATGTCACTATGGAGCAAAATCTCTGAGGAACGTTTCCAACACCTTGTTGTATCTATGCCACCAAGAATGAAGGCAAAAGGGGGTCCAACCCGCTACTAGCAAGGGGGACCTAACAAAGTGGCCGGTGAGTGTGTATATATATATATAAACTTTTTGTGCCCGGAGTTCAGCTTTAAGCTGCCAACCACTGAAAATAACGGAGTGTAGGGTGACCCAAAGAAGGGATTTCCTCATTATCGGTCTACACAAAAAAACAAGTGTTCATTATTTCAGTAAAAGCGGCTAATTATGTCAGCGATTGAAATGTTACCAGACTTCTCTCTTCTTTTCATTTTCCTAAATCCATCAAAAGAGCGAAAGATCTTCTTGCGAGTCTTTGTGCCGGACCGAGAGGTTTTATCGCTGCCGAACACAAAGCACAAGTTCCACATTCATGTCTCCGTCGGAGCGTATTGCAGCCACTTAGGAAGCGCGAGGAGGACTGCGGAGGTAGAAAGGAATCGTATGTCTTGTCGATGACCCCGGGGGCCAAGTTTGTTCGTGACGCGGCGCCATTTGCAGAATGAATTAGTTTGCTCGGGTCCGATATTCCAACAATCGTTTTCTTCAAGGTGACCTTGTGTGTGGAGGACTCCATAAAGACAGAAACATGGACGAGGGAAAAAGACAAAGTTTATGCTTTTTTTATTATTATTTTGTTATTATTTTTTTTATTTGAATATTTTTTTTTCTTTTTTTCAGAATATAGATCCATGTTTATCCCAACCCGGGGATGAGCCGAACATGCCCAGGTCCAGTTCGTGGAGGTTAGGTTATACAGTGCCTTGCAAAAGTATTCACCCCCTTGGAATTTTTCGTGCTTTGTTGCCTCACAACCTGGAATTAACATGGATTGTTTGAGGATTTGCATCATTTAATTTACAGAACACGCCCATAACTTTGATTTTTTTTTTTTATTGTGAAGCAAGCAACAAATAGGACAAAATAACAGAAAAAGTCAATGTGCATAACTATTCACCCCCCCTAAAGTCAAAATCCAAAGACATGCAGGTAGGTCAATTGGCTTCTGTCCAAAAATTGGCCCTATTATATGAATGGGGACCTTGGATTGGGGGCTCCTTGAGGGTAGGGACCGATGTGAGTGTGCGATCTACAGGGATAGGGACAATTGTAGATACTCACTCAGGTTGAACTGGATGGACTGGTGTCTTTATTCAACCTTACTAACTATGAAACTAATACTTTGTAGAGCCACCTTTTGCGGCTTTCACAGCTCCAAGCCTCTTTGAATAAGTCTCTATGAGTCTTGCCACATCTTACCACAGGCATTTTTGCCCATTCCTCCTCCTTGCAAAAACTGCTCCTTCAAGTTGGATGGTTTACGCTTGTGAACAGCAATCTTTAAGTCTGACCACAGATTTTCTATTGGATTGAGGTCTGGGCTTTGACTAGACCATTCAAACACATTTACATTTTCCCCCTTAACCCACTCAAGTGTTGCTTTAGCAGTGTGTTTGGGGTCATTGTCCTGCTGGAAGGTGAACCTCCTTCCAGCCTCAAATCACACACAGAGTGCTACAGGTTTTGCTCAAGAATATCCCTGTATTTAGCACCATCCATTTTCCCTCAACTCTGACCAGTTTCCCAGTCCCGACTGCTAAAAAACATCCCACAGCATGATGATGCCACCACCGTGTTTCACAGTGGGGATGGTGTTTTTTGGGTGATGTGATGTGTTGGGTTTGCGCCAGACATAGCGTTTTCTTCGATGGCCAAAAAGTTCAATTTTAGTCTCATCAGAGCAGAGCACCTTCCTCCATACATCAGAGCAGAGCACCTTCCTCCATACATCAGAGCAGAGCACCTTCCTCCATCCATCAGACCAGAGCACCTTCCTCCATACATTTTGGGAGTCTCCCACATGCCTTTTCACAAGTTTTTTTGCTGAAAGTAATGTCTTTCTTCTGGCTACTCTGAATGAATGAATGATTTGTATAGCGCTGCAACTGCGAACTGAATCGCCTCGAGGCGCTTGACTGCTCATGTTGGGATGCCATGTATTAGAAGAGGTGGGTCTTGAGTTTTTTCCTGAAGGCCTGATGGTTTTCTTCCATGCGGATGTTGTTTGGTAGAGCATTCCATAGCCAGGGTCCCTGTACTGCGAATCTTCGTTCTCCCTTCGATTTGTAGCGGGCTTTGGGGATGAGAAGGCGATTTTGGTTTGTTGATCGAAGTCTGCGATTCGGTATGTATTTTTCTATTTTCTCACAAAGGTATTGAGGCGCATTTCCTTGTGTACATTTGTGGGTGAGGCAGAGGGTCTTGAATGTGATCCTGTCTTTTACCTTGAGCCAATGGAGCATCCTTAGGGATGGGGAGATGGATTCCCAGGGTTTCTTTCCGGTGACTATTCTTGCTGCTGTGTTTTGGACAATTTGAAGGCGCGCAATCTGGTAATCCGGTAATCCTATGTAGAGTGAGTTTGCGTAGTCGAGCCGTGAATTGATGATCGTTCCTACTACTACCGCTTTTTCCTTTTCCGGGATGAAGGGGATGAGTCTGCGTAGCATGCGAAGGAGATGGTGGGATCCGCTGATTACGGATCCTATTTGTGCCTCCATTGTCATCTCTGAATCAAAGATTACTCCGAGGCTTTTGGCTTTGTTGCTTGGAAGGATGGTCTGTCCCAAGATGGTTGGTGGTGTCCAAGGGGTCTTCGTCTTTTTCCTTGAGTTTGCGTCGAGGAGCAGTAACTCTGCCATAAAGCTCAACTCTATGGAGCGTACGGCTTATTGTCCTCCTATGTACAGGTGCTCCAGTCTCTGCTGTGGAACTCTGCAGCTCCTCCAGGGTCACCTTAGGTCATTGCTGCACATTTTTTTTTATGTTTTTTTTTTTTTTTTGTATGGGGGCCACTCAAAATCTAAACCAGATCTAAATAGTCTAGTATTGATTTTGGAAGGGGTCCTATGATTTTGGAGGGGGGCATGCAAAAAAAAAAAGACATGGGGTCCCCCAAATATTGACTGTTCAGCTCTAGTATGGAATTTGAGGGGAAGCCCTGTGAAGAAAATGACTTGGACCCCCCGAAAAAATTTTGTGGGTGGGCCTTATTAAAAAAAAATTAACCCCTTCCAAAATCAATACTAGACCATTTGGATCTGGTTTAGATTTTGAGTGGCCCCCATGCAAAAAAAACCCCATAAAAATTACATGGGGGTCCCCAAAATCGATACTAGAAACTTCAGATATGGGATGGAATTCGAGGGAAAGCCCTGTGCAAAAAAAAAAAAAGGAGGGTCCACCCAAAAATCAATAACAGACTCTTGACTATGAATTTAAGGGGGGCTCCATGACATTTTTTTTTACAAGGGCCCCTCCTCCCTGAAATCAATACCAGATTCTTTAAATCTTGTATCGATTTTGACAGGGAACCCCAGGCAAAAGTAAAGTGTTACATGTCCCCCACACCCAAAATCTATACCAGACCCTTCAGATCTGGTACAGGTTTTAAGGGAGGACTCCAATCAACAAAAAAAAAACAATGGCATAGCAAGCCCCCCCCCTTTTAATTCCCCCAAACCCATACCAGACCCTTAATCCAAGCATGCAGCCTGACAGGCCAGGAAAGGGGGGGGGGGCAGCCACACTGCCTTCCCCCTCCTAAACCATACCAGGGCACATGAACTCAACATGGAGGTGGCCCCATGCCAATGAGAACAAGGGCCTCTTCCCTACAACCCTGGCCCAGTGGTTGTGGGGGTGCAGGGGGAACGTAAAAAGTAAATTTTAAGTAAACACACAAGCTTTTAACAAGTCCTTAATATAAAAAAAATTAATAAATCCAGGTTTGTGAATCTAGCGTCAGTCACAATAAACATTGCCCTACCGATCGTCAAAAGTAGAAAAAAAAAATATGCCAATCCTCCTGCCGCTAATGACAGCTCTCAATAGGTTTATAAAAAAGAGGCGGGGATATGATGACATTAGTGACCAAATATGGACATGAGCATATTTGGTCAATGATGTCACTGCCACCACCCTGGAGATTCCTGACCATGTCAGTGAATGGGGCCGGTGACACCACTGGCTGTTAAGTGTTAAGGTCCGGCGGTGCCTGCCATGTCAGGAATTGATAAGGATAATAAGGATAAAAAGAATAAGGATTATAAGCACACAGTGGGGGGATTTTTACATCACCCTGATCCCTATACATAGATATCCAAAACTCAAAGCTGAACTCCAGCCAAACAGCTAAATACACAGAACGATTTGAATTTCCGTCAATCCAGCCCTGAAATGTACACAGCTCTGCCCAACAACACAGCCCTCTCTAGCAGGGGAGGGGCCTGATAGCTCCCCGCTGCAGTTTCACTTTCACTTACACCCTGTGACTGGACAGCGAATGGAGATGCAGCACACGGATCTGTCTCCTCCTATGCTCCTTGCACTGCAGCACATCTGTTTGGGTTCTTGTGTAGCTTCTCTCTCCCCAAGTCTGAGCTCTGCTGTACAGGGACTGCAGGAGGCCTATAAATATATATTCAGGTATTTACACTTTTTGCATTTAAATGAATTATGTTGTATTAATAAAGGATTACATTTTATATCTGCCTGGAGTTCAGCTTTAAATGGGAACATAGTAAACCCTCTTTAAAGTGGAACTCCGAGCTAAAGTAATATTGTCTAAATTCTTATTTGAATCTACCAGGTCTATTTATAAACATTATTTGGATGAATGCCCCCCCCCCCCCCCCTACTACAGGCTGCATGGCAAACTACAGGAGGGGCGGAGACAAGACCAGTCACTCTGCACGAAGAGAGAGAGAGCAGAGTTGTGGGCAGGCCCCACCCACTTCAGAAAACTACAGGAGGGGCGGAGACAAGACCAGTCACTCTGCACAAAGAGAGAGAGCAGAGCTGTGGGCAGGTCCCACCCACTACAGAAAAATACAGGAGGGGGCGGAGACAAGACCAGTCACTCTGCACGAAGAGAGAGAGAGCAGAGTTGTGGGCAGGTCCCACCCACTACAGGAAACTACAGGAAGGGGGCGGAGACAAGACCAGTCCCCCTGCGCAAGGAGAGAGAGCAAAGTTATGGGAGGGGCCCAGCAGGATCCACCCACTACAGAAAATTACAGGAGGGGCGGAGACAAGACCAGTCACTCTACATGAAGAGAGAGAGCAGAGCTGTGGGCAGGCCCCACCCACTTCAGAAAACTACAGGAGGGGGCGGAGACAAGACCAGTCACTCTGCACGAAGAGAGAGAGAGCAGAGTTGTGGGCAGGTCACACCCACTACAGGAAACTACAGGAAGGGGGGCGGAGACAAGACCAGTCCCCCTGCGCAAGGAGAGAGAGCAAAGTTATGGGAGGGGCCCAGCAGGATCCACCCACTACAGAAAATTACAGGAGGGGCGGAGACAAGACCAGTCACTCTGCATGAAGAGAGAGCAGAGCTGTGGGCAGGCCCCACCCACTAGAGAAAACTACAGGAGGGGGCAGAGACAAGACCAGCCCCCCTGCGCAAGGAGAGAGAGCAAAGCTATCGGAGGGCCCCAGAAGGCTCCACCCACTAGAGAAAACTACAGGAGGGGCGGAGACAAGACCAGCTCCCCTGCACAAGGAGAGAGATCAGCAGTGGGCGCTCTTTATTACAGGAAATCTTACACTGGATTAATGCACAGATCTGGAAGAAATACACAAAGCTCATCAAGGGGTCTATTTAAAAAATTTAGGCAAATATGTGACAAATTCTGACTGTATTTTGCTTATAGCGATTCCACCCTAAAGTGGAACTTCCACTTTTCGGAACCCCCCCCCCCTCCGGTGTCACATTTGGCACCTTTCAGGGGGGAAGGGGGTGCAGATACCTGTCTAAGACAGGTATTTACACCCACTTCCGGGCATAAACTCACTTCCTGTCCCAGATCGCTGTCTGCGGGGACACACGCGGGTCCCAGCAGACAGCGCTGACGATTCTCATTGCGCTGCGCGACTCGCTCATGCACAGTAGGGAACCGGGAAGTGAAGCCACAAAGGCGACACTTCCTGATTCCATTACCGAGAATGGCGCCGGCAGCAGCAGAGAGCCGAGCGATTGATCGGCCTCTGCTGCCGACATCGCTGGAACCTGTGACAGGTAAGTGTCCATTTATGAAAAGTTGGCTGCTGGCTTTTAAAAAAAAAAATTTCAGGTAATTTCAGATTTCCTATGACCATCAGCTCCATCTATTGGACATAACGTGGAATTTTTCTTGAAATACCTCTTTTAGGGAAAATACTCCATTATGGCCACTAGATGGAGATGACGATCATGGACAATGTTTGTATTAGGCAAAATATGGCAAGAATTTGTTAGTGGTGGAGGTAATGCTTGTCAAATTGTTTTGCGTAATACTGTGATTGTCAGCTCCATCTAATGGCCACAATCCAGTGTTTTTCCTGACTGAGGTATTTCAGGAAAAAAACAGCATTGTGTCCACTAGACGGACCTAACGAACGCAGAAATCGAATTATTACCCAAAATAGTCAGAATTCGACACAGCTGGGCAAACACTTGTCACATTCTTCAAACAGATAGATAAATAGACCCCTGGGTGTGCTTTGTGTATTTCTTCTGGGTCTGTGCAGTGTAAAACGTTTCCTCTGTGAGGGAGCTTCCTGTAATAAAGACCACTCACTGCTGCTCTCACTCCATGTGCAGGGTGACTGGTCTTGTCTCCGCCCCTATTGTAGTTTTCTGTAGTGGGTGGGCTCTGCTCTTTCTCCTTCTGCAGGATGCCTGGTCTTGTCTCCGCCCCTCCTGTAGTGGGTGGGGCCTGCTGGGCACCTCCTACAGCTCTGGTCTTTCTCCTTCTGCAGGATGACTGGTCTTGTTTCCGCCCCCTCCTGTAGTGGGTGGGGCCTGCTGGGCACCTCCTACAGCTCTGCTCTTTCTCCTTTTGCAGGATGACCGCACCCTAATAAAGTTTTTGTAGAGGGTGGGGCCTGCTGGGCACCTCCTACAGTTCTTCTCTTTCTCCTTCTGCAGGATGACAGGTCTTGTCTCCGCCCCATCCTGTAGTGGGTGGGGCCTGCTGGGCACCTCCTACAGCTCTGCGGTTTCTCCTTCTGCAGGATGACCTCCCCCTAATGTAGTTTTTGTAGTGGGTGGGGCCTGCTGGGCACCTCCTACAGCTCTGCTCTTTCTCCTTCTGCATGATGACTGGTCTTGTCTCCGCCCCCTTCTGTAGTGGGGGAGCCTGCTGGGCACCTCCTACAGTTCTGCTCTTTCTCCTTCTGCAGGATGACAGGTCTTGTCTCCGCCCCATCCTGTAGTGGGTGGGGCCTGCGGGGCACCTCCTACAGCTCTTCGGTTTCTCCTTCTGCAGGATGACCTCCCCCTAATGTAGTTTTTGTAGTGGGTGGGGCCTGCTGGGCACCTCCTACAGCTCTGCTCTTTCTCCTTCTGCAGGATGACCGCACCCTAATGTAGTTTTTGTAGAGGGTGGGGCCTGCTGGGCACCTCCTACAGCTCTGCTCTTTCTCCTTCTGCATGATGACTGGTCTTGTCTCTGCTCCCTCCTGTAGTGGGTGGGGCCTGCTGGGCCCCTCCTACAGCTAAACTCTCTCTACTTAAGCAGGGTGACTGGGCTTGTCTCTGCCCCCTCCTGTAGTTTTCTGCAGTGGGTGGGACCTGCTGGGCCCTTTCTAAAATTATGCTTTCTCCTTCTGTAGGATGACTGGTCTTGTCTCTGCCCCCTCCTGTAGTTTTATGCAGTGGGTGGGGCCTGCTGGACCCTTTCTACAGCTCTGCTATCTCTCCTTCTGCAGTATGACTGGTCTTGTCTCCGCCCCCTCCTGTAGTGGGTGGGGCCTGCTGGGCACCTCCTACAGCTCTGCTCTTTCTCCTTCTGCAGGATGACCACCCCCTAATCTAGTTGTTGTAGTGGGTGGGGCCTGCTGGGCCCTTCCCACAGCTCTAATCTCTACAAAGGCTATGGACAGCACACTGATGATGTCACTTCTACTTTTACAAGATATTATCTGGGTTTGGAGTTTGTAGAACACAAAGTTGTATACTTTTTGTGGAAAGAAAGTTTTTGTGCCCGGACTTCAGCTTTAGCACAGTTGCAGAGTTGGCTGGAGAGCATCAGTAACGCATTGATTCACTTGTTATCCGAAATTGCTCTTTAAATTGGTCTTCCCGTGTCTATCCGCTGCCAGCTGTGAGCTCTGCCGAGGAATTCAAATGATGACATAATGATCCCGTATATTATAAAACCACCTCTCGTGTCTGCGCCGATGATTGACACTTCCTATCTGTCGGCGGTACGAGCGCATTATCCTCCAACACAACCTACGACGAATGTTCTCCGGCTGAACTATTAGCATTCCCTGGCTTTCCCGAGGTGCCGGAACGCCAACCAAATTATCTTTTGGCACCAGAAGCCATTAAGGTCTTTGAGAAAAAAATAAAAAAACAGATGTTTTCTCGCATAAATTTATTGATACGTTCTTTATGAATAAAATATTATTTGAAATCCTTTCTGCGCTGGTCTAATTGCATCATTTGAAATCCCAAACGAGGACGGCAGAGCAAGGCGTCTTCTACGCCGAGCACTTACCAGAGATTGAACTCTGCGGAGGGAAATGCCCCTGAGGCCCCCGGGAAGTTATGGTTGTAAGCCGCCCTCTGATTGGACCATTAGTCTGAGCGTGAAGAAAAGGGATGAAAATTGGAAGAAACGCAGTGGAAATTCTGCCGTCTGGGGAAATTTAAAACCGCCAACAAGCCTGGAAAATAGCAGAGGTCGGTCTGAGGACAGAAATGGAATTACACCTTTTTGAAGTTTTTTTTTTCTTGTTTATCTCCGTATTGAAATATCCAAGCGCATTTTATACCGGCTGCGCTTCTTGTCGCCTGTCTACATTTATAAAAAAGACATGTTTGAGAGGTAAAAAAAAAATACACTACAAGTTGGATCTGTTTTCTTTTCTCCTCTAAAAAAAAAAAAAAAGTGATGAAACCTACAGTGTACTGCAATGCGCAGCCTGCAGAGGTTTGCCTTTACTATACTATCTGTTATGTAGTTGTAAAAAGAATATCTGCAACTTTAGAAAGCAATAGAGGGTCATCTCAGTCAAAATTCTTATTTCATTTTTTTTTTTTTTTTGTGGATGCCAGGTTTAAAGTAGAATTTTTTTTTATTATTTCTTTTTTGTGTTTTATTCATTTTATTTATTTATTTCAGCAAACCTGGAAACATAGAGGAGTGGCGGCAGAAAAAAATACCAAGTGGTCCATCAAGTCTGAATCTTTCTTTTATTTATTTATTTATATATATTTATTTTTACCTCTTTTGTACAAGTAGAACTTCATGCAGAATTTTTTTTTTCCTTTTTTTTTTTTTTTTTTTTTTTAAGCTAACATTGAAACATAGAAGAGTGACAGCAGAAAAAAAGACCAAAAGGTCTGTTGAGTTTGCTTCTTACTTTATTTTTTTTTATTTTTTTTTATTTAAACAGTTTTGTCTAAGTATAGATCTATGTTTGTCCTGAGCTAATTTTTAGAAATGTACAGTTTTTTTTTTTTTAATGGGACTGTAATAATGTACAAGCACACCTGTACATAATTACAGGGGCAATACAATGACAGAATATAAACAAAAAAGTCAGTGCTACTCCCCATACATCACATAGAAAGAGAGCTCCCGGACCCTCGATCCACAGTCGCTGGCTGAGTAGAGAAATGAGGAAAAGATGATCCGCACTCCAGTGATATTGTATTTATTAACAAGCCACAGTGACCAAACGCAAATGAGAACAGTTGGTTGTCATATGACTGCTACAGCTATGGTTATTTAAGAGTGCATAAAAGGAAAAAATAGACCATTGACATTGAAAACCATGAGAAAATGTAATTGGAACCAAGGATTGGTTTTGTGTGCATATTGAAGAGTAAGAATATAGCTAGGTGGCTCTCTAACACAAAGAAGCATAATTGGCACCTCCAGCTAATCGAGAGGTGTATAGGGAAAATATAAGAGCATCATACCACACTTTTGGGAGTCCAAAAGTATTTATTGTAGCAGATGCTCACCCCGGGCAAAGGCCTCCTCCCCCACAAATATACTGGGTAGAGGAGGACCATTTGTTCCTGGAAGTGGGCTATTTATTTCACCATAGAAGTCTAAAGGTAACCAGTCAATGTAATTCCCTCTTCCTCGAGGCTTTGATGTGTAACATCAAACTGTCTGGCTGTACACATGCCTCCATAGGTTCCTCCACAGGGACTTTGTCAGGGCTCCTTTCATGTATCCCTACAGTTGGGGAGTGAGGTGATCGTAAGAGCAGATAAGCAGTGGTGTCTTAGGCCTCATGTACCCTAGATAACTTAAAAAAACCAGAACTTCCAGTAGGAAAAAACAAAAATGTGCATTTTAACATGTTTCTATCACGTGTTTATGCACGTTTTTGAGAATACGCATTTACAAGCATTTTTTTCTCTCCAAACAATCCCCTCAGCTCAATTTTCACTCCCAAATGACCAGAATGCATTGCAAAACGTTATTTATTTATTACCATATACATAGTAGGTGAGGTCAAAAAAAGACACAATTACATCAAGTCCAACCTATGTGTGTGATTATATGTCAGTATTACATTGTATATCCCTGTATGTTGCGGTCGTTGAGGTGCTTATCTAATAGTTTCTTGAAACTATCGATGCCCCCCGCTGAGACCACCGCCTGTGGAAGGGAATTCCACATCTTTGATGCTCTTATGCCCCGTACACACGGCCGACAAAAAAGTTTAGGTTGGATCATGTTGTCGGAAAATCCGACCGTGTGTGGAGCATCTGGCTTTTTCTGTCGGAATTTCCGACGGACAAAGTTTGAGAGCTGGATCTCCGACAACATGGTCCGATCGCGTCAATTCCAATCGTGTGTAGTCTAGTCCGACAGACAAAGTGCCACACATGCTCAGAAGAAATTTGGAGACAAAAGCTATTGGCTACTGGCCAATAATATCCAACGGATTTTGTGGTCAGAATGTCCGACTGTGTGTGCGGGACATTACAGTAAAGAACCCTCTACGTAGTTTAAGGTTAAACCTCTTTTCTTAGTGGCCATGAGTCTTGTTACACTCCCTTCTGCAAAAAAGTTTTCTCCCTATTGTGGGGTCACCAGTACGGTATTTGTAAATTGAAATCATATCCCCTCTCAGGTGTCTTTTCTCCAGAGAGAATAACCTTTCTTTATAACTAATATCCTCCAGACCCTTTATTAGCTTAGTTGCCCTTCTTTGTACTCGCTCCATTTCCAGCACATCCTTCCTGAAAACTGGTGCCCAGAACTGGACAGCATACTCCAGGTGCGGCCAGACCAGAGTCTTGTAGAGCGGGAGAATTATCGTTTTATCTCTGGAATGAATCCCCTTTTTAATGCCAATATTCTGTTTGCTTTGTTAGCAGCAGCTTGGCCTATCATCTACTAGAACCCCCAGGTCCTTTTCCATCCTAGATAGATAGATATATATCTAGATAGATATCTCTCTCTCAATATATATATAATATTGTGTGTGTGTGTGTATATATATATATATATATATATATATATATATATATATATATATATATATATGAACATCAAACCAATTTAAACAATAGTCAAGGACAACACAAGTAAACACAAAATGCAATTTTAAATGAAGGTGTTTATTGTTAAAGGTGAAAAAAAATCCATACCATCATGGCCCTGTGTGAAAAAGTGATGGCCCCCCTTGTTAAAACATACTATAACTGTGGTTGTCCACACCTGAGTTCAATTTCTCTAGCCACACCCAGGCCTGATTATTGCCACACCTGTTCACAGTAAGGTCCACCAGAAGATCCTTAAAAGCATGCCGAGACCCAAAGAAATTCAGGAACAATTGAGAAAGAAAGTAATTGAGATCTATCAGTCTGGAAAGGGTTATAAAGCCATTTCCAAAGCTTTGGGAATCCAGCGAACCACAGTGAGAGCCATTATCCACAAATGGCGAAGACATGGAACAGTGGTGAACCTTCCCAGGAGTGGCCGGCCGCCCAAAATTACCCCAAGAGCGCAGCGACGACTCATCCAAGAGGTCACAAAAGACCCCACAACAACGTCCAAGGAACTGCAGGCCTCACTTGCCTCAGTTAAGGTCAGCGTTCAGGCCTCCACCATCAGGAAAAGACTGGGCAAAAATGGCCTGCATGGCAGAGTTCCAAGGAGAAAACCACTGCTGAGCAAAAAGAACATCAAAGCTCGTCTCAATTTCTCCACAACACATCTTGATGATCCCCAAGACTTTTGGGACAACATTCTGTGGACCGATGAGACAAAAGTGGAACTCTTTGGAAGGTGTGTGTCCAAGTATATCTGGCGTAGAAGGAACACTGCATTTCAGAAAAAAGAACATTATACCAACAGTAAAATATGGTGGTGGTAGTGTGATGGTCTGGGCTGTTTTGCTGCTTCAGGACTGGAAGACTTGCCGTGATAAAAGGAACTATGAATTCTGCTGTCTACCAAGAGATCCTGAAAGAGAATGTCCGACCATCTGTTCGTGTACTCAAGCTGAAACGAACTTGGGTTCTGCAGCAGGACAATGATCCTAAACACACCAGCAAGTCCACCACCGAATGGCTGAAGAAAAACAAAATGAAGACTTTGGAGTGGCCTAGCCAAAGTCCTGACCTGAATCCTATTGAGATGTTGTGGTATGACCTTAAAAAGGCCGTTCATGCTCGAAAACCCTCTAATGTAACTGAATTAGGACAATTCTGCAAAGATGAGTGGGTCAAAATTCCTCCAGGACGCTGTAAAAGCCTCATTGCACGTTATCGCAAACGCTTGGTTGCAGTTGTTGCTGCTAAGGGTGGCCCAACCAGTTATTAGGTTTTAGGGGGCAATCACTTTTTCACACAGGGCCATGATGGTTTGGATTTTTTTTCACCTTTAATAATAAACACCTTCATTTACAAATTGCATTTTGTGTTTACTTGTGTTGTCCTTGACTATTGTTTAAATTGATTTGATGTTCCGAAACACTTAAGTGTGACAAACATGCAAAGGAACAGGAAATGAGGAAGGGGGCAAACACTTTTTCACACCACTGTATATATATATATATATATATATATATATATATATATATATATATATATATATATATGAGACAAACATTATTAGTAGTAGTAGTACAATTATATTATATGTTTTTTTTGTATAATTGAATTAAATTGTTACATATTAATAATTATGTTTAACTAATTTGGAGGGTTTTTTCCCTTTTTTTTAAATACAGTATATTTCAGTCTCTCTCTGTCTCTCTCTCTATCTATCATCTATGGAATGTATCCAATGGAAATACAGCGCTTTCCGGTTTCTGAACACTGTGCGTGAAAAAGGCAGAACGCTCATAAACGCACATTTCGGTACATTTCTTAGTATTCAGGCATTTTCTTTTGCTCAGAAATTACTTTTCAGAACACGTCTTTTGAGGTTTTTTTTATTTGCTTCTCATCTCCTCTGCCACTAAACTCCTTAAAACGCCTCTAGTTTGCACGGACAAATACGCTAACATAAAGGGCAGTTTAGAGAAATAAAAGCTCAAACTCCTGACGAAGCACCTTTTTTCCGAGCTGCAGTGTGCATCATCAGCCCTTATGTGTAGTTGGTGGTCTTTATTTGTTTTTGTTTTGCATTTCCTACATGTGGTGACAAAGGCCAATTTCATCTCTGTTAAACCTTTTATGTATTTAGACTTTTGCTCTGTGTGCAGAATTTCCTCGTCTAATCCCAAGGAAAACTTTCCTCTATTAAACCAAATGTGAGGATTTGTTGGAAGGAAATGTAATACACGTTTGCCCTTTAAGTCGTTATTCTAATTATGCCAACATTAATTTGCTGAGCAGAATAGGGAGGCGTTTGCCATGCTGCTGTTTTTCTCCCACGGAAAAGTGAGTATTGTCTATTTAATAACCACTTTGTGCTCCATTCAGCTCTGCAGAACCCAGGTGTGGGGAAGGTTTATACCTCCAATCTGCAGATTCTAAAATATACGTCCCCGCTGCCAGACACAACAAGGAGCCACACGCAAAACATAAAGAGTTTTTTTTTTTTTTGTTTTTTTTTCTATTTCAACATCAAAATGTTACATTTTAACACAATGAACTGAATGTAGAATGCTCTGCAGACCTCCCAGCGTTGGAGATAAAAGCTGGATGGCCCAGGTGCATTAGACATAGAAAGCAGTGGGTAGGACTAGGATTGTCATGGGGCCAGTGGCGGCTGGTGGAATATATATTTTTTTGGGGAGGGGGGGGGGCAAACAATGCCCCGAGCCCACCCTTTTTTGATGTCTATTAATTCCGTGCTTAAAAAAAAAATTGGAATCCATTAGTCCAGTATGTAGATTAGGGCGCCGGACGCATGGATGGGGGGGGGGGGGTGGCACCCGTACGTCCTACATTAGGGGTTAGATTAGTGTAGCACTACCTCCATAGGAGTCGCTGTAGTTTAACAGGTTCTTCCCCAAAGCAGTGCAGAGGCGCAAAGCAACACTCCAGCTCAATGAACAGTCTAGGGCAGCAGTCCCCAACCTCCCTAGCACCAGGGACTGGGCACACGGAAGGCAACACCTCCACGAACCGGGCAGGGGGGGGTTGGTGTTGGGGGTGCAGCCTGTAATCTTGAAGGGGGTTGCAGCCTGTAACCCACGAGGGGGTTGCAGCCTGTAACCCACGAGGGGGTTGCAGCCTGTAACCCACGAGGGGGGGTGCAGCCTGTAATCTTGGAGGGGGTGCAGCCTGTAACCTTGGAGGGGGGTAGCAGCCTGTAACCTTGGAGGGGGGTAGCAGCCTGTAACCTTGGAGGGGGGGTGCAGCCTGTAACCTTGGAGGGGGGTGCAGCCTGTAACCTTGGAGGGGGGTGCAACCTGTAACCTTGGAGGGGGTGCACCCTGTAACCTTGGAGGGGGTGCAGCCTGTAACCTTGAAGGGGGTGTTCAACCTGTAACCTTGAAGGGGGTGTTCAACCTGTAACCTTGGAGGGGGTGCAGCCTGTAACCTTGGAGCGGGGGTGCAGCCTGTAACCTTGGAGCGGGGGTGCAGCCTGTAACCTTGGAGGGGGGGTGCAGCCTGTAACCTTGGAGGGGGGGTGCAGCCTGTAACCTTGGAGGGGGGGTGCAGCCTGTAACCTTGGAGTGGGGGGTGCAGCCTGTAACCTTGAAGGGGGGTGCAGCCTGTAACCTTGGAGGGGGTGTTCAACCTGTAACCTTGGAGGGGGTGCAGCCTGTAACCTTGGAGCGGGGGTGCAGCCTGTAACCTTGAAGGGGGGTGCAGCCTGTATCCTTGGAGGGGGGGTGCAGCCTGTAACCCTGGAGGGGGGGTGCAGCCTGTAACCCTGGAGGGGGGGGGCAGCCTGTAACCTTGGAGGGGTAGCCTGTAACCTTGGAGGTGCAGCCTGTAACCTTTGAGGGGGGGTGCAGCCATTTAACCATGGGGGGGGGGTGGGCAGCCTGTAACCTTTGAGGGGGAGTGCAGCCTGTAACCTTTGAGGGGGGTGCAGCCTGTAACCTTTGAGGGGGGTGCAGCCTGTAACCTTTGAGGGGGGTGCAGCCTGTAACCTTTGAGGGGGGTGCAGCCTGTAACCTTTGAGGGGGGTGCAGCCTTTCACCTGAAGTAAGCTCATGGTCCTCACCAGTGCTCTATGACGATGATGTCCCCGGCCAGGCTCTCCTCCCTCCCCTTCTCCTACTTTTCTTCCTTCTTCTCACCTCTTTTCTTCTTCTTCCCGATGTGATCACAGAGAGGGAAAAGAATAGTAGTGCTGCTATAAGTAGGAGCAGGCACCCTCTGGTGGTTGGAGGGTAGAAGTGCAAGCTCTACTTAGACGTTTTGAGTTTGGTGTGTGTTCCTGCTCACACAACATACTTAAAAATGGCTGATTCTAAGAATTCCTGGTCAGTCTTTATCCCCACACAGAGTGAGCTATCCCTCATTAACTGTTTCCATATTTTTAACCAGTGGCGGCCCATCCATTAGGAGCGCAGAGGCGCCGCCCCCCTATTCCGTGCGCCCGACCCCTAATGTACATGTACATGAAAATGATTTATTACTCCCAAACATTATAATTTTTTTTTTTAGCATAGACCCTAGGGAATAAAATGGCGATCATTGACATTTTTTATGTCGCACAGCAGTTTTGCAAACGCCATTATTTTGGGAAAAAATACACTTTAATGAATATTAAAAAAACAAAATGCAATAGTTAACCCAATTATTTAGCATAATGTAAAAGATTATGTTACACTAAATAAAGTAAATAGATACCCAACATGTCACGCTTTAAAATTGCGCAAGCTCCTGGAATGGTGACGAACTACGGTGGAGGCAAAGCTTTAAACACCTTTACAGGTTACCTCTTCAGAGTTACAGAGGAGGTCTAGCGCTAGAATTATTGCTCTCACTCTAACGTTTGCGGAGATACCTCACATGTGTGGTTCAAATACTGTTTACGTATGCGTAGGCAACTTACGTATGCTTCTGCGGGGTGGCGCCAGTAGGCGTGTGACGTCACCAGGGTGAGGGGAGAGAACCACAACGTGTTTCAGAGCATGCATGCTCCTTTCCCAAGTCTCCGTTTGAGCTTTGCGCATGCTCTGAAGCGCGTTGTGGTTCTCTCCCTTCACCCTGGTGACGTCACACGCCTACTGGCACTGCGCCTCAAGTTGGTTTCATCAAGCTTACCCGGGACAACTCAGGACTTGCTGGCATCTTCCTGTTCACCGTGGTTATCGTGGTCGTTATGCCTTTGCACCGGAGGCGTTGAGGAATGATCCCGATGGGTGTACTTCCCTAGATGAGCTTATTCTTCTAAACGTTGATGTTCACTTGACTGCTTGTCATTGTACTCAATAAATATTGCACTTTTATGTTTTCTCTTCATGTTGTTCTCCAGAGTTGGCTTCACTCCGGAGAAAAGCTCTGCCCTTAGAGTTTGCTCCCCACTAGGCATGTGCACTGCCGAAAAATGTGTTAGTTTTCGTTTCATTTGTTTTTTTCTTTTTCGTTTTTCGGGTTATTTGTTATGATTGAAAATTCGTAAATTCGATAATTCGTAAATTTGAAATTTCAAAAATTCAAAGATTATAAAATTTATAAAATTTGAAAATCCAAAAATAAGAAAGAAAATCCGAAAATAAGAAAGAAAATTCGAAAGAAAAAAATCTGAAAATTCAAAATAATAACTAACTAATAATAGCTAACTATTAAATGTATAGGTATTGGAATTTCCTTTCAAATTTGGCTGTTAGTGAATGTTACAAATACGAATTTATCCAGAGTTACAAATTATCCAAAATAATGAATGCCGCATCTAAACAAATGGAACGGAATGAATTCATAAAAATAATAAAAAGTTTTTATTATTATTATTATTGGTAATTATTTTATTATTAATTTGTTACGTTCCATTCGTTTAGATACGGCATTTATTATTTCTGATAATTTGTAACTTCAGACAAACTTGTATTCGTTACATTCCCTAACAGACAAATTTGAAAGTAAATTCCAATACCTATAAATTAATAGTTAGTTATTATTAGTTTGTTATTATATAAAATTTTAGAATTTTTGGATTTTTAAATTTCAGAATTTCCAAATGTTCCAATATTCAAATTTTCTAATTTTCGAATATTTGAATATTTGAACATTCGAATTTACAAATTAATGAATATACAAATTTATATTCGGAAAAATACGTTAAACGGGTTTTCATTCATTCGGATATTTCCGAACAATGAATTTGTCCAAATTTTAGAATTTTCATATTTTGGAATATTCAAATTTATGAATTTTCGAATTTACGAACTTTCAAATTTTCGAATATTCGAATTTATGAACTTACGAACTTTCGAACTTTCGAATTTACGAATATTGGGAAAAATCTGTTAAATGGGTTTTCGTTAATTTGGATATTTCCGAATAACAAATTTGTCAATTTCTGAATTTTCTAATTTTCGAGTTTATGAATTTTCTAATTTTACAAATTTTTTGAATTTTCTGAAAAATACTTTAACCGGGTTTTCTTTAATTCGGATATTTCCAAATAAAGAATTTGTCAAAATTTCAGAATTTTCCAATTTTCAAGTTTATGAATTAGCGAATTTATGAATTTTCTAATTTTCTGAAAAATACGTTAACCGGGTTTTCGTTCGGATATTTCCAAATAAAGAATTTGTCAAAATTTCAGAATTTTCTAATTTTCGAGTTTATGAATTTATGAATTTACGAATTTTTGAATTTTCAAATTTACAAATTTTCTAATTTTCTGAAAAATACGTTAAATAGGTTTTTGTTAATTCGGATATTTCCGAATAACGAATTATTTAAAATTTCCAAATTCTTTAATTTCCGAGTTTTTCAAAATTTTAGAATTTTCAAATTTTCTAATTAATACGTTAAACGTGTTTTTGTTAATTCGGGTTTGAAACAAAATTTGTCAAAATGTCTGAATTTTCACATTTATAAATTTTGGAATTTCCGAATTTAAAAATTTATAAATTTTGGAATTTTCGAATATTTGAATAGCAAAATGTCAAAATTCGTTAAACTAATTTGGAATAAAATGAATTGCACATGTCTACCCCCCTCTCAAGATTCATCATTAAGACGTGTCACCCACCTATCCATGGACTTTTATCCTTCCCTTGTCGTGGACCTTTCAGACTTATCTCCCATCTATTACATGCAATGTAGGTATCATTTTATCATTATATCGTAAAAAAAAGGCCTGGTCATGAAGGGGGGTAAACCTCCGGTTGCTAAAGTGGTTAAATACAAAGTAGCCGTTACCCCATCTTGGTTGCAAAAGTGGAAATAAAACGTTAGATTTCCCTACAACCGTCACGTAGACGGCTCCAGATAAACCTCTATCCCTGTATTGTATATATATAGACATATTTCTGCCTCCTTTACTGATAATAGTTGTACTAATTCCTGACATATGGAGGACGACACACCAACCCTCACGTGTTAATTAAATGTTACTTTCTTTTTTAGCAAATTTTAGCTTTAACACGAATGACTAATCTCGGTGATTACCCAGCACAAGTGTTCACCGGTTCACATCCAATTAGCTCAATTTTGCTACAAAAAAAAACGAAATAAAAAGCTAAAAAAAATGTGAGATTTGCTCACAGGTTTTCATGTGCAGGTTGCGGGCACGCCGTTTTTAGTGGGAACGCATTCAAGTTTGAACATACCGTATATACCAGGGGCGGTGCGTCCATAAAGGGCACAGGAGCGCCGCCCCCCCTCTCCTGTCACTCTCGATACTCCATAGATAGATTCATGCATTGCATGAATCTATCTATGGTCGCTGCTGACACCCCCTATTCAGGTGTCCGGCCCCTTTTCGGTTAAATCGGTGGGGGTGTTTTTTGGAAACACCTGATTAGCGCCGTAGGCGCTAATAGGCGTCCAAAAAGGTGACAAGCGGGCGCAACGCTGTGCGTTCCTTGTCACTCAGCAGCAGTGTTAACAAACCGAAGGAATTCGGTTTGCTAACATTGTACGGCCCCTTAGCCAATCAGGAGCACAGGTCTGTGTTACCTGTGCTCTGATTGGCTGAAACGACAGGCGCTGTGATTGGGCGCCTATCAGGCGTCCAATCATAGCAGAGGATGAGAGGAGGAGCGGGCAGGAGAGGGAATGGAGGACACGATGCTGCCGAGACAAGGTAAGTGCAGGGCGGGGGGGGCACAGTGGCAGCTTCTTTGCAGGGACTGTTTTAGAGGGGCAATGTGGCTGTGTTTTAAAGGGGCACAGTGGCTGCGTTTTGATGGGCACAGTGGCTGCGTTTGGTACAGTGGCTGCATTTGATGGGCTTTTTTTTTTCAGAATTTTTCAGTTTATTTGCGCCCCCCCAAAAATTTTGAGCACCAGCCGCCACTGGTATATACTCGAGTATAAGCCGACCCGAATATAAGCCGAGGCACCTAATTTTACCACAAAAAACTGTGAAAACGTATTGACTCGAGTATAAGCCTAGGGTGAGAAATGCGCAGCTACTGTAAGTGGAAAAGAGGGTCAACAATGCCCGTTTGCAGCCTCACTGTGCCCATTTGTCCCCCGAACTTCAAACTCAGTAGTTAAGGGTTCCTAGATGCCCCCTATCTGCAGCCAAAATTTGGGGTCTCTGGACCCAAAGGGTCCCGAAATGACATTGCTGCAGATGGACACAGTTGACCGACTTTGGGGCCCCGTTTCACTTGGTGCTAGGAACTCCACATTTGGTGTGCAAACCCAGTGGAACTATCACTAAAACATATCCAATGGGGTTCCTAGCACCAAGTGGCCCCGAGATACGGGAGCCCCAATGTCGGTTCGTAAAATGTCATTCTCTGCTGCAGAAAAGTGCTTGACATTTTCCAAACCGATTTTGTAGCCCCGTATCTCGGGGCCACTTGGTGCTAGGAACCCCATTGGATATGTTGTAGTGCTGGTTCCACTGGGTTGGCACACCAAATTTGGGGTTCCTAGCACCAAGTGGCCCCGAGATACGGGGCTACAAAATCGGTTCGGAAAATGTCAAGCACTTTTCTGCAGCAGAGAATGGCATTTTCCGAACCGACTTTGGGGCCCCGTATCCTGGGGCCACTTGGTGCTAGGAACCCCAAATCTGGTGTGCAAATCCAGTGGAACTAGCACTACAACATATCCAATGGTGTTTCTAGCACCAAGTGGCCCCGAGATACGGGGGCCCCAAAATCGGTTCGGAAAATGTCAAGCACTTTTCTGCAGCAGAGAATGACATTTTCCGAAACCGACTTTGGGGCCCCGTATCTCGGGGACACTTGGTGCTAGAAACCACTTTGCATATGTTGTAGTGCTAGTTCCACTGTGTTTGCACACTAAATTTGGGGTTCCTAGCACCAAGTGGCCCCTGAGATACGGGGCCCCAAAGTCGGGTCGGAAAATGTCATTCTCTGCTGCAGAAAAGTGCTTGACTTCAGTATAAGCCGAGGGGGGCATTTTCAGCACCAAAAAAATGTGCTGAAAAACTCGGCTTATACTCGAGTATATACGGTAATTGCAGCATTTTATGTCCTCGGTTATGTTTTTTTTTTTTTTTTTTTTTTTATTAGCCGACCAGCTGATGCTAAACAAGGATTAATCTGCAAAACATGCCGCAGCGCCGGCGGCGGCACAAACTATTATGGTCCACTTGGTGCTAATTGTTTTTACTTCCTTGCTTGTCAATTCTTCGGAGGCCAGGAATAAATACGCCCACCTTTTAAAAAATGGCTTTGTGTACCGGGGGGGGTCGGCTGGTACACAATGTGAAGTACAGCCAAGCAGCCCCCCCCCCCATGATGCCTTTATGTCGGAAAAATATAAACTGCTTGTTTTTCAATCAAAAAAAAAAAAAAAAAAAACACATTAACGTTCATTTGAAAAATGTTGGCACCGGACACTTTTCCCTTCTTTTTGTATTGTGTTCTTGGCGGAAACACATTAAGTATTTAAACCAGTTGCGATAATGCGCGATGGCGTGACGCGTTAAGTGGCGAGCCACTGTACTAACTTGTTGATTGATTTGGTGTTTCTTTAAAAAAAAAAAAAAGAAAGACGTTTAAGCGGCAGGCCTTGGCCAAAGAGAATAAAAATAAACAAGGTTTATTGTGCTTTTATGTCTATAAAAGAGACGTGGTTCTCTCCCGCCAGCTACTTATGTAACAAGATAATTCTTTGGTCTTGCGTTGGGCGGTCAGTTGGCGCAGCGGGAAAGAGTATTTAGTGAGGTTCCCCGCTAAGACAATGTTACATTTTAGCCGCGGGCAACACGAGGCCTCCCTTCTACAACGTGTTTGTGTGATCATCACTCAGTACTGGGAATAAAAGTGACTGAAGTCCAAGGGAATTTGGGTTCAAGCTTTTTTTAGAACTGCGCTAATTTTAACCACTTTAACACCGAGCCTCTTTTTTAGATGTGGTGTTTACAAGATAAAAACATTTTTTTCGCTGGAAAATTACTTAGAACCCCCAAACATTATAAAAAAAAAAATTCTAACATCCTAGAGAATAAAATGGCGGTCGTTGCAATACTTTCTATCACAGCGTATTTGCGCAGCGGTCTTACAAGCGCACTTTTTTTTAACCACTTAAGGACGCCCTCACGTCGATATACGTCGGCAGAATGGCACGGCTGGGCACAACCAAGTACCTGTACTTGGCCCTTTAAGAGCCCAGTCATGGGTCGCGCGCGCGCCGCTGACGGCGCGCTCGTGACCCGGTCCTGAGCTCCATGACCGCGGTCGCGGGACCAGCGGACCCGATCGCAGCTGGTGTCCCGCGATCGGGTCACAGAGCTGAAGAACGGGGAGAGGTCTGTGTAAACAAACCTCTCCCCGTGCTTCCTACTCTGCCTGTCATTGATCGGCTGTTCCCTGTCATCGGGAAAGCCGATCAGTGACGTCAGACGCAAAGCCACGACCCCCTACAGTAAAAAAAAACACACACACTTAACCCCTCCCCGCCCCCTAGTGGTTAACTCCTTCACTGCCAGTGTCATTTACACAGAAATCAGTGCATTTAAATAGCACTGATTTCTGTATAAATGACAACGGTCCCAAAAATGTGTCAAAAATGTCCGATGTGTCCTCCATAATGTCGCAGTCACAATAAAAATCGCTGATCGCCGCCATTACTAGTAAAAAAAAAAAATAATAATAAAAATGCTATAAAACTATCCCCAATTTTGTAAACGCTATAACTTTTGCGCAAACCAATCAATAATCGCTAATTGCGATTTTTTTACCAAAAATATGTAGAAAAATACGTATTGGCCTAAACTGAGGAAAATAAATGTTTTTTATATATTTTTGGGGGATATTTATTATAGCAAAAAGTAAAAGATATTGCATTTTTTTCAAAGTTGTCGCTCTATTTTTGTTTACAGAGCAAAAAATAAAAATTGCAGGGTCGATCAAATACCACCAAAAGAAAGCTCTATTTGTGGGAAAAAAAGGACGTCAATTTTGTTTGGGAGCCACGTCGCACGACCGCGCAATTGTCAGTTAAAGCGACGCAGTGCCGAATCGCAAAAAGGGGCCTGGTCCTTTGTCTGCAAATTGGTCCGGGGCTGAAGTGGTTAAAATACACTTTTTTGAATTAAAAAATAAGACAACAGTAAAGTTAGCCCAATTTTTTTTTTTTATATTGTGAAAGATATTGTTACGCCAAGTAAATTTATACCCAACATGTCACGCTTCAAAATTGCGCCCGCTCGTGGAATGGCGACAGACTTTTACCCTTAAAAATCTCCATAGGCGACGTTTAAAAAATTCTACAGGTTTCATGTTTTGAGTTACAGAGGAGATCTAAAGCTAGAATTATTGCACTCGCTCTACCGATCGCGGCGATACCTCACATGTGTGGTTTGAACACCGCCGAGCTCACTCGCAGAAATAAAAATAAAAGGTAAAATAAATGTAAAAAAATTGTTTTTAAGCGTGCCCCGTCCAGCCAAGCTTGCGCGCAGAAGCGATCGCATACGTGAGTAGCGGCTCACGTATGCGATCGCTTCTGCGCGCAAGCTCGACAGGATGGGGCACGCTTAAAAATATTTTTATTTTTTTTACCTTTTATTTTTTATTTTTACACTATTTAAAAAAAAAATTGTGTCACTTTTATTTACTTGTGGCGCTACTCACGTTTGCGATCGCTTCTGCGCGCGAGCTCGGCGGGACAGGGCTGGCTTAAAAACATTTTTATTTTTTTTATTTATTTTACCTTTTTATTTTTACACTATTTAAAAAAAAAATTTGTCACTTGTGGCGCTACTCACGTATGCGATCGATTTTGCGCACAAGCTTTGCAGGATGGGGCACGCTTAAAAACATATTTTTTTATTATTTATTTTGCCTTTTATTTTTTGAAAAAAATTTTATAAAAATTGTATCACTTTTATTCTTAATACAAGGAATGTAAACATCCCTTGTAATAGAAAAAAAAAAGCATGGCAGGACCTCTTAAATATGAGATCTGGGGGTCAGAGAGATCTCACATCTCATATTTACACTAAAATGCAATAAAAAAAAATATTTTGTCATTTAAGAAAATGAAAAAAAAAAATGGCCCTTTAAGAGCTATGGGCGGAAGTGATGTGCTGACGTTGCTTCCGCCCTGCAGTGTCATGGAGATGGGTGGGGGTCATCTTCCTCTTCACTCGTCTCCATGCACAGCCACAGGAAGGATCCGATCGCCTCCGCCGCTGCTGGTGGCTCCGGTAAGGGGCAGAGGGCATCGGGGGGGCCCTCTTCCGCCACCGATAAAAGTGATCTTGCAGCGAACCCGCCGCAGAGACCACTTTTATCTTGCACCGGACCGCCGGCCAAACATGGGGATACCGGGGTTATGGAAGCTAGCTGCTGCCATAACAACGATATCCGTCCTCAAAGTAGGGACGTACATCTGCGTGCGGCGGTCCAGAAGTGGTTAACAAATATCAAAACGATCAAAACAGCAACTCTTTCTGTGAGATGTAGACACAGTCCCAAACGTAGTAAAACAATCATAAAGTTGCGCTATTTTAATAAATAGACCATCAGTGACAAAAGTCCAGAAATAAATAGAAGTGTAGAAAACGTCATAATCCTCGTCACCAACCGCCACCTCGAATGTGTGACCTCTTGAAGCACCACCATCAACTCAAATAAAAGTGCTCGCTTACCAGCTCACACTGTCTTTCACGAGGGCCACGTACCTGATGTGAGACCAAAGTAGTGGGGAGGCCTCCCTGGCACCTCGGGTCCTTGAAGCCTCTGGAGATTGAGACAGAGATTTGGTGGGACACAGAGTGGCACGGGTGCCAGGGGTGCACAGCACCGCGCAAGCCTTAGTCCGAGCCAAGGCAAAGTCCAGTTGGGCAACCAAGTATAAAAGGGTTAATCAGAAGAGGAATGGTCGAGATTTAAGCCGGGGTCGGTTCCAATCTGGCAGAGTACAAAAGGGGCAAAGAAGTAGAATGGTTAAGGTACAAATCCAAGGTCAAAGGCAAGCAGCAGTCAAGAGTAGTCAAATAGGTTTCCAGGTCACAACAGGTTCAGACAGATCACACACTAGCACAGGAACAAGGGGGGACCGAAGATAATCCAGCAATTTGGCAGTGTCTGGACTGGGCTTATATAGGGAAGTTTAAGGTCACTTCCTGTGCGCCTCCTGGGCATTGTCCCACCTTTTTCCTTTAGGTTGAAGTCACTTCCTGTGCGCGTCCTGGGCATTTTCCTGCCTTTTTCCATCAAGTCTTCTGCGCAGGTGCGGGTTTGCGCACTACACACAGCCATTATTGTCTAAACTGCTGGCAACAACAGTGAGTACACCCCTAAGTGAAAATGGGGCCCAATTAGCCATTTTCCCTCCCTGGTATGGATTTTTGTGGGGACCCCACACCATTTTTTTTTTGGCGCAGGGTTCCCCTTAAAATCCATACCAGACATGAAGGGCCTGGTATGGAATTTGGGGGGGGGGGGCCCCACGCATTTTTTTTTTTTTTTAATTTTCGTTCTGGGTTCCCCTGTGGGAGAATCCCATGGCGTTTTTATCAATGAACTTTTATGTGTATTGCCAGGACCGACAATTCATTATAGCTGCGAGTGATTTTAAATTACTTTTTTTCCTTTAGAAATGTAATTTTGCTCTCGGACTGTTCTGAACACGGGAAACGCGCGCCACTTTACAGGCATACTATAGACACCCCCTAGGTATGAAATTTAAAGGAATATTACACTTTTAATTTTTCACTTTAAGCATTATTAACCACTTCAGCCCCGGACCAATTGGCAGCCAAAGGACCAGGCCCTTTTTGCGATTCGGCACTGCGTCGCTTTAACTGACAATTGCGCGGTCGTGCGACGTGGCTCCAAAACAAAATTGGCATCCTTTTTTTCCCACAAATAGAGCTTTCTTTTGGTGGTATTTGATCGCCCCTGCGGTTTTTATTTTTTGCGCTATAAACAAAAATAGAGTTGAGTTTGAAAAAAATGCAATATTTTTTGCTTTTTGCTATAATAAATATCCCCAAAAAATATATAAAAAAACATTTTTTTTCCTCAGTTTAGGCCGATACGTATTCTTCTACATATTTTTGGTTAAAAAAAATCGCAATTAGCGATTATTGATTGGTTTGCGCAAAAGTTATAGCATTTACAAAATAGGGGATAGTTTTTATAGCATTTTTATTAATATTTTTTTTTTACTAGTAATGGCGGCGATCAGCGATTTTTATTGTGACTGCGACATTATGGCGGACACATCGGACATTTTTGACACATTTTTGGGACCATTGTCATTTATACAGCAATCAATGCTATTTAAATGCATTGATTCCTGTATAAATGACAGTTGTAGTGAAAGAGTTAACCAGGGGGAGGGGAGGGGTTATGGGCTGTGACGTGTGTGTGTTTTTTTACATTAGGGGGCGGGGCTGACGTCAGATGCCATTGATCGGCTTTCCTGATGACCGGGAACAGCCAATCAATGACAGGCAGAGTAGGAAGCGATCGCGGGACACCAGCGGCAATCGGGTCCGCTGGTCCCGCGGCGCGCCCGCGACCCACGGGCAGGCATTTAAAGGGCCATGTACAGGTACGTGGTTTTGCCTGCCCGTGCCATTCTGCTGACGTATATATGCAGTGGGCAGTCGGGAAGCGGTTAAAATCACTGCTCCCGAAAAAAAAATGCAGTTTTTAAAACTTTTTTTTTGCATTGATACACGTCCCCTGGGGCAGGACCCGGGTCCCCAAACACTTTTTTATGACAATACCATGCATATAAGCCTTTAAAATTAGCACTTTTGATTTCTCCCATAGACTTTTAAAGGGTGTTCCGCGGCTTTCGAATTTGCCGCAAACACCCCGAATTGTTCGCTATTCAGCGAACAGGCGAACACCCGATGTTTGAGTCGAACATATGTTCCACTCGAACATTGGGCTCATCCCTAATAATCATCTCTGTTTTGTACCACTATCCACCCTCCTTTATTCGCAGATTTAATGACCAAGTCATAATTATTGGTCAAGGTATCCAAAGCAATCTTCTCACAGCGTGTAAGATTATGGGTCATCTTATTTATATTTTTGGCTGAATTACACATGTCCAGAATATCAGTGTAGACAATGCGGTAAAAGGCATCAATGCAGGAGCCTGGGGTAGAACACAGATGTAGGCCTAAATTATGTATTCTGGATGGGTGGTGAAGTCATAAGATGTTGCGTATACAAAATTAAAGCAGTGTTTCACCTGAAATTTTTTTTTTTTTAAAGTCAGCAGCTAAAAAAAAAGTCGCTGCTGACTTTTAATAAGTACACTTACCCTCCCAGGGCGCCCGCGATGTCGTTCGTGGAGGCCGAGATGTCCCTCGGCGAACCGGATCCAGCGCCGCCATCCTCAGTAAGGGGACCGACCGGCTTACCGTTTCCTACTGCGCATGCGCGAGTCGGCGCGCGGCCTACTGCGCATACGCGAGTCTTATTTGTGAATGGGGAACGCTGTGTGTTGTGGGACACAGTTCCCACAACACACCGCGCCCCATTCACTAGAAGACGGAAGGAGAGAAGATCACCGCGGCGCTGGAGGAGGCAGATTAGGACGATCTGCCTAGCAACAGCCATTTCTGGTAAGTAAAAAAAAACTATTTTTATTTTTTTTTATTTTAAATTGTTACTAACATTTTTTCAAGTTTTTGTTTTCAGGGTGTCCCACCACTTTAAGTTGCTCTCTGTGCCTGCAACAGGAAAAGAGCAACATGGCTGATGGTAACCAGAATCTGTATTATGAAAATTAAAGTTCCTCCAAAGGGGCCAAAATGGTGGGATCATCATCAGTCATAGCGATGGTTTTATCAGGTGTAGGATCAGCAGGACTGGAAGGGACTTTAAGGTTGATGTTCTTACGTTTTAAGAGACTGTATGCTGAAAAACCTTTTAAGAGTCAAGCGACGTGTACATTTGTTTAAATCTTTCAATAAAAGGAATTTGGCGAGAGTGGAGGGTGCAAAATTGAGACCCCGACTGAGTAGCGAAGTCTCATCTCTAGTAAGGGGATGGGTAGAGAGATTAAAGATTTTTATAGTACTCTCTTTCTCCTGGGCTCTGGGCTTGGATCTGCCTCCTCTACCCTGGCATCCTCTACTTCGTGTTTTCTTTTTAGAGGTTTGGTCCGGGGGAGGTCTGGCACTAAAAAAGAGACTGCAGTGGGGTCAATGGGGAGGGCCGCAGTGGTAGATGTTACAAGAAGAGAATTAGGACCAAAGGAAATGGATGGGCTGGATGTTGTATCATTCGTAGTAGCAGTTGGCATAGGTGTGGCATAAGTGGTTACTGTATCAGTACAGATAGAGGAAGACGGGCGGGTTGCTATATCAGTGGATGCAGAATGAGATGAGGAACTGGGATGTACCTGAGAAGCTGATGATGATGGGGCCAACTGTGGTGGCCTAGGTTCTGAGTCTATATTGAGTGTAGATGGGGAGGTTGGTCTTGTAAATTGATTGACCGTGCTATTTTTCGTCTTATGGGGTGTTTTCTGTCTCTGGAGTGTTTGTGGCGGTCCCTGATGTGTCATAGATATCGGGGGATGGATTACCTGGATGTTACAAGGGTCAATATCCATAAGTGGTGGAATGCGATTTTCACTTGTGCGTTTCCATGAGAAAATTATATTTTGACTATAATCCTCCAGGTCTCTGCGAAATTTACCTAATTTGTTTTTTGGTGAGGAGGTCCTCTCTTCTGTTTATCTTTTTGATGATGGTAGATAACCAAAAGACAGGAAGTTGGAAGGTTAATTCTGAAATTTGGGTGAAGGGGATCTGGTGTACTAGTTGCTCATATCTGATGTGCCTTTGTGTGGCAATAATTTGGATCCACTTGTTAGTACAGAATTCGGAGATTGAAGACCATTCTTTTTGTGTTGGTAAATCTAAAAAAGAACAGGACTTTAGGATTCTAAGTCTCGTAAGGGTAATATGGGCAGATAAATATTTATGAAGAAAAAACTCGTCCCACCACTGTTGGTTGGCAGAAGCAAGTGATGCGTTTTTCCAATCACTGAAACAAGTGGCATAAGTCACCATACTGTGGGTAAGTGAATAAAGGAAGGGGTTTAAAAAAGTTATTCGGGAAGATAGCAAGAAGTTCATTGACTCTGGAAGGTTTTAATGAGTCAATTTCTTGTAAAAGATCCCTTCCCGCTGACGTCACTTCCTGGATTCGGCTTCCATGCTGTCTCAGACAGCCTAGCTGTCTTCCCAGTATCCAGGAGAGTCGTGGCTTCCATCTGCCGGCCACTTCAGAATATGCTACCAAAGAATTACACCTCTGGATATCCCTGAGACTCCTTGGGATTACCAGAACGCCGGACCACCTGCCATATTACTAATATGATGTGCTCCTACCCATCCACCCTTTTGTAAGTGTTTTTAACCCTTTTGGGAAATATAAATATAAATATTTTACTTCTGCACTTTGAGGCACTTTTTTCTTTTCATTTTACTTCCAGAGTTTGCTTCTCTATTCAAGTGCTGCTGGAAGTGCACGAAGACCCTCTTCTATTTCTACATAGACTGATATATGCTTGGTCTGTTACTCAGAGCGCCCTTATACACACTTTTATCTAGCCTGAATATTTATGGGACCCCAGATAATCCCTGGAGTGGTGTGCCCAGAAGGTGGAGAGAGAGCCCATAAAAAGTCTGAGGCCTGCATAGAGGGGTACAGTGTTCCCACATCCAGTACTGCAGGGGAGATCTCTGTGCTACAACGAGGAAAAAGAACCAAACCAGTGGCTCTATAGGGGGTGCTACATTACTTATTGCAGCTTTCTGATACCGAACACGGCCATTCAGATACAAATTTACCATTGATGACGGCTCATATTAATATCACTCTCCAGCCCTTTGCTAACAAAATGCCCACTGCTATAGCCAGACATTTCACGTTTTGCTCATGAATGAATGAATGAATGATTTGTATAGCACTGAATCACACGGCCATTCAGATACAAATTTACCATTGATGACGGCTCATATTAATATCACTCTCCAGCCCTTTGCTAACAAAATGCCCACTGCTATAGCCAGACATTTCACGTTTTGCTCATGAATGAATGAATGAATGATTTGTATAGCACTGAATCACCTCAAGGCGCTTGGTCCATCCTGTGTTGTCCTGCTTCTTAGAAGAGGTGGGTCTTGAGTTTTTTTTTTGAAGGCTGATGGTTTTCTTCCATGCGGATGTTCGTGGGTAGAGCATTCCATAGCCGTGGTCCTTGGACTGCAAATCTTCCTTCTCCCTTTGATTTGTAAGGGGACTTGGGGATGAGGAGGTGATTTTGGTTAGTTGATCGGAGGTTTGCGATTGGGTGTGTAGTGTAGTGTTTTATTTTCTTGCATAGGTATTGAGGGGCGTTTCCTTGTGTGCATTAATTTGTGGGTGAGGCAGAGGGTCTTGAATGTGATCCTATCCTTTACCATTAGCCAATGTAAGGTCCTCAGGGATGGGGAGATGGATTCCCAGGTTTTTTTTCCCGTAACTAGTCTTGCTGCCGTGTTTTGGACGGCTTGTAGGCGTGCAATCTGGTATTTAGGTAGTCCTATGTAGAGGGAGTTTGCGTAGTCGAGTCGCAAATTGATGATTGTTCCAACTACTACTGCTTTCTCCTCTTCTGGAATGAAGGGGATGAGTCTACGTAGCAGGCGGAGAAGATGGTGGGATCCGCTGACTACTGATCCTATTTGTGCATCTATAGTCATCTCTGAGTCGAAGATGATTCCGAGACTTTTGGCTTTGGTGCTTGGGGAGATGGTCTGTCCAAGGATGGTGGGTGGTGTCCATGGGGTCTTTGTTTTTGTATTTCGGTTTGCGTTGAAAATAATAAGCTCTGTTTTCGATCCATTGAGTTTGAGGGAGCTTGTGGTCATCCAGTCATCTATCAATGTGAGGCATTTTCTAGTTCCTTATATTGGTCTTTTTGTTCCGGTTATGCGGAAGTAGACTTGAGTGTCGTCAGCGCATGAGTGGAAGCATAGATCCGATTTGCTGGTGATTTTGAGGAGTGGACGGATGTTGAAGAGCACAGGTGATAAGGGTGATCCTTGAGAGACTCCATAAGAAATTCATCAGTCTAGAGCACCTGCTGCCTATTTTTCTGCACCCCAGTTCATCTATTTTTGTGTATATTTTATTCGCTTAGCCTTGTTTCCACGTCGGAGGTATGGCTTTTTGGCCGCAATGAATACCACTACTGGCCATAAATGCTCCTGACCACTGCACTCTTTACACCGGCCTGTATACGACCTACTCCTGACCACTGCATGCTTTATGCTATATTGTACAAAAGTTGCTGGTTGCTCAGTAGTCACTATATTAATAAAGTTTCTTCCTGGAGGTAGGTTTTGTACAGAAACCATGTTGGCTTCTTATGTCTTATAGAAGCTCAAATATCTCCAGAATTTCCAGGTCTACTTAACTAACATAACATGGTGTTGTTCATGTCTGATGGATTCTTCACAATGCAGAATGTAAAAGTGTCTGTTACGGCCCTTTGGGAGTGGAGAAGATATAAGCTGAACCATGGGCAGCCATACTTTCACTGCACCTATAACAAGGACCCCCCATCTGTGAGCCACATATGGCCCACTACAAGATTTTATCCAAACCGCAGTTAGGGTCGATGATATATCCTCAATGTGCAGATTGAGGATTGGGGTCAATAAAGAACCCCCCACTTGGACTCTGTAAGGGGGGATACTGATGGGAATCTAGATAAAAGTTGTGCTTCTAATGTAAGAGGTGACTCTGATGGGGACAATGATGTAAGGGGTGATTCTAATGGAAACTCTGATTTAAGAGATGACTCAGATGGGGGACCAAAGGGTAATGGGTAAATCTGATGAGGGACCCCAACATAAGAGGTACCCATGCCTACCCCGTGAATGCTGATAAGGGACCCAAGTGTTATGGGTGATTCTAATGGAGGACCCTGAAGTAAGGGGAGACTCTGATGGAAGACCCTGACATAAGGGCTACAGAAGCATACCCTGTACGCTAATACCCTGTACGCATACCATAAGGGCTACCGAAGCATACCCTGTACGCTAATGGGGGACCCAAGCATAATGGATAATTCTGATGGAGGACCCTGAAGTAAGGGGAGACTCTGATGGGGGACCTTGACATAAGGGGTACCTAAGCATACCCTGTACACTGGTGGAGGACCCAAGCATAATGGGTGATTTTTTTTTTTTTTTTTTACAACAATTTGTAAAATGTACTACATTGCCCTCATACTGAAAAGTGTGGAAATCCCTGACCTATGATGTCGGCAATGTGGCTAGTGAACAATTTACTACATCAGTATCCGAGCAAATCTTCTTGGTTGATGGAAGTTTCAGAATTCTGTCTAACTATGTTAATCATTGTTCTGGTTCTGTTCTTGGCTTGTCTTTGGAAATGCTTTCCTCTTTTCTGCTTCTTGTCTAGAACAGTGGTTCTTAGCCATTGGGCCATGGCACAGTACCAGGCCTCCTGGTCTCCCTAAGGTTGAGAAACACTGGTCTAGAAATTTCAGTGGGGGCGCTCTCATTAGGAACAGGAACAGGGTCTTTGTTATTTTCCAGCAAATAGTATGTGGGTGGGTGCAGCGTGGTGCCGTGGAAATAACACATACTCAGTCCAGATGCAAAAAATGAAACTTCTACTGAAGTCAATGAAAAACACTTCACAACAAGCCTGGCAGACAGAAGCCCAACCAGGAACAGTCATGGAGGACAACAGCATGTAGTGGAGCATGTTTCAGCCAAACTGACATCGTCTGTCTGGAGGGGTGAAATGCAGCCTAGCTAGTAGTCCAGGCCCAAATGGGAAGGTGTCCGAGGAGAGTGGAAGATCCCTAAGCTTTCCCTACTCATCTCTTCCTTACCGCTATACTGTCCAGAAAAAGGGTGAACCTGTCTCTACACTACCCACACGCTGATTGTGCACAAATCCCGGAGCAAGTGCCTTAAATAGACTCTGCCTGACACCAAGATGTCCACCAGGGTCACATGGGCTGTCGGCATCCAACCAGATTGCTGCCCCATGACCCGGCAAACCATAGAGGAGCCACGTTCCTTCTGCCTTCCACTCTCTCTGCACTGCTGCTGTGGATGAGCGCCACCTGCAGTGGAGAAAACAGACTGCACCTGCCTACAAGTGGTATTAGAGCCACTGTTCAAAAAAACAACAATTAAGTACATGCACTATATTTAAAAACCAGAAGGCACATCTAAACATCTAAAAGTTCATCCCAAGCCTGACAACGTGTCACCTCCCCAACATTTAGGACTACTTTTTTTTTAACTACCATTGGAGTCCACCATAAACTGAAATATTGATATGGGGGGGGGGGTGGCATTATTAAGCAAAGGAACCTCTTTATTCAGAATCTGCTGCCTTGGGTGATCTTCTGCTTTAGCTGTAACAAGCCATTATATGCTTTGATTTGTCCTCCTCGTTGATATTCATGTATTCAGCCCCGGCTGATCTGTGGTTAATGGAGTACCGCAGCATGTCAGAATGAACAATTAAGTCTGATTGTTACAGCAGACATTCTGCACCGATAGTTGACATTGCTGGTATTTTTCAAACTCATGTTGTGTGACACTGCATCAGATTCATCACAATCCCCGAATCAAAGAGTCCCATTCTCTCCTTTATTGTCATATCTATTTAGTAGATGCTAATGTGAGCTATTGTTCTTTCTCTGTGGTAGAGTATTGATTTGTGTCAACAAAAGACTTCATATTCCCCTCTGCATTCCACTTTATTCGACTGCTCTCAAAACACAGCGAGATCCTTTTATTGTTATGTCTCTTCTTCATGATAACTGCCACTGTTAGAATCAGAATAAAGCAGGGGAGAGACCTGCCTATTACAGGGATTTTAGTGGAGCTAGTCTGATAAAAGGTCGATTGTTCCACATAGTGTTCATATTCCTGGAGGTGCCTGTAATAACATAGAAGTAGAGAAGAGTACAATATTTGGGAACCAGCACTGGTCAGGAATACTATTGGGGGTACTTCTTTCAGATGCTTGCAATCCGAGCAACCAGTATGGGGTGCATCACTAGAGGTGTCACCAGCAGGAGGAAGGAGGTCCTGATTCCTCTATATAGATCTTTATATGAATGAATGAATGAATGAATGACTTGTATAGCGCAACCTATGCGAACTGAATCGCCTCAGGGCGCTTTTTGCCACTGGTGTCCATCTGTGGTATAGTGCGATCCTTGCCCTGTGGGGTCCTGACACGCTTACAAACACATACAACATACACATATTTGGCCAATTTTATCGACAGGATCTAATTAACCTACCAGCATGTCTTTGGAGTGTGGGAGGAAACCGGAGTACCCGGAGGAAACCCACGCAAGCACAGGGAGAACATGCAAACTCCAGGCAGAAGGTGTCATGGTCGGGATTTGAACCAGCGACCCTATTACTGCTAGGTGAAAGTGCTAACCACTACACCACTGTGCTGCCCTGTGCTGCCCTCTATATCACTAGAGGAATCACCAGCAGGAGGAAGGAGGTCCTGATTCCTCTATATAGATCTTTATATCACTAGAGGGGTCACCTGCAGGAGGAAGGAGGTCCTGATTCCTCTATATAGATCTTTATATGACTAGAGGTGTCACCAGCAGGAGGAAGGAGGTCCTGATTCCTCTATATAAATCTTTATATCACTAGAGGTGTCACCAGCAGGAGGAAGGAGGTCCTGATTCCTCTATATAGATCTTTATGTCACTAGAGGTGTCACCAGCAGGAGGAAGGAGGTCCTGATTCCTCTATATAGATCTTTATATCACTAGAGGTGTCACCAGCAGGAGGAAGGAGGTCCTGATTCCTCTATATAGATCTTTATATCACTAGAGGTGTCACCAGCAGGAGGAAGGAGGTCCTGATTCCTCTATATATATCTTTATATCACTAGAGGGATCACCAGCAGGAGGAAGGAGATCCTTATTACTCTATATAGATCTTTATATCATTAGAGGGGTTACCAGCAGAAGGAAGGAGGTTCTTATTCCCCTAAATAGATCTTTAGTTAGACCTAGTTTAGAATACTATGTCCAGCTTGTAGGGTAGGCGGGTGACACCTCCTACTAGTTCCCCTTCTCATTGGGTGTCAAGTCCACACTTGAGACCCACGTCTCAAGGGTGTTCTGTGGGGTTGAGGTCAGGGCTCTGTGAAGGCCACCTGAGTTCCACAACATCAACCATGTCTTTATGGAGCTGGCTTTGTACACAGGGGCACAGTCATGCTGGAACAGAAAAAGCGTCTTCCCCAAACTGTTAGCACAAGATTGGAGGAGCACCAATGTCTAAATGTCACTTTCACTGAAAACACCTAAATCCAACCATTTGGAGAAAGGGGCACCTACTTTTGGCTATGTAGATGGCCAGATATTCAGAAACTGGTAGATTTTTTTACTTTTTCTTCTTTAAGTTTTCCATTGCTTGGCGGTCTTTTGGATGTTGGTTCTTTTTGTTCTATCACTCTGAGGACGTTTTATCTTTTACATTAAGAGCTTTTTCTATTAAACCGGAAGGATGCTGATTGGCTGTTGCCGATTGCCTTGCTGAAATTAGATTTATGGCTATCTATGTTGTTGGATCTAATGACTTTTTCGGAAGCCCTGAAGTCAGGGGAATGTTTTGATTAATTTCTCTAATGGTGCTAAAATAAAACGTGGCTCAAACTTTTTTTGTTTCTCAACAATCAAATTGCCTTTACTCGCTGCGGCTTTCCCTCTTTGTTCTTCAAATGAGAAGGAGAAGTAATTTAGGATAAAGGGGAGCCTAGCTTGTGTCTAATTAGTGAAATTCAGTTTCAGCGCTGATACATATTCGTTCGGTGGGTGAAAATGTTCAGAAAATGAGAGAACTCCAGACAAATGTAAGATGTGATTTAAGCCATAAACTGTAAATTTACTGGAATATGGACTCCTGCGTTACTATTGGGTGTATTTTCATTGATTCTACATGAAGTCTGCCCCACATTTATCCGATGTTCACCTTTTTTTACTCAGATAGGATTTTCCAAATTCTCTCTATTTATCATAGAGAGAGTCCCGGAGCAGAAGGAGAGAAAAGCATTGGCGTAGGGACTGCATGACAGGTGTGGACAGCACAGTCATGCTTGTGGAGAAAAAAGTTGTCCCCTTTAAGAAAAGGGGAGGGGCCGAAGCAGGGGAGGTGCTCGGTTAGGAAGTTAGAAAGAAGAAAGGAGAGTGAGGTCATCAGTGAGCGACGGAGGAGAAGATTCCCACCCACACTCCCGAGTATGGTCAATTATAATAGGGGCTGTAAGGACAGCCCGGCAGTGGTTGGGTCTTTGGAGGAAGAGAATATTGTAGTTTTATGCATATATAACATGGTTGGTACCCATCTGTGGTATGGGGTTAGCATGGTTGGTACCCATCTGTGGGATGGGGGGTTAACATGGTTGGTACCCATCTGTGGGATGGGGGTTAACATGGTTGGTACCCATCTGTGGGATGGGGGTTAACATGGTTGGTACCTGTAAGGTACACGTCTTTCTCCTTGTGTTCTAATTTCCTAGGCCAGGAATGGTAAAGCGGAGGTCCCGATCACCGGTGGATAATCAACACACACATACACTGGTAGTAGGTGAAGAATGATTACAGAGTTTAATAGGCACTACGTTCCTCTTTTATGGGAAATGCAGACGGGGGGAACAGCCCTCCCATGAACCAATCAGATTCATACACATATGCATACATTAACAACTTCTTGTCATGTGATGGTCTTCAGTTTGCAATATGGAATATAGGGCAAAGGTTAGTGTATGACAGTTAGTTCTCGTTATCTGTACACACCTGCTAACTTGACCGCAAACTCCTAACTCACTGGTCTTAGCTAGTTTCATATCCTCTGGTGAAGTACAGAGTTAAAAACCACAAAACAGATGCTTCCTAAAATGTCAACACTGTGTAGGGAAAGACAGACCCTCTAGAGAAACATCTGCTCTTAGTCACACTATCCTATGTGCAATTTTGTCACGTACACTATAAGTGTCTGTATGCCTTTGCTCCAAAGCTATCAGTATGGAGGCTTAAGCACATTAATTTCAATGATTATTGAAATGGTATATCAGTATAAGTAGCCCCCTTATAATCCTCCCTTTGATCATTCTGTTTTAACATAATGATCATCCTTTATCCTTGTAACGTTGGTAAGTATTATTGGGGGCGTGCCATTTAGGAGTGAGGTAAAATTTAAAGGTATGGCCATTAAAGGAACTCTGGCAGTACTGGGATGTAGTTTACTGCATATCCAGCACTTTTCAAAACCTGATTTTTGGGCATAGCTATATTTAAATTTCAACAACAACATTTTATCAGAAAACTCTTGGGGGGGTTCACTTCTCCTATGTCTTACTATAGGAGTGTTATTTGACTTGGGAATCCCACATATCCCTTTTAGTGGTCCCAAATCCTCTGGGTGGTATATACAGTTAGCTATCAGCCAAGTGGGTAAGAACACTACCAGAATTAGACAGCACCAGAGGCACAAGGCCTTCCCTGATACTGATGTTGAAAGCATTATATATATATATTTTTAATGTCCTCAAAATTCACTATTCTTCTTCTTCTTCACTTGTCCTGATGATAGAAAGATCTGTTTTGTTTCCAGGTAAAGTCATCGTATCCTTCAGGGAGATTTGTCCTATGCCTTCTTGAATATCTTGTAGATCTTGTCGCTGTCTTGAAGAGAGTGTATCCTCAGTTACTGTTAGGGGCTCTGGAGTTGAGGGGAGCTGGGGACACTTCTTCAGTCGGCTGGCGTGGATCCAGGTGTTGCCTAGGTCCGTTAGTACCGCGGTCCTGGATACCTTTTCCACCTTCCACGGTCCGGAGTAGATTGGTCCAATTCTTTTCCTGTGAGCCAGCTGCTTAATCAGTACTTTGTCCCCTGGGATGAAGGGGTGGGTTGGTTCTGTTGAAAGAGGAGAAAAGGTGACAGAAACTTGTTCATTTATTTCGCGAAGCATACTTACCAGACTTTTCACGTACACTTCCTGTTGGGAATAAATGTTAATGTCAGAATTTGGGTCTAATGGGGGTAATTCTATATTTGCAGGGATTCCCATTAGAATTTCAAAAGGGGACAATCCTGTCCTGGAATGGGGGGTGGTTCTTATCTGAAAAAGGACAGAAGGTAAGTGTTCCAACCAACCTTTTAGAGTACCTCCTGTAGCCTTTTTTAATTTGTCTTTGATGTTCCTGTTCATTCTCTCTACTACTCCTGCACTCTGGGGATGATAGGGAATATGTAGTTTCCATTGCATCCCCAGAGATTTGGCTACAACTTGGGTCACTGAGGAACTAAATGCGGGTCCTCTGTCGGACCATATGGTTGTGGGTATCCCGAACCTACAGATCCAATAATTTAACAAGCATCTCGCTGCTATATTTGCGGTTTCTCCGGTACAGGGAATTGCCTCAACCCAACCTGACCATTTGTCAACGATTACGCAGAGGCACCTCAAGTTTCCCTTTTGCTTTGGTAGGTGTGTGAAGTCTATTTGTAAATCTGTTAATGGTCCCAAGGGTGGAGGTAGATGGCCATGTAGGCCATGTCTTTTTCCTTGAACATTGTTCTGGGCACAAGTTAGGCAGCTTCTAGTTAGAAGCTTAGTTTGTTTTTGTAAATTATTTGTGCAAAAAGATTTTGAATATATATTTACAAGAGGGGCGGGTCCTATGTGTCCTGGGCCATGGAGGTAGGATAAAATTAGGATACAATTAGCTTCAGGTATACCCAGGATCTTCCCCTCTTTTGTCCAAAGACCTTCAGAGTCCTTGGACAAACCTTCATTTGCCCAGAAATGGACATCTGTATCTGTGGCCATTGACTGCATTTGGGCCACAACAGTTTTGAAATCAGGGGATGAGAAGTGCTCTTTAAAGAAGATTGTGGTAGGGGCTGGTGAATTGGGTGAACTGGCAGCAGCCTTTTTTGCTTCTCTGTCTGCGAAAGCATTTCCTTTTGATACTATACTATTGTCTGATGAGTGGGCTTTTACTTTTATAACAGCAACCTTTTTAGGGAGCAGAATTGCTTGCAGTAGATTAAGGATCTGCTCTGAATTAGCTATCTGTTTGTTGTCTGCTGTTTTAAATCCTCTATTGGCCCATATCACACCAAAATCATGTACCACTCCAAATGCATATCTGCTGTCTGTATAAATGTTGACTTCCTTGTTTGTGAACAGAATACAGGCTCTGGTCAGAGCTTCTAGTTCTGCTACTTGGGCAGAAACAGGGGGCAATGGTTTTGCTTCTAACACTGTATGTGGCAACTGAACTACAGCATAGCCAGTTAAAAATGTAGAGTCAGAGGGACGGGAACAACTACCATCTACAAAAACATTTTCGGCATTTATAATTGGAATGTCAGAAAGATCAGGTCTTGGTGAAGTGACTTGTTCCACTTTTTCTACACAATTATGTGTGTGATCAGGTTCGTGTGGTAAACGTAACATGGAATGTAGTAAACGTACAACTGGATTGCTATTCGGAACATATTTAAGTACCAAGTTGTCAGTATTTAACAAAGTGATCTCGTATCCACTGAGTCTTTGGGAAGTCATGTGTTGTGTGTTCATATTCTGTATGAGGTGGGTAACTGAATGAGTGGTGTACAGTGTCATTTTGTGTCCCAATACTATTTTGTTGGCATCCTGTGCAGACATGGCACAGGCAGCGACATTCTGAAGACAGGACGGCATGCCCTGGACTTGGATAGGGAGTTTTCTAGATAAATATGACACTGGACGATACCCTGAACCATGAGATTGTGCAAGTACTGCAGCAAAAGATTTTCCTGAAACTACACAGTACAACTGGAAGGCTTTACCATAATCTACCAATCCCAGGGCGGGGGCGGTGGACAAACTTTCATTTTCTCTTTTTATTCTGCCATCTTTTTCCCATTCAGCTATCTGATCATCACTTGCTACACCATATACCATACTTGCGAGGACATGAGGTTCTAGTGAGGGATATAATTGGAGGCGAGGACCAGGCTCTCCTGAGTCCATTTTTACAGTGACATAAGGTTGAGGGGGTTCAAAGGTAGGGGCGGATACATTTGTTTTAACTGCAGGAGTCTTTTTAGCATATTTCTTTCTATAATCTTTTAAAACATTTGCTCCATGAGTGATAACAATCTTTCATGTATTGAGGGTCATTAGATTTACACGGGGGGTAGGAATGCTTATGCGTCTGACAAATTTTGCTAACTTTCTTCCAATCTTCCTCTGAACAAGGACCTTGTGGTCCCGGATCATGAATACCTAACTGGTGGCATCTTTCCTGGACTTGAGCCCAGAAAGGTTCCACCTGTGGTCCGGGTAGATTGTTTTTTAATATATTCATACGGGCACAGGATCCCTATGTCTGATCCTGGGGTGGCCACAGAATTCCCCATCTAACAAAGTGGGCAGAGTATGACTAGTATGTGGGCACAAGTGATAACAACCCGTTTGGGTAATCACTTGTTGTCGAACAATTGGGTAGTCTGCTTGGTCCGTCAAATCAGATGGACTAATGGGACTGTGAAGGTTTACCCTTAGTACTCGATTTATGGTTCCTTTCTTTGTGGCGGGATATATTCCTCTTACCCCTAATCTACAGGAATAGCCCCCTGGTCTATTGGTTAATAGAACCCACCTATTTTCTATTTTAAAAAACAGTAATCCTATAGTACAATGTGGACAAGGTGGAGCTATGTCACTACAATCAGGTTCTTCGTATTCCGAAGTCATTAAACTCTTATACCTTATACAACATACAATTCTTTAAATTTTTAGGTACTTACGCTGTCTGTGGGAAAAGAAGTCTCACATATATATATATATATATTTATATATCTTAAACAAAACTTTATACTTATTTCTATAGGTCTTATACTGTAAATCTTATGAACAGAATTATTTTAAATGATCATTATAAAACCATACATTTGTTCAATTTTATAGTGCACTTTTTGTTTCTCAAAAACTTAATGGGCGTCCGCTCAACCAAACCTTTTATCACGGGCGTAATCTGCTACTTCCCGGTGATTAAAATAATAATAATAATCTCTTTTACAATAGTTTTTTTTATAGTCAGACCAACCTAGTCGGATTCTCTTTAAATACCCAAATAACCTACGTAACTACCTGCGTGTCCTTTTAACCTCCCGGGGACCAACCTAGTCCGCCGCGAAGGCACAACAACCTAACCTCCCGGGGGACCAGCCTAGTCCGCCGCGAAGGCACAACAACCCCTTTAAACTAAATTTGTGGCGATGATCTGGACAGCGTAAGCATTTACACCTATTCACCTTAAAAGGTAAAAAGGGCAAAATCACTTACCTGTCACAAGATATCCCACTTCTGATCACCAGTTGTAAGGTACACGTCTTTCATCTTGTGTTCTAATTTCCTAGGCCAGGAATGGTAAAGCGGAGGTCCCGATCACCGGTGGATAATCAACACACACATACACTGGTAGTAGGTGAAGAATGATTACAGAGTTTAATAGGCACTACGTTCCTCTTTTATGGGAAATGCAGACGGGGGGAACAGCCCTCCCATGAACCAATCAGATTCATACACATATGCATACATTAACAACTTCTTGTCATGTGATGGTCTTCAGTTTGCAATATGGAATATAGGGCAAAGGTTAGTGTATGACAGTTAGTTCTCGTTATCTGTACACACCTGCTAACTTGACCGCAAACTCCTAACTCACTGGTCTTAGCTAGTTTCATATCCTCTGGTGAAGTACAGAGTTAAAAACCACAAAACAGATGCTTCCTAAAATGTCAACACTGTGTAGGGAAAGACAGACCCTCTAGAGAAACATCTGCTCTTAGTCACACTATCCTATGTGCAATTTTGTCACGTACACTATAAGTGTCTGTATGCCTTTGCTCCAAAGCTATCAGTATGGAGGCTTAAGCACATTAATTTCAATGATTATTGAAATGGTATATCAGTATAAGTAGCCCCCTTATAGTACCCATCTGTGGGATGGGGGTTAACATGGTTGGTACCCATCTGTGGGATGGGGTTAACATGGTTGGTACCCATCTGTGGGATGGGGTTAACATGATTGGTACCCACCTGTGGGATGGGGTTAACATGGTTGGTACCCATCTGTGGATGGGGGTTATCAGGTACCTTCCGGTTAACGAGGGGTTAACCAGGAAGGGGTTAAAGGTAGGTCACTGCGAAAGTTGAGTACTGTCTCCGGGTCTGGGGGCTTGCGACCGGAGGCCTAAAGTTTAAAGAAGTTTGGCGCAGTGACCAGTGGGGTGGGGTTCCCCGAGAAGACCCCAAAAGTACATAAAGTTGGTCAAGAGTTATTTAAAATGTTTTTTTATAAAATTTTAAGGTAATTGTTAATAATAGGCCGTCAAGGCCATTTACTCCAAAATCTTGTCATGTCATTTGTGAGGGGATTTGGAGGGGTTAGATATTATGTTTAATGGATGGCTTAAGGGACTGTGGGTTAGGTCCTTCACATGTCAAGGTTTTTGATTGTTTTCAGTCATGTCAGACATGATTAGACCGTAGGGTAGAGCGGTACAGAGGAGCAATGTAGTCAACAATTAGTCCTGCCCCACTTCCCCATTTGAGGGAAAAACATAGAGATAGTCTCCTAGTTGCCAGGAGCCAAGGCAAGCTACATTCATCATTCAGAGGAATGCTCGATCTTTTACAGTATAAGTGGACACAAGTCTCAGCTAGCACTCTCTCCCAGGGCAAAACACTGAAGCAAGAGGGAAATGCAGAGGAAGAACTAAATACCTTCAAAACAGCAAGCATCAGGTGGCGACAGGTTACTGGGATCTGCTGGCTGCTGTGAGAAACCCTTTGGTGGACACCGGAACTACAACCTTCCGTTCTGGGAAACAAAGTGCCACCAGTAGGCGATCCAGGTCCTGCCATTTATTCTTCTGTCCATAGAGTACATGTCTTGGCTAGCAGACTTGTACCTTTGGAGTCTGGGGGCCAGAGCCAGTGGTACAATGGGTTGAATAAGCCACAGAGGCCAGACTGGGTTGCTATCAGGAACCTTGTGTCAGCCATCAGAGAATTTGTGCTCGTTTTTATGCACGTGCGCATAAACATGTACATGTTTTCAGACGTGCGAGCCTTATTAGGCATGCAAGATGGCGGTCAAGTGCGCACAACATCATACAGGTAGACATGTGCAGGTCCACCACAGATGCTGGCACCTAGTGGACTGTTTAAACTTAAGACCTGCATAGGACCATTGCTGGACGATCCTCCAGCTTGAATCTCTGTTATCCTTGATCCTGATTTCTTCTTGACTTTGTTATTGACCCAGTTTTCATCTGACCTGCCTCTGGATTACCCCTGGTGGTTTATGTCTGCTGCCTATCTGTCTTTCCGACCTCCGGCTGAACTCTTTACCAAGATTGCCTGCACATTACCAATCTCTGCTCGACTCTGACCTTGATCCTGCTCATAATTTTGGGCATTCCTGCTTGACTGTTACTGAACTCAGCTTGTGACCTGGCTCTGCTCGCTACTGGTCTGAGTGAAGTTGGGGTGACTTCATCGCTGTGCTTCTACTTACCCTGCACCAGCACTCACAAGTTCAAGCCTGCTATCAGCTTCCTGGCACCTGCATCCTGTCTCAACTTCCCGGGGTGCACAGACAGGAATTGTGCAAGAAGCCACCTTCATCATCTTTAGCTCCTCATACAGGTTGCCTGACAGTTGCCTTTAGGAAGTCAGGGAAGGCAGCAACATCATGCCATTCTAGGGTAGCAGGACCTTGAAGACCCCATGCAGTAAGACTCCTACAGGCCATGGGACACCACCCAAGTCAGCTAGCCAATCAGGAGAGAGAGGGGGCGCAGCCAGGGCTCTGTATCTGAATGGACACAGGGATCTGTGACTCGGCTCGGGTGCCCCCATAGTAAGCTGCTTGCTGTTGGGGCACTCAACAGAAATAAGGGGCCAGGAGCGCGGGCAAGGGACCTGAGAAGAGGAGGATCCGGGCTGCTCAGTGCAAATACACTGCAACAGCGCACGTAAGTATAACATGTTTGTTATTTTTATATATATAAAAAAAAACACAAGACTTTACAATCACTTTAACTGGGGTACACACTATAAGAAAATAGGGCAAACGATCCTCTGATTTTGTTTCACAGCAAATCAGAACCGATGAAGGAAAATTTATAGGAAATTTCTCGTATGACAAAGGCTTTTTTTGTTGTTTATTGTTTCTGATAAGGCGCAGTCTTTCGTTTCATTTTTTTCTCTGAAAACGGTACACATTAAATGAAAATCGTACATTCTGTTCTGGTACCAGAACAATTTTGGAGCTTGTCCCTTCTGAACTTTTCGTTCAGAAGGTTGGAATCGGCTGTAGAAAGTTGTGTACACACTATAGGAAAATCGTACGAAAGTTCCTCGGATGAAAATGTTCGCCCGATTTCCGATTTTCCTTATAGTGTGTATGAGCCATTAGTGGGGATCAAGCAGTTTTAAGAGTCTTGGTAGAACAGAAAACCCCTCATCACCATGTGTTCCTGTGGGGAGGAGGGGGTTAAGTGCTTAATGGGCATTCCCACTTCATAAAAAGCCCACATGCAAACTTCATCAAACAATATTTGGCCAGCATCTGTTCTACAATGAGAAACTGCTTTACTTTAATATTTAACCTATTTTGTCAATGTAAATACAGTAAAACCTTGGATTTTGAGCATAATTCTTTCAGGAAACATGCTTGTAATCCAAAACACTCGTATATCAAAGCAAATTTCCCCATAAGAAATAATGGAAACTCAGATGATTCGTTCCACAACCATTGATTCATAAGTCCTTCAGTTTATAGTCCATAAAAAATATTATAGCAATGTGACCAGGTTGTGTAACCTTAAAATGTCCATCCACAAATGGAAGGGGATTAGAAGCAAAATCCAGCAGGAGCTCCAGAGTATAAAAGAGAAGAGAGGTGCCTCTAAGTGTAGCAATATGGTTACATTTAAATGAAGGTACAACATTTAGCAACTCACCTGGTTGATGATTAAAAGAGGCACATCTAAGTATGCAGGCAACTGGGGTAAAGCTAGAAAAAAAAGACCGTCCCCCACACCGCCGGCTCTCACCGCTGTCAGTCTGCAATGGTGAACGGGAAGACCACCCTGCAGTAGAGCGATCTGAAAGGGAGGCTTGAAGCGCTCGTGGAGCGCAGTGTGGAAGGGAGGACGTTGATGCCAGTGCGGGGGATGGTCTATGTTGGCAGCTTTACCCCGGATGCCTCCATACTTAGATGTGTCTGTTTTTAATCATCAACCATGTGAGTTGCTAAATGTTGTACCTTCATTAAATGTAACCATATTGCTACACTTAGAGGCGCCTCTCTTCTCTTTTATACTCTGGAGCTCCTGCTAGATTTTCTCTCTAATCCCCCTTGTGGAGGCTTCCATTTGTAGATGGACATTTTATGGTTACACAACCTGATCACATTGTATAATCTTTTTATATGGACTATAAACTGAAGGACTTATGAATCAATGGTTGTGGAATGAATCATCTGAGTTTCCATTATTTCTTATGGGTAAATTTGCTTTGATAGTTGTGATGTAAAGCTGCTTTTATATCAAGACATCGCTTGTTTATCAAGTCAAAATTTATAAAAAAAAATAGCTTTTCTTGCAAATTGCTCTCAAACTGAAATTTCTCTCAATCTAAGTGTAGCGCCGACACTTTTCTAAAGTGTGCGCTATGTGTAAATTTTGTTTTTTTCCAGAGCTCTAACGGAGTTCTGAGGGTTAATTATTTCAGGTCTTTTACTTTGGCATCAGTCTGGCTGGGCTGTACTGGAGTTCTGCCGGGTCATAGGTGAGATGAGCACCTGTGACCGGCTGAGAACGCAGCCTGGTTGGATGTGTTGGGTACCAATCTTTCCCGGAGCCAATCAGTGGGCGCGTCTGGCCCCGCTGTGTAGTCTGGGAAGGGGTATTTAAGATGCTGAAGTCACGTGTTCAGGGTTTGGCTTGCTCTTTTGATTCCTGGTTCCGGTCCGGACCAACCCCGTGAGGGGTCCCGGACCCAGGAGCGTCTGCTGCCCCGTAAGCCTTGTCACCATGACCAGCCCCAGAGGCCCTTATGGTCTGGGGTGGGGATCCGTCCGTTCCTGAGCCTCGGAACTGGCTAGTTCTAGGCCGAGTAACTGAGGGAGGATTCTGAGGTGTCCCGGTGTTCTCTCAGGATTGGAGAGACGCAGCAACTCGTACAAGCGACCAGGGGAGGACACTTCGGAGGAGGGCCAACAAGCTGGCTGCTCGGTAAGAGCCTGGGAGCTGAGATTGTATGGACACTAGTGAATCCGCATTTCCTATGGTATCGCCAAAACGGCTGGAAGATCCAGGTACCATAGGGAAAGTTCCTAAACATCCTTCAGTTACAACATAGTCTGTGGCAGAGACTTTTACATTGTTCACCTGAAGTTTCACAACCAAGTCTGTGGCAGAGACTTTGTAAAATTCCGAATCACTTGTTGGCTGCTAAATCTACAGACAGGGGTTTATCCAACGGTGAAGAGTCCAGTTGCAAAGGGCTACTCTCTGGGCTATCTGAGGAGACATTTATTTGATGTCAGCAGTTCTGAAGTGCCTGAGCTTTATCACCCGTGCCCTCTATTCCCAACTAAGAGACTGTGTTGTGTTAAACGGTTACTTTTGCAAATAAAAATCCTTAAAAGGACTATTGAGTGTCGGTCTCTGAAATTACTGGGTACTAACCCTGGGAAACCCTAGACAACGAACGACGAGCTACAAGGTGGAGGTAATCGGTAAGCCCAGAAAATACATAGCCGCCCCGCAGGGGTTATGGCGCTACATAAAGTTTTACTGTACATTCTAAAATTCACTAGACATGTGCGATTAGTTTCGTACGAATCGGAAATTCAAACGAATTTTTCGAAATTCGGACGAATCCGAATTTGTACGAATTCTGTACGAAATACGAAATTTCGTTTACGAATTTCGGATCCAAATTATCCAAATCCAAACTACCAAATGACGAATTTCAACTAATATGAAAGAAATTATAGCGGATATAACGAATGATTCGAATGAATTCGAGATTCAGTATAACGAATATCGACACTCTACGAATAATAACGAATTATCCGAAAACTTATTAGCGTTACATAACACAAGTCTATTGTCTATTGTTCACCAATCACTCAGAGGAAGCACAAAATACGAAATTTCGTATTCGTAAATGAAAATTCGGATTTCGTACTTCCTCTGAGTGATTGGTGAACAATAGACTTGTGTTATGTAACGTTAACCACTTCAGCCCCGACCAATTGGCAGCCAAAGGACCAGGCCCCTTTTTGCGATTCGGCACTGCATTGATTTAACTGACAATTGCGCGGTCGTGCGACGTGGCTCCAAAACAAAATTGGTGTCCTTTTTTTCCCACAATTAGAGCTTTCTTTTGGTGGTATTTGATCGCCCCTGCGGTTTTTATTTTTTGCGCTATAAACAAAAATAGAGCGACAATTTTGAAAAAAATGCAATATTTTTTGCTTTTTGCTATAATAAATATCCCAAAAAATATATAAAAAAAACATTTTTTTTCCTCAGTTTAGGCCGATACGTAGTCTTCTACATATTTTTGGTAAAAAAAAATTGCAATTAGCGATTATTGATTGGTTTGCGCAAAAGTTATAGCGTTTACAAAATAGGGGATAGTTTTATAGCATTTTTATTAATATTTTTTTCTTACTAGTAATGGCGGCGATCAGCGATTTTTATTGTGACTGCGACATTATGGCGGACACATCGGACAATTTTGACACATTTTTTGGGACCATTGTCATTTTATACAGCAATCAATGCTATTTAAATGCATTGATTCCTGTATAAATGACACATGCAGTGAAAGAGTTAACCACTAGGGGGAGGGGAGGGGTTATGGGCTCTGACGTGTTGTGTGTTTTTTTACATTAGGGGGCGGGGCTGACGTCTGACGTCATTGATCGGCTTTCCCGATGACCGGGAACAGCCAATCAATGACAGGCAGAGTAGGAAGCGCGGGGAGAGGTTTGTTTACACAAACCTCTCCCCGTTCTTCAGCTCTGTGACCCAATCGCGGGACACCAGCGGCGATTGGGTCCTCTGGTCCCGCGGCCGGGGTCACGGAGCTCGCGCGACCCACAGGCAGGCATTTAAAGGGCCACGTACAGGTACGTGATTTTGCCTGCCCGTGCCATTCTGCCGCAGTATATCTGCGTGAGGCGGTTAAAGTGTTTATTTTCTTTAGAGCAGTCTATTTTTTATTTATTTATTTTTTGCTTATGGAGAGTGCTGAACCTGGACTTACCTTTTTCAGACATGAAGAAAAGAGCTTCCTCTGTGGCTCTTTAGCCCGGTGTTCTGCACATTTCCACTTTGCTTATTTCCGTTCCTGGGATGGTACCACCACTACAGCTCACAATTGGGGAAGGAGACAGCAACTGCACATCACCTGCTTAAATTTTAATATGTGACAACATAAACAAGCTCACCAGAACGTTTCCGGGATCGCTTGGAATGAGAGATGTGAGTTTGTATCAATTTATTTTAATGACCGCGGCAGTCTGAGCATTAACAGAAATTGGTCTCATTACATTGTGGAAAAAAACAAAACAGTTATCAAGTGTTAATGATTGGCATGTTTTATTAACGCCTCCATAAAGTTGCCTAGTGGTAATGCAACCTTAATATTGTAAAACAATAAATATTCATTTTTTCCCACTGAGGACTCCGGAGAAATAACAACAATTTATATCTAACAGAAGCTGACCTGGTATGACACAATGTTTTTCTAACTCGGCAGGTGCAATTTAAAATAATTATTTCCTAAGTGTTTCCAGTTGTTACTTGTGCTTGCATCAACTTTTTATTCTCTTTAAAATTTAGCAGAAACTTCTGGATTTTTTTTTTTTTAAGAAGAAGTCAACAGAACCCTATACCTAGAGTTTATTCCAAGAAAGGCAAAAAAAGGAGAATTCCATGTGCGCATGCGCGGGAGCTCCAAGATGGCCGCTTAAAGGGGTTGTAAAGGTAAAGGTTTTTTCACCTTGATGCATTCTATGCATTTGTGATTTGCACAAGGCTTTTGAATCGGTAGCCTGGCCTTATATTTTTACACTCATGGAGCGCTGGGGATTTGACCAACGCTTCATGGGGGTACTCCATGCCCTCTACTCTTCCCCGAAGGCTATAATACGCCTTCAGGGACATTACTCCAAACCCCTTAGTATAGCTAGGGGCATTAGACAGGGCTGCCCACTCTCCCCCTTAATTTTTGCTATTGCTATCGAGTCCTTAGCGATCGCAATACGCTCCAACCCAAACATCTACCGAACACAAAAATTCCTTAGAGGCATCCTCTTCGGTTGAGGAGATATTGGAGGTCATAAAAGAACTTAAAAAGGGATCAGCTCCTGGACCTGATGGTGAACTTGTGGTTCACAAACTCATAAATACGTATTATTTGCCGACGACATGCTTCTATTTATTACTTCACCGATCACAACCCTTCCCAACCACTGCAAAATATTGAACAATTTCTCAGCTGTCTCGGGCCTCCGAGGTAAACTACTCCTAATCCCATGCACTAAACATCAACATTAAGCCCCCTATACACACGGTACACACGGTCGGACATTCCGATCACCAAATCCGTCTGATAATTTCCGACGGATTTTGTCCGAAACTGGTGTTGCACACACACGGTCAGACAAAGTTGTCGGAAAATCCGATCATTCCGAACGAGGTGACGTACAAAACGTAGGATGGGTCTACGTACAGGGCAGTAGCCAATAGCTTTTGTCTCCAAATTTGTGCGTCGGAATTCTCTACACACGATCGTAAAAAGTCTGATCGGATTTTTTTGTCGGAAAATTTTAGATCCTGCTCTCAAATTTTTTCCGTCGGAAAAAGCCCGCTGGAGCATACACATAATCGGATTTTCCGACAACATATTCCGATCGGACTGTTTCTATCGGAATATCCGACCGTGTGTACGGGGGCATTAAACCAGAAATAGTCACAGCATTGCAAAGCTCTTTCGAGTTTGAGTGGAGCGACTCCTCTATTAAGTACTTGGGGATCACTCTCACGGCCAAAATTGAACACTTGTACGCGTCAAACGTCCCTCCCATGTACCAGAAGCTAGAGTCTGACCTGAAAAACTAAGGGGGAACTATCCTGGCTAGGTAGAATACATTCCATAATGACGCTCCTCCCCAGACTACTCTACCTATTCAGATCCCTCCCAATCAACATAAGGAAGGATCATTAAAATCTTATCTTTCCAAAGCAAAGTTACTAAATTTATCTGGGGGGGGTTCGGGCCACAAATTACCCCAAAAAACCCTATTCCAACCTAGGACATGTGGTGGGTTGGGATTACCATGCCTTTTATGGTATTTCCAAGCAGCAAGAATAGCTCAAATATCCACCGTTTACTCCAAACTTGAGAAATCTGACTGGGTTCAAATAGAGAGACAGACAGTACCAACCTACTCCTATGTGTGCCCTCTAAAGATTGACCCCTCAATATTATCGCCCATCCTGTCACAAAACCTGACTCTATGGCAGGGCTGTAGATCATTTTTTTCATGGGGGGGGGGGGTTCAGATCTTTCAAACTCTAATTCCGCGTACACACGGTTGGAATTTCCGATGGACACAGTCCGATGGGAGCTTTTCATCGGATTTTCTATTCTATGTCTATGCCCATCGGTCTTTTTCTGTCGGAATTTCCAACGGACTTTGGATTGAGAACCTGTTCTTCATTTTTCCGACGGAAAACCTTTCTACCGGATTTTCCGATCGTGTGTATGCAATTCCGACACGCAAAATTCCGACGCATGCTCGGAAACAATTCGACGCATGCTCGGAAGCATTAAACTTCCCTTTTTATAGTGCTGTCAAACGTGTTGTATGCCGTGGTGTTGTTGACCTTCAGAATTTGGTGTGACCGTGTGTAGGCAAGACAGCTTGAGTGAAATTCCGTCGGAATTCCGACGGGAAAACCATCAGAGCTTTTTCCGATGAGAATTCCGACCGCGTGTACGCGGCAAAAGGCATCATTTACACTTTTATGTTGGGGGAGGTATGGTAAAAACATGTGGGTGGGGCAATGAGGCTTTGCAATGCAGCGCAGCAAAATGATCCCCATTCAACTGAATAGAACGCAATGCACCCAGTTGTGGTTCCTTGCTGCACTGCCCTGTCAGCAGCAGCTAGAATATATATTTTCGTTATACATGGGTTTATATAAGTATCATGCCCCGTACACACGAGCGGAATTCCACTCAAGCTTGGCTTGCATACACACGGTCACACAAAAGTTCTCTGAACTTTCGACTGTCAAGAACGCGGTGAAGTACAACACTACGACGAGCCGAGAAAATGCATTGCAATGCTTCCGACCTTGCGTAGGAATTTTGCGCGTAGGAATTTGTACAGACGATCGGAATTCTGCCAGCAAAAGTCCGATGGAGCATACACACGGTCACATTTTCCGACCAAAAGCTCTCATCAGATTTTTGCTGGTGGAATTTCCGATCGTGTGTACAGGGCATCAGAGTATACCTGTGCATAGGCATGTATGTCAGTATGTAGTACCTGGGCACAGAAATATGCCCGTATTTATGCTGTACACCCGCGTGTAGGAGGATTTTGGGGACTATGACATATCTTACTGTGTAAGCTCAAGTTTTAAGCCCCTCCCACTGTTAGCACAGTTTTGCCACACCTATAATTCACCACAGCACACCACCTTATTGTTCCCCTTTGGTGCCCAAGGTTGACCCCTCCCCACGAAACATAATGATCTATGACCCTGTGCCAACCATTAGATTGAACTGGCTTGTGGGTAATGGCTCCTTGGTTTCCACAATAGATAGAAGCAGCATTGTGCCAAAGCTGGGATAAAAGCAGGTGACCTCTTTTAAGAAGGACATTTTTAATGACAGGTTCACTTTAAATCCATTATTCATTAAGTTCGATATTCGCCTCCGGAACATTATATTAGAGGGAGATCATCCCACAGAAACCCCTTCTAAGTGTGATTCGCCTCCGGAACATTATATTAGAGGGAGATCATCCCACAGAAACCCCTTCTAAGTGTGATTACTAACCAGTGCAGAGTGTGCGGCGGATCCCCCGGGGAGCGCTGAAACTCGGCGAGAAGGAGAGCGGCTCACGATATCGTATATTACTGCTCCATATGCTGACAAATATCCAGAGACGTTCCGCTCCTCAATTTATGTTGACAAGCAGCAACAAATGATGAGGGAGAGGTTTAATTTGAATAAATTACGATATTTACATGTGCCGAAACCCATAAAGCACGACAGTGTGAAGGAACACTCCCACCGCGACAGTGTGCCGTGTTCTGGAGGGTCTCTCGGGGGTTCAACAATTCCTCAACTGCAACCACCGCTGAAAAATTCAAGTTCCATATGACTGAAAATGTCATCATTCCGACGAGTAGAATGCCCTAATAGGTTGCAAGCTCTTCCACCCTCAGTATCCTCCTTTATACCCTAATAAATCGTAAGCTCTTCTACCTTACATAGTTACATAGGAGGTGAGGTTGAAAAAAGACACAAGTCCCAGGCCATCCTATGTGTGTGATTATATGTCAGTATTACATTGTATATCCCTGTATGTTGCGGCCGTTCAGGTGCTTATCTAATAGTTTTTTTAAACTATCGATTCCCCCCGCTGAGACCACCGCCTGTGGAAGGGAATTCCACATCCTTGCCACTCTAAAAAACGAGACATGTGCACAATAGAAAAATTTGTTTAGTTTTGTTTCTGTTCGTTTCTGTTGATTTCGTAAATTCGTAAGTCGTCGGTGTTCGTATTCGTAACGATTTGTATTTTCGTAAGAGTTATTTTTTTCGTTGATTCGTTTTTCCGTTAGTTTAATTTTCCTTTATTCGAAATTCGGACGCATTCGTATTTTCGTAGATTTAGTTACATTCGTACTTTCGTAAGATTGATTTATTCGTACTTTCGTAACATTGTTTTCGTAGATTCGTAATCGGAGCATAATTCATAATGTTATGTAATGTGTATGCTATTATTACATTGTAAGAGACACGGAAAATTACCAATCGAAAAAAAAAAAAGTTACGAATGTACGAATTTTTTCGCTCAATCCATTCGAAGCACGTTAAGCAGCGCCATTGTAAGAGACACGGAAAATTACGAATCGAAAAAAAAAAAAGTTACGAATGTACGAATTTTTTCGTTCAATCTATTCGAAGCACGTTAAGCAGCGCCATTGTAAGGGACATGGAAAATTACCAATTCAACAAAAAAAAAGTTACGAATGTACGAATTTTTTCGTTCATTTTGATTTTCGTTGTTCCTGTTTTCGTTTTTCGGATTTTCTTCTTTCGTAGTTTCATTGATTCTAATTTGGTTATTTTGGATTTTCGTTGTTTTTCATATTCGTTCGATTCGATTATTCGTTAAAAATTTTTAGCGAATCATTCGTCCATTCGCACGATAACGAATGAACGAATATAACGAATTTTAACGGAAAACGAAAAAAAACGAAACGAATTGCACATGTCTATAAAGAACCCTCTACGTAGTTTAACCACTTATGGACCCCCCCATCTTGCACATTTACGTCGGCAGAATGGCATGGCCGGGCACATCCACGTACAGGTACGTTGCTCTTTAAGAGCCCAGCCGTGGGTCGCGCACGCGCCGCTGGCGGCGCGCTCGCGACCTGGTCCTCAGCTCCGTGGCCGCGGGACCCGCGGACCCGATCGCCACTGGTGTTTCCTGCGATTGGGTCACAGAGCTGAAGAACGGGGAGTGGTATGTGTTAACAAACCTCTCCCCGTGCTTCCTGGTGACACTGACACTGATCGTCTGTTCCCTGTCATAGGGAAAGACGATCAGTGATGTCACACGCCAAGCCACGCCCCCCTACAGTAAAAAAACACACACAGGGCTCACTTAACCCCTCCCCGCCCCCTAGTGGTTAACCCCTTCACTGCCAGTGTCATTTACACAGGAATCAGTGCATTTAAATAGCACTGATTGCTGTATAAATGACAATGGTCCCAAAAATGTGTCAAAAATGTCCGATGTGTCCGCCATAATGTCACAGTCACAATAAAAATCGCCAATCGCCGCCATTACTAGTAAAAAAAAAAAATATTAATAAAAATGCTATAAAAGTATCCCCTATTTTGTAAACGCTATAACTTTTGCGCAAACCAATCAATAATCGCTTATTGCGATTTTTTTTTTTACCAAAAATATGTAGACAAATACGTATCGGCCTAAACTGAGGAAAAAAATACATTTTTTTATATATTTTTTGGCGATATTTATTATAACAAAAAGTAAAAAATATTGCATTTTTTTTTCAAAATTGTCGCTCTATTTTGGTTTATAGCGCAAAAATACGCTGAGGTGATCAAAAACCTCCAAAAGAAAGCTCTATTTGTGGGAAAAAAAAGGACGCCAATTTTGTTTGGGAGCCACGTCTGCACGACCGCGCAATTGTCAGTTAAAGCGACGCAGTGCCGAATCGCAAAAAGGGGCCTGGTCCTTTGGCTGCAAATTGGTCCGGGGCTGAAGTGGTTAAGGTTAAACATCTTTTCTTCTAATTTTAATGAGTGGCAACGAGTCTTATTAAACTCCCATCCTTGAAAAAGTTTTCTCCCTATTGTGGGGTCACCAGTCCGGTATTTGTATATTGATATCATATCCCCTCTCAAGCTTCTCTTCTCCAGAGAGAATAAGTTCAGTGCTCACAACCTTTCCTCATAACTAATATCCTCCAGACCCTTTATTAGCTTTGTTGTCCTTCTTTGTACTCGCTCCATTTCCAGTACATCCTTCCTGAGGACTGGTGCCCAGAACTGGACAGCATACTCCAGGTGCGGCCGGACCAGAGTCTTGTAGAGCGGGAGAATTATCGTTTTATCTCTGGAGTTGATCCCCTTTTTAATGCCAATATTCTGTTTGCTTTGTTAGCAGCAGCTTGGCATTGCTGAGCCGATCATCTACTAGGACCCCCAGGTCCTTTTCCACCCTAGATCCCCCCAGAGGAAATGCAAGGCCAAGACTAGGCCCCCCATTATTATCCGCAGTCCTAACTCTATACATTTCTTTGGGAGACCAGATGTGAAATGTGCCATATCCAGTCTACGAGTGCTCTGCAATACAAACTAACATCAATTGCCAAAATCAAACCGAAAAATGGAAAAGTTTTTTTACAGCAGCCTGCACAACAACCCTAGTAAATCTCATAAGTGTTCAAAAATTAAAATCTCTAGTTTTACGTCTAGTGCTCTGCAATACAAACTAACATCAATCGCCAGAAGTTCAAGTCCGGACACGGTCGGAATTTCCGATGGAAACAGTCCGATGGGAGCTTTTCAACGGACTTTCCGACTGTGTGTATGCCCATCGGTCTTTTTCTGTCGGAATTTCCGACGGACTTTGGATTGGGAACCTTTTCTCAATTTTTCCGACGGAAAACCTTCCTATCGGATTTTCCGATCGTGTGTATGCAATTCCGACACGCAAAATTCCGACGCATGCTCGGAAACAATTGGACGCATGCTCGGAAGCATTAAACTTCCCTTTTATAGTGCAGTCGAACGTGTTTTATGCCGCTGTGTTACTGACCGTCGGAATTTGGTGTGACCGTGTGTAGGCAAGACAGTTTGAGCGAAATTCCGTCGGAATTCCGATGGGAAAACCATCAGAGCTTTTTCCGACGAGAATTCCGACCGTGTGTACGCGGCATTAGTCTCCAGTGTGAAGGTCTGCAGTCAGGGGCGGACTGACCATTCGGCCACGCGGGCACTGCCCAAGGGCCCCGGGCCACTAGGGGGGCCCCATCAGGGTTGCCAGCCTCAGTAAAACCAGGGACAGTATGTAAAAATCAGTTTTTTTTTTACATCTGTCTCTGAAATGTCCCTTACCGACATCCTTTTGGTCTAGATTATAGCTGCCCCACCTCTCCAGTACCTATTCAGCCAATAGAAACTAGACATGTGCAATTTGTTTCGTTTTTTTTTCGTTTTCCGTTAAAATTCGTAACATTCGTTCATTCGTTATCGTACGAATGAACGAATGATTCGCAAAAAATTTTAACGAATTATCGAATCGAACGAATACGAAAAACAACGAAAATCCAAAATAACCAAATTAAAAACAACAAAACTACGAAAGAAGAAAATCCGAAAAAAAAACGAAAACAGGAACAACGAAAATCAAAATGAACGAAAAAATTTGTACATTCGTAACTTTTTTTTTTTGCGATTCGTAATTTTCCGTGTCCCTTACAATGGCGCTGCTTAACGTGCTTCGAATGGATTGAACGAAAAAATTGTACATTCGTAACTTTTTTTTTTTTTTTGCGATTCGTAATTTTCCGTGTCCCTTATAATGGCGCTGCTTAACGTGCTTCGAATGGATTGAGCGAAAAAATTCGTACATTCGTAACTTTTAATTTTTTTTTTTTTGTTGAATTGGTAATTTTCCGTGTCCCTTATAATGGCGCTGCTTAACGTGCCTCGAATGGATTGAGCGAAAAAATTCGTACATTCGTAACTTTTTTTTTTTTTTTGCGATTCGTAATTTTCCGTGTCCCTTACAATGGCGCTGCTTAACGTGCTACGAATGGATTGAACGAAAAAACTTTCGTACATTCGTAACTTTTTTTTTTTTTGCGATTCGTAATTTTCCGTGTCCCTTATAATGGCGCTGCTTAACGTGCTACGAATGGATTGAACGAAAAAATTCGTACATTCGTAACTTTTTTTTTTTTTGCGATTCGTAATTTTCCGTGTCCCTTATAATGGCGCTGCTTAACGTGCTTCGAATGGATTGAGCGAAAAAATTCGTACATTCGTAACTTTTTTTTTTTTGCGATTCGTAATTTTCCGTGTCCCTTATAATGGCGCTGCTTAACGTGCTTCGAATGGATTGAGCGAAAAAATTCGTACATTCGTAACTTTTTTTTTTGCGATTCGTAATTTTCCGTGTCCCTTACAATGGCGCTGCTTAACGTGCTTCGAATGGATTGAACGAAAAAATTCGTACATTCGTAACTTTTTTTTTTTTTTGCGATTCGTAATTTTCCGTGTCCCTTATAATGGCGCTGCTTAACGTGCTTCGAATGGATTGAGCGAAAAAATTCGTACATTCGTAACTTTTTTTTTTGCGATTCGTAATTTTCCGTGTCCATTATAATGGCGCTGCTTAACGTGCTTCGAATGGATTGAGCGAAAAAATTCGTACATTCGTAACTTTTTTTTTTGCGATTCGTAATTTTCCGTGCCCCTTACAATGGCGCTGCTTAACGTGCTTCGAATGGATTGAGCGAAAAAATTCGTACATTCGTAACTTTTTTTTTTTGCGATTCGTAATTTTCCGTGTCCCTTATAATGGCGCTGCTTAACGTGCTTCGAATGGATTGAGCGAAAAAATTCGTACATTCGTAACTTTTTTTTTTTTGTTTAATTGGTAATTTTCCGTGTCCCTTATAATGGCGCTGCTTAACGTGCCTCGAATGGATTGAGCGAAAAAATTCGTACATTCGTAACTTTTTTTTTTTTTTGCGATTCGTAATTTTCCGTGTCCCTTACAATGGCGCTGCTTAACGTGCTACGAATGGATTGAACGAAAAAATTCGTACATTCGTAACTTTTTTTTTTTTTGCGATTCGTAATTTTCCGTGTCCCTTATAATGGCGCTGCTTAACGTGCTTCGAATGGATTGAGCGAAAAAATTCGTACATTCGTAACTTTTTTTTTTGCGATTCGTAATTTTCCGTGTCCCTTATAATGGCGCTGCTTAACGTGCTTCGAATGGATTGAGCGAAAAAATTCGTACATTCGTAACTTTTTTTTTTGCGATTCGTAATTTTCCGTGTCCCTTACAATGGCGCTGCTTAACGTGCTTCGAATGGATTGAACGAAAAAATTCGTACATTCGTAACTTTTTTTTTTTTTGCGATTCGTAATTTTCCGTGTCTCTTACAATGGCGCTGCTTAACGTGCTTCGAATGGATTGAGCGAAAAAATTCGTACATTCGTAACTTTTTTTTTTTGCGATTCGTAATTTTCCGTGTCCCTTATAATGGCGCTGCTTAACGTGCTTCGAATGGATTGAGCGAAAAAATTCGTACATTCGTAACTTTTTTTTTTTGCGATTCGTAATTTTCCGTGTCCCTTACAATGGCGCTGCTTAACGTGCTTCGAATGGATTGAACGAAAAAATTCGTACATTCGTAACTTTTTTTTTTGCGATTCGTAATTTTCCGTGTCCCTTATAATGGCGCTGCTTAACGTGCTTCGAATGGATTGAGCGAAAAAAATTCGTACATTCGTAACTTTTTTTTTTTTTTTGCGATTCGTAATTTTCCGTGTCCCTTATAATGGCGCTGCTTAATGTGCTTCGAATGGATTGAACGAAAAAATTCGTACATTCGTAACTTTTTTTTTTTTTTGCGATTCGTAATTTTCCGTGTCCCTTATAATGGCGCTGCTTAATGTGCTTCGAATGGATTGAACGAAAAAATTCGTACATTCGTAACTTTTTTTTTTTTTTTTTTGCGATTCGTAATTTTCCGTGTCCCTTATAATGGCGCTGCTTAACGTGCTTCGAATGGATTGAGCGAAAAAATTCGTACATTCGTAACTTTTTTTTTTTGGATTTGTAATTTTCCGTGTCTCTTACAATGTAATAATAGCATACACATTACATAGCATTATGAATTATGCTACGAAAACAATGTTACGAAAGTACGAATAAATCAATCTAACGAAAGTACGAATGTAACTAAATCTACAAAAATACGAATGCGTCCGAATTTCGAATAAACGACAATTAAACTAACGGAAAAATGAATCAACGAAAAAATAACTCTTACGAAAATACGAATCATTACGAATCAACGGAAACGAACAGAAACAAAACAAAAATAAACAAATTTTTCTATTGTGCACATGCCTAATAGAAACATGTCTGTGTACTGTGTGTGTGTATACTGTGTGTGTGTGTATACTGTGTGGCCCCATAATCTCTGATTGCCTGGGGGCCCCATAATCTCCTATAGCCCGGGGGCCCCATGAGTCAGTCCGCCCCTGTCTGCAGTCCCAATGTACTGAACTGAATCTGTAAATGGCCGCACAGTAGTCATTCCCCCTAATCTTCTACAGCAACTCTTCAAAGCGCTGCGGATTCAGCGGAGGTGGGGGAGGAGGGGAGGAGGGGAGGAGGGTACCCTACTTCTGGAAATGGAATAATTCCTTCTTCCTTCCTGATATGATAATTTCCCTTCTTTTCTCTGACATAAATGGATAAAACGTCAGCTTCAAGGGTTGCTGTGTGCTGGAGAGGGATAAGACGACTTGGGGGGGGGGGGGGGGGGGGGGGGGGACGCCAGTAACACTTCACAACAAGAAAAGAACCAATTAAATACTTTGTCGCCTTTTTTTTTTTTTTATTTTTTAGGCTTTCCTCTTTTCTTTTTTTTTGTTTTTGAATAAATGTTAAAATTGTGAATACTTTGTAACATTTCTGCAGACTTATTTTCACAGTAATGATATCGGCATCGCAAGACAAGTCACATCGTTGTATATGAATATGAACGGCCCTGAATTATAGATTGCAGTCTTTTTTTTTTGCTAATTTATGTAAAAAAACAAAAAAGATTGTGCTTACAGGAGGATGTGAATATTCAATTTCTCATAAATGTACAGGATTCATTCTGAAAGATTTATGTTAACCTTGTCATTTTGCTTAAAGCATAGAGGGCTTTACTAAAACCGGAGAGTGCAAAATCTGGTGCGGCTCTGCAGAGAAACCAATTGTCAGGAAGCTGTACAAGCGTTCCGCTCTCCATTCCCTACACCACAGACTCCGGACTGCACCACTTGCTTGTCTTCATCCGGCCCATGGGGCATTATTCCATTCACTGATACCAACCATGGGGCACTATTCATCCCACTGATACCAATGATGGGGCAATATTCCATTCACTGATACCAACCATGGGGCACTATTCCATTCACTGATACCAATGATGGGGCACTATTCCATTCACTGATACCAATGATGGGGCAATATTCCATTCACTGATACCAACCATGGGGCACTATTCCATTCACTGATACCAATGATGGGGCAATATTCCATTCACTGATACCAATGATGGGGCAATATTCCATTCACTGATACCAACCATGGGGCAATATTCAATTCACTGATACCAACAATGAGGCACTATTCCTCCCACTGACAGCAACGATGGGGCACTATTCCTCCCACTGACACCAACAATGAGGCACTATTCCTCCCACTGACACCAACAATGAGGCACTATTCCTCCCACTGATACCAACAATGAGGCACTATTCCTCCCACTGATACCAAGTATAGGGCACTATTCCTCCCACTGACACAAACAATGAGGCACTATTCATCCCACTGACACCAACAATGAGGCACTATTCCTCCCACTGACACCAACAATGAGGCACTATTCCTCCCACTGACACCAACAATGGGGCACTATTCCTCCCACTGACACCAACAATGAGGCACTATTCCTCCCACTGACACCAACAATGGGGGCACTATTTCTCCCACTGACACCAACAATGGGGCACTATTCCTCCCACTGACACCAACAATGAGGCACTATTCCTCCCACTGACACCAACAATGAGGCACTATTCCTCCCACTGACACCAACAATGAGGCACTATTCCTCCCACTGACACCAACAATGGGGCACTATTCCTCCCACTGACACCAAGTAGAGGGCACATATTTCTCCCACTGATACCAACAAGGGGGCACTATTCCTCCACTGATACCAACAATGGGGCACTATTCCTCCCACGGACACCAAGGATAGGACACTATTCCTCCCACTGATACTAACAATGGGCACTATTCCTCCCACTGATACCAATGATGGGGCACTATTCCTCTCACTGATAGCAAAGATGGGATATTTTCTACTCCTGATAGCCACAGTCCGGCCCCCCTAAAGTCTGAAGCACAGTAAACTGGCCCTTTGCTTAGAACGTTGTCCTACACCAATCAGGTTTTATTGTCAAAGCTTAACTGAACAAGCTGAAGTAAGAAGCTGATTGGCTACCATACACAGCTCTCATGGGCTTCAGAATAGGGTGGGCTCGGGGCGCAGAGCATTGCGCTATGAGCCCACCCAGGTGTTACAACTGCAAATGAATATTCGCTATTGAAACACTGATCCTCAATCCGGCCAATCAGAAGCGCCTCTGAAGACCCGTTTTCCAATCGGCGGAAAAGAGAAGAGTCCCAATTGGCTGCCGAGGAGGAGGGAGGAAACGGAAGCCATCGTGATGCCCGTGGAGAGCAGGGGAAGGGGAAGCCGCCGCTGAGCAGGGGAAGCCTGGGTGAAGCCCTGCCCACCATAGATTCGGTAAGTGCTCCAGACCAGACCGACCGGGGGGGGGGGGGTACTGTCAGGGGCTGCGCTGCTGTAGTTTAACTGGTTCTTTCCCACTACAGTGCAGAGTCAGCCAGGTGCCCAGTACCCGCCTGTTCACTCCGGCTCATTGATCAGTCTAGGGGTTTGCCTTTTTCTGTATTTTATGACTTAATGGAACTGGGGAGGAGATTTGGGGTGGAATACTCCAAAATGCTTGGACACAATTCCACAGAGGGTGATGTTAGTTTTTCCCTCCATTTAAATAATTGTATGATAGAACTATAAAACCAGATAAAACCCCATACACTGCCAGTGAACATGACTCGCCTTGATACCCACAGCAAGGGGTTAACCGCCAGCGCTGCACTCGCCAACTTTTTGGCGGAGCACTCATGCCTCGTGGACAAGACAAGCGAGGTAAAAAAAATTTATAATGGAAAAATAAATGAACAAGTAACAGTCAGCAAAGCTTGAACACCTTGCCTGGAGGAGCTAATGGACTCCAATGTATAGAGGACACCGGAGGTCGGCACCGCCGACGCAGATTGATTGCAAAAACCAACAAGTAGAAAATGGACAAAAGTGATGAGATAAGATTTCACGATGAAAGTGGAAGGAACGTTCTTCAACGGAACCGCGTCCTTCTCTCCGTCCCTTGTACTGTTCTACTGATAGAAACATGACTCAGTGAAATTGTCCGCTGTTTGGAAAGTTACTTTTTTGCTATGAAATTAATGATGATATATATATATATAGTATGTGCTGTTGGTAAATGATGTATAGCTGTGGAAGACCGCCCTCTGTATCATCTACCCCCACCGCGCCGCAGGTGTGTAGGCTATAGAATTAGTGAAGGATTAAAGGTGCAAGTGTAAAAAGTATATATATATCAAACAGCAGCTACTTAAAACATATAAACATGTGGAATCTGCAATTCAACTTAAAAATGCAACATAGATAAGGTGAATCAGTAGCGCTAATATAAACAATGAAAAATATAATATAAAATGCTGAGTAAATACTATGCAAATAAATACTGTGCAAATATATAAACAGTGCTATATAAATATCAAAGTACAAAAATAGTAGTGTATAATTGACTCAACGTATAACTTAATAGCAGTGGTGTGTCTATTTCTCTTAGTGACAAGTGAAAAAGTTCATAAATATATAAAGTCCAGATTGTGAATAAATAAATAGGTAAGTGATTTTCCAAGTGTCTTCAGTCACAGTTTCAAAGTGGAGTCTTCTGACTGACTTGAATCTACCACCACACCACGTGATCACACTCCCTCTGAAAGGCCCACTCACCAGCTCACTAGGCCTCACACTCTCGTGTTTGGCAGATGCGTGTTTTACCCACTCCAGGGGTTAATGAAGGATGGCTTGTTTGATCCGTTTAACTCTCAATGCGATTCCATATGTAAAACAATGAGTAAAACACTCCACATAGTGTAAAAACGTATGATAAAATTTATTCACGTAAAAACACTCCAATGGTCAAACTCACATTTCAAAGGTTAAAATCAAGCCTCAAATCCAAAACCACGGCAAGCCAAACAACGCTGATGTATAAAAATATAAAGTATATATATATACTGCGGTCTCGGCGGACCAAGAGGAAGACCCTGGTGGTGGTATAGTTATAGTCCACAGTGGCGTAATATATAAATACAATCTTTACTTTTTGCTCTGTAGCCTCATTCCCGACATGTTTCGTCGCTTGGACTTATTCATGGGTATGGCTACACAGCCCATCTCAAACTAATTTATAGTGATAGGGGAGCTAGTCACATGGGTGGTGACCCAATCATGTGACAAATCATGTGACATGTTGTGTGCAATCAGATGTGGGCTGATACACATGACCGTATACATTCCCCTATCCCGGCTTGCGAGAAAGATCATTGGTGGTGTCACTGGCAATAGTGTCATAATATGAAAATAATAATAATACTGACAACTTCATGCTATATTTGTACGGGTAGTTTTTTCCTAAAATCCATCTCAAATGCCTACTCTAATATGCACACTGGTGTTCCTTGATGTGCAGAGAGTGTATGTGTAGATATTAGGGATGATTGTCACTGTATTACCTTAAAGATGTCAGGGTGGATGTTTACTGGGAGTCCTGGCTTCACAACGGTATAGTGCTATGGAGACTCGCTATTATGCTGTATATGTGTTCCATTTCGATCGCTGCCTATATATATCTTAAAATATTAAAACTATTCTCATTAAAAGCTGCATGCATGCACATGCGTTTTTCAATGAAAAAATGGGTGAGTGATATTTATTATGGAAAATTGTCCGTGTTCAGCACATTGTGTCGCTGTGCATCCATTGGCTCTGTATTGGCTGATTTATTGTGTGCGCGCGCCTGTCATCACAAACAGTGCGCGCGCATCACACAACAGCTGTGGATGAGTATCTCTTCTTATGGCTGTGGGGGCCGCTGCATCTGCGCTTGCGCAGTAGTTATAGCTCAGTGAGGGATGGACATTAGTGTACTGTATGTGCGCGCGCATAATGTCCTGGTCACTGCGCGCGCACTGGGCTTCTCCAGCTGTGGATATTCATCCATCAGCTGAGAATGCAGACCGCCGCGCGCGTGCGCACTGGCTCCGTGCGCGTGCGCGTTGTATCAGGAGGTGCGCGCGCATCCAACAGCACACTACCCAGGCGAGCCTTCACCCTATGATGAGATGCGGCCCGCACCTGCGCAATAGGGTTAGAGCGGCGGTTCAGCGGCGCGCTCTAGGTGTCCCCTCAGCCTATATAGAAGTACCGGAAATGGGTCCCTGCGGTTGAGATGGGATGACACATTACATGGAAGGCACATCTTTGGCAAAGCTGTAACATTAGTGCATATTAAAAAAGGTGTGTTATCTTGACTCCATGACTACACAAAAATATAAATGTATTAAACCATCGCAATTTGAGCACTAATTCCCTAAGTTTAGAGGTGCAGAGAGCTGTATCATGAGTGAATGACAGGCACTGCATCCAACGGGAATTGGTGAGAAAATTGCACAAAAGAATCTGAGAAATTTGATATTTGATCACACTATTAAAATAAAATAAGTAGTGTTGAGCATATTATAAGAATATTTAAAATATCTTTAAAAACAAACCTATATATATGTGTATAAATATACATGTAAGAATAATGAAAATCTTAAAATATTAAAACTATTCTCATTAAAAGCTGCATGCATGCACATGCGTTTTTCAATGAAAAAGTGGGTGAGTGATATTTATTATGGAAAATTGTCCGTGTTCAACACATTGTGTGGTTGTCACAAACCCCTTTAAGCTATCGGGTGTGTGTATTACCTGAGAGGTGTTTTCTAAACACTTATTTATATAATCCAAAATAATTAAGATTGGAGTTCGGAGAAGGCTGACTATTCAATACAGATTTAGTTGATGAGTGTTTTCATCACTCTGCGGTTTCTACTGTAGTGCAGGGATTAAAAATTAAAAATTATTAATGAAGCAGTTTAGGTCCAATTCTACGTTCAGTCCCCGTGGCGTTAAACTTTTCAATAAAAAGATCCAGCGGGTTTCCCTTTGACTGAGGTCTCTGACCCTGTTTGAACCTCTCCAAGAGGGGTGAATGGTGTCTATTCCGCAGAACTGTAGAAGTGTTGGATCCCGATCATGTTTTTCTTTAAAGTGTAATGAAACGCTATGATACTGGAAACCTTTCCTTATATTGGCCAAGTGCTCCGAAATCCGGATTCTCAGTAGTCTTTTTGTTCTGCCTACGTAGAGTAACCCGCATGGGCACCACATAAGATACACAACATGAGTTGTGTTGCAGGTGATAAATTCTTCTATTTGGAAAACCTCACCATCTCTGTTTGTGATTTCTGTTTTACCCCTATTATTGACACTCGTAGTCCTGCAGCAAATGCATTTCCTGCAAGCGTAAAATCCTTTTAAATTTATCCTCAGGACCTGGCGGTTTGGTGGATCTATACGTTTTTTGACTATTCTATCTCCAAAGTTTGGAGCTCTTCTATAGATGAATCTTGGTCGATGATTTAAAATGGCTCCCAAATGTCTGTCCCTACATAAAATGTGCCAGTGTCTCTCATAGATGTTTTGTACTTCTTTGTACTGACAATGGAAATCTGAAATAAAATTCACTTGTTGTTGTTCCTTTTCTTGTTTGTCTTTCTTCCTCAAGCACATCTCTCTTGGAATTAGAGCGACGTCATCAATGATTTTATCTAAAGATTTTTCAGTATAGCCCTTTTGGGTGAACTTATTCTTTAAAATCAGTGATTGCTCATAGTAGTCTTCCGTTTTGGTGCAGTTCCGTCGAATCCTCAACATTTGTCCCTTGGGGATGTTTTTAATCCAGGCTGGGTGGTGTCCGCTATGGATAGGCAAATAGCTGTTCCGATCGGTCGGTTTAAAATATGCTTTAGTGCATAATTTAGCCCCTTCCTTCTCTATGGTTACATCTAAAAAGTTAATGGATGTATCACTTACTTGATACTCAAGTTTGATGTTGTTATTATTCACATTCAGTACCTCGAGGAACTCTATAACCGATTCCCTGGAGCCCTCCCAGATCAGTAGGAGGTCATCAATAAATCTCCTATAAAATTTCAGTTGCGGGAGATTTTTGCTAAAAATGAACCTATCCTCCCACTCTGCCATGAATAGGTTGGCGAGGCTGGGAGCATATTTTGCTCCCATAGCCACGCCAACCTTCTGGGAGAAGAATTGATCGTCCCACCAGAAGTAGTTGTGCGTCATACAATATTCCAAAGCTTGTCCTATGAATCTCTTCTGAGAGTCCGATATGTCGTCTCTTTTGCTGAGTGCCCAGTTCAATGACAAGGCCGCGTCTTCATGTTGGATTATGGTATATAAAGAACAAACATCGGCTGTAACTAAAAAGGTGTGATTTGTGGTGCTAATTTGAATCGAATCAAGTAGCATCAACAAATCCGATGTATCTTTCAAGTATGCTCTTGTGTTAGTGACGCTGGCTTGTAAAAACTTGTCTAAGTATTCGCCGAGTCTCGCAGTGACCGACCCAATACCATTTACGATGGGTCGGGCGGGGGGATTTCGGCATTTTTGTGGACTTTCGGAAGCGTATAGATAATTGGTATTCTGCACGCACTGGGGACCAAGTATCGTTTCTCCTTAAGGTTTAGTGCCTTGGTATGGTATCCCCATTCAATCAGTAGGTCCAACTGGTTCCTATACGGTTCAGTCGGGTTTACTTGAAGCTTTTTATATGTATGGGCATCTGCTAAAAGTTCATTGAGTTGGTTAGTGTAGAAGGTTTTATCCATTATCACAACACCCCCACCCTTATCCGCTGGGCGTATGATGATCTCTTTTTGTTCCTCTAATGAACGAATGCCTTCTCTAATGTAATCTGGGTTAATATGTTTTTTTGGAGTTAATTCTTCCAGATCCTTTAAAACCAAATTCTTAAACACCTCAATGAAGTGATTGCTTGGGATTTGGGGGTTGAAGATTGACTTGTTTCTTAGACCACTGTCGACCTTCTCCACCGTGTAAGAGACTGCTGGCTTAAAATTTGTGGGAGCACTTAAAAAATATTTCTTTAAATTAAGTGTTCTAATAAATTTATGTGTGTCAATGAACACATCGAACTTGTTAAACTTCTTTTTGGGGGCACATTTTAGTCCAAGATTTTGTATATTTAGTTCCTTTTGGTTTAGCTCAATTTTACTTAGGTTGTATATTCCACTATTCAGTTGTCCCGCATTCGCTTTTTTGGATTGTGCCCTGCGTCCCGATCGGCACCCCCTTCTTCTCTTTGGGGCGCCGTTTTGTCTTTGTTCTGATAATATGGGGGTTGATTTCTCTCTCCACCCTTGTTCGGCTGGGCATTCTTCCTCGGTGTCCCTCCTCCTATATATATATACAGAGCCGATCGGCCCTATAGGCACACTATGCAAGCTGCTTAGGGCCCCGCCGCTGTGGGGGGGCCCCCAAGACCCAGACCTTGGTGTAAGGAGGGGCTCTCTGAGGACACTGATGTAAGGGGAGGCTCTCTGAGGACCCTGATGTAAGGGGAGGCTCTCTGAGGACCCTGATGTAAGGGGAGGCTCTCTGAGGACCCTGATGTAAGGGGAGGCTCTCTGAGGACCCTGATGTAAGGGGAGGCTCTCTGAGGACCCTGATGTAAGGGGAGGCTCTCTGAGGACCCTGATGTAAGGGGAGGCTCTCTGAGGACCCTGATGTAAGGGGAGGCTCTCTGAGGACCCTGATGTAAGGGGAGGCTCTCTGAGGACCCTGATGTAAGGGGAGGCTCTCTGAGGACCCTGATGTAAGGGGAGGCTCTCTGAGGACCCTGATGTAAGGGGAGGCTCTCTGAAGACCCTGATGTAAGGGGAGGCTCTCTGAGGACCCCGATGTAAGGGGAGGCTCTCTGAGGACCCCGATGTAAGGGGAGGCTCTCTGAGGACCCTGATGTAAGGGGAGGCTCTCTGGGGACCTCATTCTGTTCTATATTGTTGTACTTATTCTTTGACTGTTTTGTTTAAAGGAGGGAGGATAGTTTTGGGAGCACTGAAGTGTCAGGTGTGACTGTGTGGCAATGGCAAATGGTTTACATAGCTCACGGCATCACGGGTCAAGTAGAGGGCCCCTTAGCAGAATTTTGCTTAGGGCCCGAGGGAGGTCAGGATCGGTACTGTATATATATATATATATATATATATATATATATATATATATATATATATATATATATATATATACACATACATACACACAGTACTGTGCAAAAATCTTAGACAGCTCAAAAGAGATGCTAAATAGAAGAATGTTTTCAGAAACCAAAGTGTTAATAGTTTTTTTTTTTTTTCCAATTAAAAAAATGGAAATTAAATGAAGAGAAGAGTAATCCAAATCCAATCAATATTTGGTGTGACCTCCCTTTGCCTTCTTCTAGGTAGACTGGCACACAGTTTTTGAAGGAACTCGGCAGGTAGGTTCTTCTACAGGGGTCAAGTCCTGGGGAAAAAAGTGTGGGAACTCCCACCCAAGATCCACTCGCCCACCAAAAAAAAAAGATTATACGCTCCTATGCACGAACGCTTCAAAAGTGGTATTTTTCATCCAATTTTCGTATTGTGTGTATGAAGATTAACTGTTAGTACATAAAAAAAAACAATCCTCAATAAACATAAATACGGTAATTCTCTGAATAATCAGCATTCATACAATTGTGCTTCCATGCAAATGTGAACATCATGTTCTGATCTTTATTGGGGAATGTTATTTTGTATATAGAGTGTTTATGTGGTGAGTTTACACTTTTCATTGAACAGAGTTTGGATAACACAGGGTTAAACGGAAAGGTGATAAATGAACTGCACATTATCTGGACAGAATTCTTGGGGAGATAGTGATGTGTTCCTGCTTATGAGATGTATGTTAGCTTGGGGGGGGGGCTGCAAACTCTGCAGGGCTCCAACACACACTCGCTGCTATTCCAACCCTTCACATATTTCCACATAAACTTCCCTCCTGGCATTAAACTTTGCCAGGTATTGTGCTCAGCTTACCACCCCAAACTGATGTTCCTCCCTCAGCTCACCTCTCTCCCTGCATGTCCTGTGAGCAGAATAGCTGTGCTCCTCCTCTGGGTTCTCTCATCATATGGCACTGAAGATAGAGGGGGGGGGGGGGATTCAGCGGGACACACAGAGCAAGTATGCAGGAGACTGGGGGGGGGGGGGGGAGATGAGGAGACAGAAAATCAGGAGGAGCGCATCACGAGAGGTCTGACTAAATACAATCTCTTAGCAGCAGGGACCTGATCTACCTGTCAGCTAGCTGTGATTTACAGGTAGATCGAAGCGGAAGCTGTCATGGGTCCCCCTACTGGCAATGCCTGAATGGTCAGGTGTGCGGCACTTACTATTGCGAGCTGTGTCAGCAGCTGCTGGTGTAGCACCTGCCACACAGCTCGCATACTTCAAAGTCTTGCAGGACACGGCTACTAACTGAGTTCCTGTTGTGTAAAAAGTACAGGAACTCCGTTCCCATGCGTTCCTGCAGGACTTGAGCCCTGTTCTTCTATGTACATCTTGGAGAACTAAGCACAGATCTTCTGTGGATGTCGGCTGCCTCAAATCCTTCTGTCTCTTCATGTCATCCCAGACAGACCCCATGATGGTGAGATCAGGGCTCTCTGGGGGCCAAACCATTACTTCCAGGACTCCTTGTTATTTAGTTACACTGAAGATAGTTCTTAATGGCTTTGGCTGTATGTTTGGGGTGGTTGTTCTGCTTCAGAATCAATTTGTAGGCCAGTCACGCGGAGACGTATCTGCCTGTATTTCTCAGCATTGAGGACACCATTGATTTTGACCAAATCTCCAACTCCATTTGCAGAAATGCAGCCCCAAACTTGCAAGTAACTACCACTATGCTTCATAGTTGGCTGCAAACACTCATTATTGTACCTGTCTCCAGCTCTTCCCCCAACACACTGCCTCCTGCTACAGCCAAATATTTCACATTTTGACTCATCAGTACAGACCACCTGCTGCCATTTTTCATTTTTTGCCAGTTCCTATGTTTTCCTGCATACTGTAGTTGAGTCACTTATGCCGCGTACACACGATCGGAATTCTCGTCGGAAAAAGCTCTGATGGTTTTCCCGACGGAATTCAAATTTGGTGTGACCGTGTGTAGGCAAGACAGTTTGAGCGGAATTCTGTCGGAATTCCGTCGGGAAAACCATCAGAGCTTTTTCCAACGAGAATTGCGATTGTGTGTACGCGGCATAAGTCGCACCAAATTTCGACTGTCAAGAACACGGTGACGTACAACACTACAACGAGCCGAGTTCAATGCTTCCGAGCACGTGTTGAATTGTTTCCCAGCATGCGTAGGAATTTTGCGCGTCAGATTTGCTACAGACGATTGGAATTTGCGATAGAAACCTTTTCCGTCTGAAAAATTTAGAACGCGCTCTCAAATTTTTGCTGTCGGAAATTCGGCCAGCAAAATTCGGATGGAGCCTTCCACACGGTCGCATTTTCCGATGAAAAGCTCTCATCGGTCTTTTTCTGGCCGGAATTCCGATCGTGTGTACGCGGCATTAGACTTGTTTCCACGTTGGAGGTTTGGCTTTTTGGCCATGATTGTTCCATGAAAACCACTTCTGGCCAGACTTCTCCAGACAGTAGCGTACCTGGGTCCCACTGGTTTCCACCAATTCTGTGCTGGTGGCACTGCTGGACATCTTCTGATTTGTTTTCCATCTGCTGCATTAGGTTTCCTTGGCTGACTACTGTGTCCACAGTTCTTAATGTTCCCTGTTTCTTTGTTCTACTACAAAAGAGCTTGAAAAGCACATCTGGAAACCCCAGTCTGCTTTGAAATCCTTTGCCCGGCGAGAGACCTTGCTGATACAGTATAACTTCCTTTGTGTTGTGTTGCTGTGCTCAGTCTTTCCATGGCGTGTGACCCGTGACATGAAAACTGTCTTCCAGAACCTCACCTTAGTAAAAGAGTTTGGCTGTTCCTCACCCAGTTTTAAACCTCCTACACAGCTGTGTTCTGTTTCAGTTAACCACTTTCAGACCGGACCAATTTGCAGCCAAAGGACCAGGCCCCTTTTTGCGATTCGGCACTGCGTCGCTTTAACTGACAATTGCGCGGTCGTGCGACGTGGCTCCCAAACAAAATTGACGTCCTTTTTTTCCCACAAATAGAGCTTTCTTTTGGTGGTATTTGATCGCCCCTGCGGTTTTTATTTTTTGCGCTATAAACAAAAATAGAGCGACAATTTTGAAAAAAATGCATTATTTTTTATTTTTTGCTATAATAAATATCCCCAAAAAATATATAAAAAAACATTTCTTTTCCTCAGTTTAGGCCGATACGTATTCTTCTACGTATTTTTGGTAAAAAAAAAATTGCAATAAGCGATTATTGATTGGTTTGCACAGAAGTTATAGCATTTACAAGATAGGGGATAGTTTTATAGCATTTTTATTAATAATTTTTTTTTTTTATTAGTAATGGCGGCGATCTGCGATTTTTTATTGTGACTGCGACATTATGGCGGACACATCGGACATTTTTGACATATTTTTGGGACCATTGTCATTTTATACAGCAATTAATGCATTTAAATGCATTGATTTCTGTATAAATGACACTGGCAGTGAAGGGGTTAACCACAAGGGGGCAGTGTAAGAGTTAAGTATGCCTAGGGGTGTGTTTTTTACTGTGGGGGGGGGGGCGTGGCTGTCAGCTAGTGAATGCTGATCTCTGCTCCAATCACAGGGAGCAGAGATCGGCGTCACTAGTTGCTAGGCAGAACGGGGAGATGCTGTTTATCTCGGCATCTCCCCGTTCAGCCGCCCCGTGAGACGATCGCGGGGGTCCCCGCGGCGATCGAGTCCGCGGGGACCGCGATCGGACTCACGGGGGTCCCGACCGGCGCGGGAGCGCGCCGCTCCCGGCGCGCTCCCGATGGCACGGACAGGCTAAAGGAGGGACTTATATATACACCCTCCTGCCTGTACGTGCATTCTGTCGACGTATATCGTCGTGCGCCGGTCGGCAAGTGGTTAATGACTATGTTTCAACCTACATATGAAATTGATGATCATTAGCACCTGCTTGGGATAATTGGTTAATCATACACTTGACTCTAATCCTAATCTCTGGCTTTGTGCAAGTGTAATGCTGTATTCACACTATACAACTTTCTGTAGATGTTTTCCTTCAGATTTACCAATACCATATAATATGAGGTCAAACCTTAAGAGTTTCAACTTGTATGCAATCAGGCAGGCCCTTGCGCTACATGGTTTTGGTAAATCGAAAGTAAATCTGACAACAAAAGTTGTAATAGTGTGTATGGGGCTCTTAGAATTGATGCCGGTTTGAAGCCAAAGGGTGGTCACACCAAATATTAATTGGATTTAGAT
>CM053031.1:11560217-11635217 GCA_028564925.1 Lithobates sylvaticus | reverse complement strand
ACCAATAGCTCCCTCTTTGTTGTCCCACAAGCATTAATAGATAGACGGACTGTAGATGGATCCGCGACAGACAGAATGATTGATAATAGATAGATATAGATAAATATATCCTGAAATGTATGTCTGCCTAAGACCTGACCATTTGTCATATCTGACTTTCCCCAATCCCTCGGATCCCGCACCTGGGTCCCCCCCTTATTAGGAGTCTTAACTCTATATGAGCCATGCTCACTCCCAACGATGGGTCATACGGAGAAAAAAATAGTATAAGCCTGATTTGTTCTTTTAAATGATATATATGACCGTTTTGGTTTTCTAGATACCCCCCTCCCCTGGTTCTCTCCCTCTCTCTCCTACATCTCTCTATCTCGTTTCACCACCCCCTCCCATTACTCCCACCCTTGCCCTACTGCCTACCTCTCCCTTCTCCCTCTCTCCTATCATTCAACTTCACATCTCCGAAATCTAGCCGCGAGGAAAAGCCAAAAAAAAAAAAAAAAAAAAAAAAAAATAAAGCCATTTGCCTTCGCCTAATAAGGCAATCCTCCCCCTATCTCCTCTCCCCCTCCCTTTTGACCCCCTTTCCTACCCTTTCTAACGCTCCCCCCTCAACCCCCCACCCTAGGCACTCTCTCTAGCACATCCGGGGGCCGTCCCCAGTCCCGACAACCGCATAACCCCAATCAGCAACCGCCTAATATCCCCTACATCTCACCAGGATGCAAGTCAGCTCGGAAATACCAAACAATCCCCCTCCTTAAGGTTGCGTATCTTAAACGTAAAGGGCTTAAATCCCCGAGAAGAGGATCCCAGATCCTTACTGAACTGTCCAAGCAACAAAAGCCAACGTCTCTCTTCCTACAAGAGACCCCATTTTAGATCGGATTCCAAAACTTTTCCCACCCTCAGAACCAAATTTATAGAAATGTAATTCCACGCCACTATACCCCCAAGCAAAAACCATAAGGAGTGTCAATTCTAATATCTAAACACGCCAACTTCAAAACTGAAGGAGTCTCTAATAGACCCAGAGGGCAGGTACTACATTTTTATCAACGGCCTTTCGAAACCAAAACCATATCACACTTGCAAATATTATACTTGCCCCAATGACACCAAGTCCTCCTACTTTTGACCTTTCAAGAGGGCATTACCTTGCTAGGCGGAGATTTCAATGTCCCATTAACCCCACCCTAGACACCTCGTCTGGTTCCTCGGCCCTCCCATAACAGCAGCGCCTTGAGGGACAATCAGACCTGACCCTTGTAACCAACGCTTCGATAGAACCGATGTTCCTTTCCGATGATAGATAGATAGATAGATAGATAGATAAGATCAGTAATTAGATCGATAGATAGAAAGATAGACATAGAGATAAAATAGATATACAGTAGATATAGATAGATAGATCATAATTAGATCGATAGGAGATAGATAAAATAGATTACAGTAATATAGAATACAGTAACAGTAGATATATAGACAGACAGAATGATTGATAATAGATAGATAGATAAATAATAGATAGATAGATAGATAGACAGATGGACTGATTGATTCATTGATTGATGATAGATAAATAAGAGATAGATAGATAGATAGATAGATAGATAGATAGATAGATAGATAGATAGATAGATAGAATAATAATAGATAGATCGATTAATAATTAATAGATAGACAGACAGACTGATTGATTCATTGATTGATGATAGATAGATAGATAGATAGATAGATAGATACATTAATAATAGATAAATAGATAGATAGAATAATAATAGATATATTAATAGATAGACAGACAGAATGATTGATAATAGATAGATAGATAGATAAATAATAGATAGATAGATAGATAGATAGATAGATAGATAGATAGATAGATGTGAATATACAGATAGATAGATAGATAGATAGATAGATAATAGATAGATAGATAGACAGATAGATAGACAGATGGACTGATTGATTCATTGATTGATGATAGATAGATAGATAAATAATAGATAGATAGATAGACAGATAGATAGATAGATCATAATTAGATCGATAGGAGATAGATAAAATAGATTACAGTAATATAGAATACAGTAACAGTAGATAGATAGACAGACAGAATGATTGATAATAGATAGATAGATAGATAGATAGATAATAGATAGATAGATAGATAGATAGATAGATAGATAGACAGATGGACTGATTGATTCATTGATTGATGATAGATAGATAGATAGATAGAATAATAATAGATAGATCGATTAATAATTAATAGATAGACAGACAGACTGATTGATTCATTGATTGATGATAGATAGATAGATAGATAGATAGATAGTGTCACGTACCTGGTGGTGTGAGCCCGAGATTGCAGGGAGAGGCCTCCCTTGCGTCTCCCACTCCTGATCCCCTGGTGTGGGAACAGGAGAGCCAGGAGTGAGGAGGAGCACGGGTGCCTGGCAGGATCAACAGACCGGTGGGAAGGAAACAGGTTAGCTGAGCTGGCGGGATCTCTGGAAAGCAGGCTCACAGGTAAACTGGATAGCAGAGCTGGCAGGATCTCTGGAAAGCAGGCTCACAGGTAAACTGGATAGCAGAGCTGACAGGAACTGGACAACGGCTTGGCAAGCAGGTTCACAGGTATACTTGGATAGCAGAGCTGACAGGAACTGGACACAGGAAATGGAACCACTGAATGGACTGGAACCAACAGGTGATCAGGCTTGTTACAGGGGTCAGACTGCAGACTGGACAGAGACTTAACAAGGAACCAGAGTTCATCAAAGAAGTCAGGTAATGAATCTGAACTAGGGCAAGGTACAATGGATCAGGCAGGAGGATGGTCACTGGAAGCCGGGGTCGGGTACAGGCAGAAAGCTGGATAGTCTTATGGCAAGCCGGGTCAAAGGAACAGGTATAACAGGATCAGGTTTCTTTTACTACACCACAACGCTGTAGAGCAGACAGCAAAGACCGTCTGCTCAAGCCAGGCTTAAATAGGCCGGCTGGTGCTAACTAGGGCGCGCGCCCGTCTCCCTGTGCGCGGTTGTGCACGTGCCCGCGCCTGGGCGCGCATGCGCATGCGCAATGGAATCTGAGGGCCGGGAAGGCCCGGGTTTAGATTTCTGGCAGGATCTTCATGACAGATAGATAGATAGATAGATAGAAAGATACATTAATTGATAGCAAGATTGATAGTAACTAGATATATAGGAAATAGATAAAATAGATAGATAATAGACAGAAAGACTGATTGATTTATTGATTGGTGACAGATAGATACATTAATTGATAGCAAGATTGATATTAACTAGATAGATAGCAAATAGATAATATAGATAGATAGATAAATTAATTGATAGATAGCTAGATTAATAATAGATAGATAGATAGATAGATAGATAGATCTCTATTTGGGATCGGCTTAGAAATTATGGATGTGACACAATGGGTGTCTTTTAGGTAACGTGATTTATAATTTTTTTGTATTTTATTTTCCCCAGTATTATTTATTAAGATTTTTTAAATGTATTTTAAATTTTTTTCTTTTTTTTTTTTTTTTTAGATTCATTTATTTTTAAATTTTTACCTTATTTTTTTTAAGTTTGATTTATTTATGTATTTGTTTAATTTGTATTCATTTTTTTATTCTAGTTTTTTGTTTATTTATTTTGCTAGTTTTGTTTTTGATCTTAAGGTGCGGCGCTCCTCTTTAAGCCCATGCGGTGTGAAACTTGATGTGTGTTTTTATACATTGTAACATCCAATAAAAACTCTAAATATAAATAAGGGAAAGCGCGGCCCTGGCATCCTGGAGGGTATTGTCTGAAATCTCGGCGGCGTTGTCTCATGGTCACAAGCAGCGTCCAATAAATCTTGTCAGAGCCGCAGCAGACATCGCAGAGAAGCAATTAAAGACGTCTTTGCAGACATTATCGGAGGAATCTGAATTCGGCGTGCCGTGTAGACTTGGCTCAATAAAAGAATGAGACGCCCATTAGACATTTAGAGTAAAAGTCTGCGCTGAGCGTCCAACCAAAGGCTCAATAATAGTCCCGAAACTTTACCAAGACGGAACTTCACAAAACTTCCAGAACCTTCCAAGACACAATGGAAACCTCAGAGAATAAGGCCCAGACTTTATCAGAACATTCTTACATTGAAACCCCGACTTTGGACACATAAAGTCGCATGACAAGTCGCAGCCCCTGTATTTCAATGGAAGCCTGTTTAAATTTAAAGCCGCTATCCCTTTAAGAGTGAATTACGCATCTAAAGAAACAAAGCACAACAAATATAAAAGGTGCATAAAATATAATAATAAACATATAATACCCTAAAAATGTCCATAAATATAAAGTGTCAAAATCCAACTCCAACTATGTAGTGCCCCACAGATTTTGTGAATGCCCCACCCCACCAGGTGCACCCCCCCCATATCATGAGGAGGTCAACAGCGTATCATAATGCATCAGCATCCAGGTTGATAGCACTGGCCAAGGGGATGAACTCAACGTAAGACGCAAACGTTCTACAGCACCACATAAACAAAGAGGATACAAAGACCAAAATATCATAATACTGCCTGCTGTTTATATAAATACCCTCAAATACTCACAAAGGACAAAGAGAGAGACACCTGCTACAAGCACCACCTCACTTGGCCGGCGGGCGTGATGACGTCACGATGGCTCCAGCCTGCGCGTTTCGTCGTAATAGACGTCGTCAGGGGACCGCAGACTGCAAAGTTGTGATTGCTGTGTGGGAAACACGCACAGATTGCGACTTTTTGCTCTGTGTTCTCGTGTGAATATCGACCCTAAGGCCCCTTTCACACTGGGGCGTATTTCAGGCGTTTTTCAAGCGCTTTAGCGTTAAAAAAATCGCCTGTAAAGTGCCTGAAAGTAGCCTCATCTGCAATCCCAATGTGAAAGCCTGAGTGCTTTCACACTGAGACCCCTTTCTCACTATGGCATTTTTCAGGCACTTTAGCGTTAAAATAAGCGCCTGTAAAGCGCCTGAAAGAAGTTGCAACTGCAATCCCAATGTGAAAGCCCCGAGTGCTTTCACACCGAGACGCTGTGCTGGCGGGGCGTCAGAAAAAGTCCTGCAAGCAGCTTCTTTGCAGCGCTTTCGGAGCGGTGAATACACGGCTCCTAAAGCGTCTCTTCCCATTGAAATCAATGGGAAGCGCCTGAAAAACGCCTAAAAAAACGCCTGAAAAGCACTTGTAGCAGCAGCGCTTTGTGGGCGCTTTTAACCCTTTTTTGGCCACTAGCAGGGGTTAAAAGCGACCCACTAGCGCTCGAAAGGCGCTGGTAAAGCGCCGCTAGTTTAAGCGGCGCTTTACGTGCGTTTTTCGGGCGCTGGCAGTGTGAAAGGGCTCTTAAAGCACTTGAGTTTTCACATTGGAATTGCAGATGAGGCTTCCTTCAAGCGTTTTACAGGCGTTTTTTTTAACGCTAAAGCGCCTGAAAACGCCTGAAAAACGCCCCAGTGTGAAAGGGGCCTTAGGGTGTCTTCACTTTGGATGGCGGAAAGCTGAGCTCCAGCTACAGCATAATCAGTTACAGCAACAGTTTTTTTTTTTTTCTTTTTTGGGATAAAGGGTTTACGTGAATAAATAAAGGCTGATCATTGTAAGCACCCCTGTCAGTGTTTGGGTACATTCACACCAGATGCGGTGGGACTGTGTTGGGCAGCTATTCCAGCACAGTCCCCACTGCATAAACAGGCAAATTGCCTTGTCCCCAGTGTGCCCTGTTCAGACCACTGTGTTGCTGTGCTCTTTTTTTCAGGGCATTACAGTGGCAGGCAATCCCCTGCCTCACACAGCGTGGTGGCCATTTTTAACTTTATGAAATGTCTGTGACAATTCAATAAAGTTTGTTTTAAAAAAAAAAAATGTGATGCACCGACCCCAACTGCATTGTATAGTGGGGCTGGTATGAATGGACCCTAAGGCTTGGTCCAGGTTCTGGGCATCAGCAAGGAAGGAACACAATCTACCCCTCACTTGCCCACCATCAACAATCTACCCCTCACCTGTCCGCAGGGCCGTCTTTAATATTGATTGGACCCTGGGCAAAAAAAAAAAATGTTGGGCCCCCCTCCTCCATGCAGTTTCGCTCTCCGCCTGCTCTGAGACATACAATAAAAAGCAGCTAGACTCAAAATCAGTTTACTGAATCAGATCAGACAGCTATTGCCATTGGTTTCCAGAGGTTACAGTGTATCATTACCGCTCACCGACTGGTTGCTAGAGGTTACAGCACATCATTTTTGCGTGTTGATTGGTTGCTAGAGATTACTGTACATCAATACTGCTCACTGATTGGTTGCTATAGGTTACTGTACATCATTACTGCTCACTGGTTGGTTGCTAGAGGTTACAGCACATAATTTCTGCGTATTGATTGGATGCTAGAGATTACTGTACATCAATACTGCTCACTGATTGGTTGCTATAGGTTACTGCACATCATTACTGCTCACTGATTGGTTGCTAGAGGTTACAGCACATCATCTCCTCACTGCCTGCACACCATGGACTAGGGAGCTGAGGGGCCCATTAATAGACATACAACTCCTAGGGATCCTAGGACTCCTGCGCTCAGTGGCAGTGCTGGGTGGAGGGGAGCGTGTGATCAATAGCAATGCTGATTTATTTATGACTACCAATATAAAGAGGAGTTACAACACTGGCCACCAATGTAAAAGGGTTTACGCTGAACACTAATGTAATAGAAGCATTCACAGTAACCACCAATGTAAGGAGGGATTTACACTGACCACCAATGTAAAAGTGTTTACACTGACCACTAATTTAATAGAAGCATTCACAGTAACCACCAATGTAAGGAGGGATTTACACTGACCACCAATGTAAGGGGGACATTCACACTGGCCACTAGTGTGAATGAAAGGATTCTACACCAAGCACCAATGTAATGAGAAGATTTACACTGACCACCAATGTAATTAAGACATTTAGCCTGCGTTCACATTTGTGTGTGTTGGGAAAGCATGCAAAATTCCTGACACCACAGAAACGTGCTGTCCTTTAGCAGATACACAGCAGTGCCATTAATTGTTAATGATACCCTCACGCATCTGCTGACATGTGCCTTGGCACCGTGTGATTTTGGAAAAGGGTTTGGGAGTTTCTTCCGCATTTGTAGCGCATAGAGCAGCCCATTGAAATGAATGGGCTGCCCTATACATGACCTGCATCTTTATCCACCCTGTCAGTACACCTTTGCATCCTTAAACCCATGCTAACCTCTGCACCCCAAACTTCCCCCATCCTCTCCACTCCAATCCCCCTCCCCTTTAACTCTACCTGTCTCCTCTGCTCATCTTTGCACCCACCTTACTTACCTCCATACATCCCCTCCTTGCTCGCCTGTGTACCCCAAACTGTAATTCCTTTTCTTCCTACCTCTGAACACCCAATACTACCCCCCCCCCCCCCCCCCACACACACACACTAATTTGCTCACCTTTGCAGAACAGGCTGATGTTAGGCTTAATGACCACAGTTGTAGGCAGGACTTTCAAACACGCCCCTTTACCTTCCCAGTGGGTGGCATTCCGTATAGGTGATGGTGGATATGACTTCAGGGGGGCATGATATACATATGAATACTGCCTCTATTTACATATGAATCCTGCCAGTCTGCCGCTATTTACATATGAATGCCATCACTATTTACATATCAATATCGGTATTTACACAACAATAGGGCAGAGCTGGGCAGCATTAGTAACAAACCTTCACACTGAGATATCAGGACACAGCACGAGACTAAAACCTCAAGGAACAAGGGAATTTAAACTGGGATAGTTGCCAAGTATGAGGCAGCTGCTTTGGGCCCCACAACAATGACAGGGCCCAGGGCAGCTGCCCCTTTTGCCCTGCCTTAAAAATGGCCCTGCCTGTCCGCCATCAACAATCTACCCCTCCCCTGCCTGCCATCAACAATCTACCCCTCCCCTGCCCGCCATCAACAATCTACCCCTCCCCTGCCCGCTATCAACAATCTACCCCTTCCCTGCCCGCCATCAACAATCTACCTCTCCCCTGCCCGCCATCAACAATCTACCCCTCCCCTGCCCGCTATCAACAATCTACCTCTCCCCTGCCCGCCATCAACAATCTACCTCTCCCCTGCCCGCCATTAACAATCTACCTCTCCCCTGCCCGCCATCAACAATCTACCTCTCCCCTGCCCGCCATCAACAATCTACCCCTCCCCTGCCCGCCATCAACAATCTACCCTCCCCTGCCCGCCATCAATAATCTACCCCTCCCCTGCCCGCCATCAACAATCTACCCCTCCCCTGCCCGCCATCAACAATATACTCCTCCCCTGCCCACCATCAACAAACTACCCCTCACTTGCCCGCTATTAGCAATCGACCCCTCCCCTGCCCGCCATCAACAATCTACCCCTTCCCTGCCCGCCATCAACAATCTACCTCTCCCCTGCCCGCCATCAACAATCTACCCCTCCCCTGCCCGCCATCAACAATCTACCTCTCCCCTGCCCGCCATCAACAATCTACCTCTCCCCTGCCCGCCATCAACAATCTACCCCTCCCCTGCCCGCCATCAACAATCTACCCCTCCCCTGCCCGCCATCAATAATCTACCTCTTCCCTGCCCGCCATCAACAATCTACCCCTCCCCTGCCCGCCATCAACAATATACTCCTCCCCTGCCCACCATCAACAAACTACCCCTCACTTGCCCGCTATTAGCAATCGACCCCTCCCCTGCCCGCCATCAACAATCTACCCCTACCCTGCCCGCCATCAACAATCTACCTCTCCCCTGCCCGCCATCAACAATCTACCTCTCCCCTGCCCGCCATCAACACTCTACCTCTTCCCTGCCCGCCATCAACAATCTACCCCTCCCCTGCCCGCCATAAACAATCTACCCCTCACTTGCCCGCTATTAGCAATCGACCCCTCCCCTGCCCGCCATCAACAATCTACCCCTCCCCTGCCCACCATCAACAATCTACCTCTCCCCTGCCCGCCATCAACCATCTACCTCTCCCCTGCCCACCATCAACAATCTACCCCTTCCCTGCCCGCCATCAACAATCTACCTCTCCCCTGCCCGCCATCAACAATCTACCCTCCCCTGCCCGCCATCAGCAATCTACCCCTCCCCTGCCCGCCATCAACAATCTACCCCTTCCCTGCCCGCCATCAACAATCTACCTCTCCCCTGCCCGCCATCAACAATCTACCCCTCCCCTGCCCGCCATCAGCAATCTACCTCTCCCCTGCCCGCCATCAACAATCTACCCCTCACTTGCCCGCCATCAACAATCTACCCCTCACTTGCCCGCTATTAGCAATCTACCCCTCCCCTGCCCGCCATCAACAATCTACCACTCCCCTGCCCGCCATCAACAATCTACCCCTCACTTGCCTGCCATCAACAATCTACCCCTCACTTGCCCGCTATTAGCAATCTACCCCTCCCCTGCCCGCCATCAACAATCTACTCCTCCCCTGCCCACCATCAACAATCTACCCCTCACTTGCCCGCCATCAACAGGCAGATCGCGTTTGACAGGTTGCTGACCCCCACATTAAAGCCAACTCTCAGTCGGTCTGAAGCTCCATGCAAGATTTCCCCTCATGGGGTGAGGATGGTCATGAGAAATGTGGGGGATCAGCCCAGAACTACACGGGAGGAGCTTGTGAATGATCTCAAGCCAGTTGGGACCACAGTCCCCAAACAAACCATTGGTAACACAATACGCCACCATGGATTGAAATTCTGCAGCGCCCACAAGGTCCTCCTCCTCCAGTAGGCACATATACAGGCTTGTCAGAGGTTTGCCAATGAACATCTAAATGATTCAGAGAAGAGTTGGGAGAAAGTGCCGTGGTCAGATGAGACCAAAATGTTTGCATTAACTCAACTCGCTGTGTTTAGTGGAAGAAAAATGGTGACTATGACACTAAGAACACCATCCCTACAGTCATGCATGGAGGTGGAAACATTATGCTTTGAGGTTGTGTCTCTGCTAAAGGTACAGGCCGACTTTGCCGCATTAAGGGGCCAATGTACGGGACCTTGTATTGTAAAATCTTTGATGAGAACCTTCTTCCCTCAGCCAGAACACTGAAGATGAGTCATGGACGGGTCTTCCAGCACGACAATGACCAAAACATGCCGCCAAGGCAACAAAGAAGTGGCTCAAGAAGAAGCACATTAAGGTCATGGAGTGGCCAGTTTTCAGACCTCAATCCTATAGAAAATTTATGGAGGAAGATGAAACTTGGAGTTACCAAGTGACAGCCAAGAAACCTTAGGGATTTAGAGAAGATCTGTAAAGAAGAGTGGACCAAAATCCCTCCTGAGATGTGCAAACCTGATCACCACCTACAAGAAACGTCTGACCTCTGTGCTTCCCAACAAGGGTTTCTCCTAGACATGTGCACAACAAAAAAATTTGTTTATTTTCGTTTTGTTTTTTTAGTTTCCGAAAAAAATGCGTTTTTTTCGTTTTGTTTTTTTTCGTTTCCGTCGATTCGTAACGATTCGTACATTCGTAAGTAAGTCGTAAGTACATTCGTAAGTCGTCGGTGTTCGTATTCGTAACGATTCGTACATTCGTAAGAGTTATTTTTTCGTTGATTCGTTTTTTCGGGCATAAGTCCTAACCCTAACCCTATGTTTTTTTTTTGTTTTTTTTTTAGGAATTTTAATGAATTTTATTTTATTTTTTCTGTGCAACACCACTTTAAAGTCCCCCGGGAATTGGCAAACATTGGAGGATATATGAGGCACTGTAGTAGCTTTTTAAAAAAATGTTTGTGACATTTTATTAGACATGTGCACAACAAAAAAATTTGTTTATTTTCGTTTCGTTTTTTTCGTTTCCTTTGATTCGTAACGATTCGTAAATTCGTAAGTCCGTCAGGTTGGCTAAACCCCCTCTTGTTCCTTTTTTTTGTATATCCATTAGGACGAGCTACCCCCCATAGCTTATTCATCTAGATCTAAAACGTAAATTCGTAAGTCGTCGGTTTTCGTATTCGTAGCGATTCGTATTTTCGTAAGAGTTATTTTTTCGTTGATTCGTATTTCCGTTAGTTTAATTTTCGTTTATTCGAAATTCGGACGCATTCGTATTTATTCGTACTTTCGTAACATTCGTAGATTCGTAATCGTAGCATAATTCATAATTTGATGTAATGTGTATGCTATAATAACATTTTAATAATTTACGAATCGAAAAAAAATTACAATAAAAAAAATACGAAAAAAAAAAGTTACGAAAAAACAAATTAAAATAAAAAAAAATCGAATAAAAAAAAGTTACGAATCGAAAAAAAAAGTTACGAATCGAAAAAAAAGTTACGAATGTCCGAATTTTTTGGTTCAATAGAGACACGGAAAATTACAAAAAAAAAAAAAAAAAAAAAATCGAAAAAAAAAGTTACGAATCGAAAAAAAAAAGTTACGAATCGAAAAAAAAAAAAGTTACGAATCGAAAAAAAGTTACGAATGTCCGAATTTTTTGGTTCAATAGTTACGAATTGAAAAAAAATTTTTTTCGGATTTTCGTTGTTTTTTCGGATTCGTTCGATTCGAATGATTCGTTAATCGGATTCGTACGATTCGAACGATTCGTTACGATTCGTTATTCGGATTCGTACGATTCGAATGATTCGTTCATTCGTACGAAAACGAACGAACGAACGAAAAAAAAACGAAAAAAAAAAAATAAACGAAACGAATTGCACATGTCTAGTTTCTCCACCAAGTACAGTACTAAGTGTTTTGCTTGGGGATCAAATACTTATTTTATTCACTGAACTTCAACTCAATTTATAACATTTGTATCGTGCGATTTTTCTGGCGTTTTGGTTGATATTCTGTCTCTATCATTTTAAATACATCTATGATAAATATTATAGACCCTTCATTTCTTTGTAAGTGGGCAAAACTTACACAATCTGCTGAGGATCAAATAATCCCCCCCCCCCCCCCCCCCCCACACTGTATCTTGCCGTGTTTGTAGGATTTTTACTTTACAAATTCTTGTCGAAATAAAAGTTTGGTTGGCTTTTAACAAAACTTGGACAAGTTTTCCTAACTAGCTCTTACCTTCCCTGCAGTCTGTGATAGATGAAAGTCCCCTTTTTTTGCTTTGCCTTCTCATGCAACGCCATGTCTCCGTCAATGAATTTGCTCAAAACTCATTAAAGCGTATCTAAAGGCAAAAACTTCTAGTTTTGGATAAAGTGTTGAAGGGTTAGAATCCCTGTCGGGTCTTCCTTTGTACAAGAAGAAAGTCTAATGAAAGTGCCAGACCAGTGATCCAAGAGTCCGAAATATTGTACCGTTATTAGATCATAACAAGGGAATGTAGGGATATCGACAAGGAAAAGGGAACAGACAGACTTTTAGGGGACCAGAGACTACAACTTACATTCATCGAAAATGATAAAATGTAGACGTGCAATTCGTTTCGTTTTTTTTTTAGTTTTTTAGTTTTTTTTCGTTATTTTCGTTCATTCGTTATCGTACGAATGAACGAACGATTCGCTAAAAATTTTAACGAATAACGAATCGTTCGAATCGAACGAATCCGAAAACAACGAAAATCCGAAAAAAAACGAATTAGAAACAACGAATGTACGAAAGAAGAAAAACCGAAAAACGAAAACAGGAACAACGAAAATCAAAATGAACGAAAAAATTCGTACATTCGTAACTTTTTTTTTTTTTTTTTTTTTTGCTGAATTGGTAATTTTCCGTGTCTCTTACAATGACGCTTCTTAACGTGCCTCGAATGGATTGAACGAAAAAATTCGTAATTCGTAACTTTTTTTTTTTTCGATTCGTAACTTTTTTTTTCGATTCGTAATTTTCCGTGTCTCTTACAATGTAATAATAGCATACACATTACATAAAATTATGAATTATGCTCCGATTACGAATCTATGAATGTTACGAATGTTACGAATAAATACGAATGCGTCCGAATTTCGAATAAACTAATAAACGAAAATTAAACTAACGTAAAACGAATCAACGAAAAAATAACTCTTACGAATGGACGAATCGTTACGAATACGAACACCGACGACTTACGAATTTACAAATCGTTACGAATCAATGGAAACGGAAAAAACTAAACGAAAATAATAGAATTTTTTTCGGAAACGAAAATAAACACATTTTTTTGTTGTGCACATGTCTAGTTAGAATGGCCCAGTCACAGTCCAGACCTAAATATCATTGAGAATCTGTGGCAAGACTTGAAAATTGCTGTTCACAGACGCTCTCCATCCAATCTGACAGAGCTTGAGATATTTTACAAAGAAGAAGAATGGGCAGAAATGTCCTCTCTAGATGTGCAAAGCTGGTAGAGACACCCCCAAAAAGACTTGTAGAGAAAGGGGGTTCTACAAAGTATTGACTCCGGGGGGCGCCATACAAATGCACTTTTCACATATTAATTTGTAAAAAATGTGGAAAACCATTTTATCATTTTCCTTCCACTTCACAGTTATGTGACACTTTGTGTTGGTCTATCACATAAAATCCCAATAAAATAAATTTAAGTTTTTGGTTGTAACATGACAAAGTGTGGAAAATTTCAAGGGGTATGAATACTTTTTCAAGGCACTGTAGACATCCCCTGTCCACCATTCATTATTCGCTTGAATACCGCTGACAATTAGATCACTGATCAGAATATTACATTCAGTGTTCATCCTAACTATGTTAATAATGATATAGTGGACTAGGGATCCTTATTCCCCGACGTGTTTCTCGCAATCTGCTTCCTCAGGGGGAAAATGAGAGTTAATTCTGTATTAAACATAAAAAAACAAGTATTACAATGTATCCTACAAGCATGTAGCAATTTTTATTTCCAACTTTTATGGCTCATTTACACCTGAATTCAGTGCAGGAAACCCGCGTTCCGTTCTGGGCGGCCCCAGCGGATTGATATAGAGAGGCTGGAACTTTAATTTGATTGTTGGGAACCGCAACACGGAGGATTACTCTGCTTGCTCCCCAAAATGAATAATTAGTCTCCTCTCTGTCCTCGGCCCCCGCTGCGGGACTGATGGCGCCCAGGGAAGTTGTAATTGTTGGGAGCCAAGGCCCATGGAATTACTGTCCACGACCCCAAAGGTATTTAACCACGTCCCGCCCACAGGCCGTCACATGACGTCCTGGGCTTTGAGTGGAGATATCTGAATGATGATGGGTGCAGCTGTAGGCATCATCCAGATATCATCTTTTACAGCCGGCGATTCTGTGCACCGTAAGAACAATCACAGTGGCAGTTCAGCCGCTTGATCGCTCTTACAGCCGCTTGATCGCTCTTACTGCCGCCTTCCGGTGCTTCTCCCGGCTCGCCCCTGCGATTGCCGGAGAACGAATCGGTCTCCGCCGGAAGTTGAGCATAGAGATTTCCAGTGACCAGGTGGTCCCCAGTCATCTCTATGAGCCTCAGAGGCCCGAGTGCGACGTTATGACGTCACGTCCGGGCCGGCGGAAGTAAACAAAGCCGGGGATGTGGCTGGAAAGGTGAGATGTGAGGTCTTATTGACCCCACATCTCTCCATAAAGAGGACCGGTCACGCACTATTCTTTTTACAAGGGATGTTTAATTTCTTGTAATAGGAATACATTTTTTTTTTTTAACCACTTGCTTACTGGCCACTTAAACCCCCCCTCCTGCCCAGACCAATTTTCAGCTTTCAGCGCTGACGCATTTTGAATGACAATTGCGCGGTCATACAACACTGTACCCAAATGACATTTTTATCATTTTTTTCCCACAAATAGAGCTTTCTTTTGGTGGTATTTAATCACAGCTGGGTTTTTATTTTTTGCTAAACAAACAATAAAAGTTGGAAAATTTTGAAAATAAATAAATCATGTTTAATAGTTTGTTATAAAATATGCGCTGATGAGGCGGCACTGGTGGGCACTGATAGGCTGCACTGGTGAGCACTGATAGGCTGCACTGGTGGGCACTGATAGGCTGCACTGGTGGGCACAGATAAGGTGGCACTGATGGGACAGATAAGTCGGTACTGATGGCACAGATAAGATGGCACTGATGGGCCCTGATGGGTGGCACGGATGGGCGCTGATAGATGGCACTGACGGGCACTGATAGATGGCACTGATAGGAGGCACTGATGGGCACTGAGAGGTGGCACTGATGGGCACTGGTAGGTGACACTGATGTGCAGCACTGTTCAGGCACTTATTGTGGGCACTGACAGGTGGCACTGTGGGCACTGACAGATGGCACTGATAGGTGGCACTGATGGGCACTGAGAGGTGGCAGTGATGGGCACTGGTAGGTGACACTGATGTGCAGCACTGTTCAGGCACTTATTGTGGGCACTGACAGGTGGCACTGTGGGCACTGACAGATGGCACTGATAGGTGGCACTGATGGGCACTGAGAGGTGGCAGTGATGGGCACTGGTAGGTGACACTGATGTGCAGCACTGTTCAGGCACTTATTGTGGGCACTGACAGGTGGCATTGTGGGCACTGACAGATGGCACTGTGGGCAATGACAGATGGCACTGTGGGCACTGACAGGTGGCACTGTGGGCACTGACAGGTTGCGCTGGTGGGCACTGGTAGGCGGCACTTGTAGGGGGCACAGGTGGGCACCGAGGAGCCGGAGCACATTGCAGTGATTGGGACTAATGTCCCTCTCACTGCGGTGATCTGCTTTTTTTTTTTCTCCTTGCGCTGTGAGCGCGAGGAGAAAAAATAGCCGATTACCGGCTGTGTTGTCATCACATGATCAGCTGTCATTGGCTGACAGCTGATCACGTGGTAAGGGGTCGGGATCGACCTCTTACTCGGATTTGTGATCCAGCGAGTCTCACAAACTCGCTTATCACAGAGCGCGCCGCGTGTGCCCTTCAGGGGGCACGCAGGCCGCTCGTACACGGGACGACGTCAATGGACGCAGTCCCGGCAATGTAGATCCACGCTGTAGCCGTCATTCGGCTTCAGTGCGGATCTCTAGAGGTTAAAGAGAGAGAGTGTAAAAATAAAAAAATAAAAGAGTAAAAAAATGTTAAGTTCCCTCCCTCCCCGCGTGTTCGTGCACAGAAGCGAATGCTAATGTACGTCACGCCCACATATGTAAACAGCATTCAAATCACGCATGTGAGGTATCGCCGCGTGCGTTAGAGTGAGAGCAACAATTCTAGACCTCCTCTGTAACTCTAAACTGGTAACCTGTAAAAAAATTTAAAGTGTCACCTATGGAGATTTTTATCTACCGTAGTTTGTTTTGGTTCCACGAGCGTGCGCAAGATTAAAGCGTGACGTGTTTGGTATCTATTTACTCTGCGTAACATCATCTCTCACATTATACAAAAAATTGGGCCAACTTTACTGTTTTTCTTCTTTTAAGTCATGAAACAATTTTGTTTCCAAAGAAAGCGCGTTTAAAAAAAAAAATCGCTGCGTAAATACCGTGTGACATAAAAAGTTACAACGATCGCCATTTTATTCCTTAGGGTCTCTGCTAAAAAAAACATATATAATGTTCGGGGGTTCTGAGTAATTTTCTAGAAAAAAAACAATGTTTTTTATATGTAGGAGAGAAGTGCCAGAAATGGCTTAGATGAGAAGTAGTTAAACGGTCCCCTCCCCCATGCCCCCTGTTGAACTGATGGGGCCCGGGGAACTTTTATCCATTTATTGGAAGCCACGGCCCCTGGAATTACTGTGCATGAGTCCAAAGGTATTTAAAGGGTCCCCTCCCCCATGTCCCCTGTTGAACTGATGGGGCTCGGGGGAACCTTTATCCATTTGTTTATCCATTTGTTGGAAGCCACGGCCCCTGGAATTACTGTTTATGAGCCAGAATGACCCGGATGGGAAGTGGTTAAAGGGTCCTCTCCTCCATGCCCCCTGTTGAACTGATGGGGCCTGACAAACTTTTATCTAATTGTTGGGAGTCACAGCCCCTGGAATTACTGTGCATAAGCCCAAAGGTATTTAAAGGGTCCCCTCTCCCATGCCCCCCTGTTGATCTGATGGGGTCCGGGGGAACTTTTATCTAATTGTTGGGAGCCACGGCCCCTGGAATTACTGTGCATGAGCCCAAATGGTATTTAAATGGTCCCCTCCCCCATGCCCCCTGTTGAACTGATGGGGCCTGATGAACTTTTATCTAATTGTTGGGAGTCACAGCCCCTGGAATTACTGTGCATGAGCCCAAAGGTATTTAAAGGGTCCCCTCTCTCATGCCCCCCTGTTGAACTGATGGGGCCTGACAAACCTTTATCTAATTGTTCTGAGTCACAGCCCATGGAAATACTGTGCATGAGCCCAAAGGTATTGAAAGGGTCCCCTCTCCCATGTCCCCCTGTTGAACTGATGGGGCCCGGGGAACTTTTATCTATTTGTTGGGAGTCACAGCCCCTGGAATTACTGTGTATGAGCCCAAAGGTATTGAAAGGGTCCCCTCTCCCATGCCCCCCTGTTGAACTGATGGGGCCTGACAAACCTTTATCTACTTGTTGGGAGCCACAGCTCCTGGAAATACTGTGCATGCACCCAAAGATATTTAAAGGGTCCCCTCTCCAATGCCCCTCTGCTGAACGGAACTTGGGACCCATACAAGTGGGTCGGCCCTACTTCCTTATTGGCAGCCCTGTCTGGGACAGTCAGGCTGGGGAGGAAACCAGGGACCCGGTACACCTGTGAAAGACTGAAGGGAAGGCCAAAGGTTTCATGGGTCATCTGAGGCTGTGTCACCGAGGGATGGGGGAGGACCTTTACACTTTGCATTACTTGTACTTAAGAAACATTTGGGTTCAGTTGGAGGCCAGCACCATTATTACTTCTGGAGTTTGGTGACCACATTTCTATTGCTAATGGCTTCTCCTGGGTTTTAATGGAGAAGATTGTTGGTGGTATTATCAGTGTGCCGGTGATTAATGTGTTCCCTTTCTAGAGACAGATAACAGGCAATTAGGACAGAAGAAACCTTCCGGTGATCCATCTCTTTCTGTACAAATCACTGCGATCGTGGAACATCCGGATATCAACAGATACAAACATACCACATCTTTATACACAAAACTGGGCCAATTGGTATTAAAGTGGACCTGTCATCAGAAATAGATTCTCGTGTTAGATGAAGGCATTGTTCAGCAGTGTCAGTGTAACACTTCCAGGTATGTACAACCTCTCAGAGATCACAGTACTGAAGATGCCTACAGCTGATTTTCTCTTCAGTAGGATGGCGCCATCTTTGTTCAGGCATCATCCCCGGTCACCGTCTACTTCCTGGACTGAAATGCCAGCTCAGAGATGACACAATCATCTAAATTCTGCTGTGTAGTTCTAGGCTGTGCTCACAAATGTCTGACACAGATCAGCTCCACTGCTGTAGCCCAGGACTGGTGCAAGATTTTTGACACCCTAGACGAAACCTCATTTTGCCCCCCCCCTGGCTCCACCCCTGACCCCTCCCCCTTTGCCCTGCCCATGTTTTTCGCAACCTTTATTATAAGGCGCCCATAAAATGCAGCCCACCAGCACCCATCAAATGCAGCCTCACCAGCACACATCAAATGCAGCCTCACCAGCACCCATCAAATGCAGCCTCACCAGCACCCATCAATGCAGCCTCACCAGCACCCGTCAAATGCAGCCTCACCAGCACCCATCAATGCAGCCTCACCAGCGCCCATCAATGCAGCCTCACCAGCGCCATCAATGGTGCCTCACCAGCGCCCATCAATGCAGCCTCACAAGCGCCCATCAATGCTGCCTCACCAGCGCCCATCAAATGCAGCCTCACCAGTGCCCATCAATGCAGCCTCACCAGCGCCCATCAAATGCAGCCTCACCAGCACCCATCAAATGCAGCCTCACCAGCACCCATCAAATGCAGCCTCACCAGCGCCCATCAATTGCAGCCTCACCAGCGCCCATCAAATGCAGCCTCACCAGCACCCATCAAATGCAGCCTCACCAGCCCCCATCAATGCAGCCTCACCAGCGCCCATCAATGCAGCCTCACCAGCGCCATCAATGCTGCCTCACCAGCCCCCATCAATGCAGCCTCACCAGCGCCCATCAATGCTGCCTCACTAGCGCCCGTCAAATGCAGCCTCACCAGCACCCATCAAATGCAGCCTCACCAGCGCCCATCAAATGCAGCCTCACCCATCAAATGCAGCCTCATCAACACCCATCAAATGCAGCCTCACCAGCACCCATCAAATGCAGCCTCACCAGCGCCCATCAAATGCAGCCTCACCAGCACCCATCAAATGCAGCCTCACCAACACCCATCAAATGCAGCCTCACCAGCGCCCAACAAATGCAGCCTCACCAGCGCCCATCAATGCAGCCTCACCAGCACCCATCAAATGCAGCCTCACCAGCGCCCATCAATGAATGTTTGCTTCCATTCATTCAAGAGTCCGGACACAGACACAGTCCTCCGCTGCCACTGTGCCTCTGACTCTATGTGGGAACGGAGCAGCGGCTGCCTGCTGATGCCGAGACTTAGTTGCTTGCTGCAAAGAGAAGAGAGTAGGAACACCAGTGGCCGGGTGCCCTAGGCAGCAATGCACCCTAGGCGGCTGCCTAGTTTGCCTAGTGGTGGCACCGGCCCTGTTGTAGCCTTTACCATTGTTACTTTCACTTTGAAAAGATTTTTATTGAAAGTTGACAGGACACAAGGCACAACCCGTACAAATGTATAAAAAGTAACCAACATGTGGAAGAATTCCAGAGTGCATCCATAAGGCCCCATTCACACCTCAGCGTTTTCGAGATCGAAGCTCCAAAACACCGGAGGAGAAAAAAAAAATCAATGATTCTCTATGGAGACGGTTCACATCTCCACTCCAAGTCACCTGACGCTAAACGCCTGAAGCTCAAAAAAAAGTTCTGGAGCTTTTTTTGTAGCTCAAATCGGGCAGATTTGAAAGTTTTGGCACATTTTTTATTCCCATAGAAATTAATGGAAATGAGAAGTTTTTGTGTGTAAATGCGTTCATTTTGTTGCACGTTTTTGCAAGATTTTTCTGCTCAAATTAAAAAACGTAAAACAGAAAATAGTAATAATATATGAATAAATAAATGTAAAATAAATAAACAAATAACTAAAAATCTTCATAAATAAATAAAATTAATTATTAATGTGTAATAATACATAAATAAATAATGAAACACTAACCTTTAAAAATAATAAATTATTATTAATAATTATAATAATAATAATAATAATATTGATAATAATAATAAACACCCAAACCTGGAAAAAAATATTAATAATAATAATGTATTTATTTATTTTGTGTTAGGGGTTAGGGTGTTTAGTTCTTTGTTATTATGATTATTATTTTTTAAGGGTAGGGGTTAATTATTTATTATTACCTAGTATTAATTTATTGAATTTATTTATGATTATGTTTATTCATTTGTGTATTTATTTTACATTTATTTATTCAATTATTATTATTAGTAGTAGTAGTAGTAGTAGTAGTAATATTCTACTTTGTCTAACAAAAATAAGTAAATAACCCTAACCCCTAACCCTAACTCCCAACCCCAACCTAACCTTAACTTTAACCCCTTACCCTAACAGAAAACAAAAACAAAATGAATAATAAAAAGAAATAAAAGAAATAAAAGCTAATAAAAAAGCTAAAAAAGCTAAAATACCTAGCAACAGATGAGTTTTCTCTATTGGCTAATAAAAAAACACCAAAGTGCAAAATCGAGCATAAAAACGCACAAGTCACGCATTAAAAACACCACAAAATTGCAGGAGGACGTCGTGGAGGAAGATGCCGGACGAGAACACCGGAGCAAGAAGCAGAGGATCGGAGGAAGAAGCAGAGGAAAAAGAAGATGGAGGAAGAAACCGAAGGATGAAGGAAGGAAGAAGACCCGAAGAAGATGGAAAGAAGACTTTGAATAAAGGAATTGTCAAAAACTGTCTCTTGTCATTTTTACATTTTTTGACACCTTTTTTGTGAAATGGTAGGAGCACATTTGTACCCCATTACCATTTCACACAGGGGGGGGGCAGGATCTGGGGGTCCCCTTGTTAAAGGGGGCTTCCAGATTCCGATAAGTCCCCTGCCCGCAGAGCCCCATAACCACTGGCCAGGGTTGTGGGGACGAGGCCCTTCTCCCCATCAACATGGGGACAAGGTGCTTTGGGGGGCTACCCCCAAAGCAGCCTCCCAATGTTGAGGGCATGTGGCCTGGTACGGTTCAGGAGGGGGGGCGCTCTCTTTCGTCCCCCCCTCTTTTCCTGCGGCCTCCCAGGTTAAGGGTCTGGTATGGATTTTGAGGGGAGCCCCCATGCCATTTTTTTTTAATTTTGGCGTGGGGTTCCCCCTAAAATCCATACCAGAACTGAAGGGCCTGGTATGGAATTTCAGGGACCCCCACTCCATTTTTTTTGAGAGGTGCGCCCTTTTAACCTATGCAAATGCATTTACGTTGCTTGACATTTACTAAGATTTTTCAGGCGCAGTGAACCAAAGCATTTCAACTCGCGCAAATGCCGCTTGCGCATGCGCAGTGCATAAATTGACCTCACACAGTTCTAATGCCGCGTACACATGGTCGGAATTTCCGATGGAAACAGTCTGATGGGAGCTTTTCATCGGATTTTCCGACCGTGTGTATGCCCATCGGTCTTTTTCTGTCGGAATTTCCGACGGACTTTGGATTGAGAACCTGTTCTTAATTTTTCCGATGGAAAAACTTTCTATCGGATTTTCCGATCGTGTGTATGCAATTCCGACATGCAAAATTCCAACACATGCTCGGAAACAATTCGACGCATGCTCAGAAGCATTAAACTTCCCTTTAAGGCTGCATTCACACCTGAGCGTAGCTTTTCAGGCAGAAAATCGCGCGAATTGCGGCGTTTTTTGGCGGCGTTTTTTACCGCGATTTGCGGCGTTTTTTACCGCGATTCGCGGCGTTTTTTACCGCGTTTTGCCGCGAATTTTGTGCAGAGCAAAAGGTCACCAATGTAAAAAGATTAAAAACGCCCAAATCTGCCCGACAAAAAAGGGTCCGGAACTTGTTTGAGCTTCAGGCGTTTTGGAGTGGAGATGTGAACCATCTCCATAGAGAATAATGTATTTTTTCCCCTCTAGCGTTTTGTAGCTTCAGGCTTCAAGCTACAAAACGCTCAGGTGTGAATGCAGCCTTATAGTGCAGTCGAATGTTTTTTAAGGCGTGGTGTTATTGACCGTCGGAATTTGGTGTGACCGTGTGTAGGCAAGACAGTTTGAGCGAAATTCCGTCGGAATTCCGACGGGAAAACCATCAGAGCTTTTCCGACAAGAGTTCCGACCGTGTGTACGCAGCATAAGTGTACTTGCAGGCGCAGCAGGCTTGTTCAGAGAAAGTTACTTCCTCATTCTATTTTGGGCATATTTGTTACTTGGAGAGTTATAACTATACTTCCTCACATCACCCCCATAATATTGGCACTTCCAGCTTCTTTAAATTTTGAGTTGAAGATGCCGTGCGCCATGTCTATAGCGGCGCACCGATCGCCGCCTCCCGTGCGCCGAGAATATTATATTAAGGGGAATTGCGCTGTGTTACAGGCGCAAATGTTTCGTAAATACGAAAACGCACGCTGCGCATCGGCGTGCGCCGCAACTCATGGCGCAAACCGTTCGTAAATCAGCCCCAAAGCGTGTTTGTTCACAGGAAGCCAGGTGAAAAGAAACAGCTTGGCCACAACCTGCAGGCCTAATTTCCCCCACTGTTATTAAATCGCTCATCTTGGTTGTGTCTCCCCAGTGGACTGTGAAAGGAGAAGCAGCAGACTGCTGAGCTCATCTCTCTTTCACTCTGCTCTCTCCTCCTATTAGCATGCTCTGCTGCACAACTGGTTGGCTCCTTGTGTTGCTTCTCCTTCTGCCCAGTCTGAGCCATGCTGTACGGAGGCCGCAAAAGCCTGAAAAACAAAGTTACACTGAGGTAATTACACTGTCTGCATTTAAAGAACACATTTAATGATGTATTAATGATTTCAGAGCTGCATGGGATTGTGTTTTTGCATCAGCTCACAGTTGAGCTTTCATATTGAAGTTTATGGCGATCGGTGAATGCTTTATGCAGAATAACATGGATAATAAAAAGAAACGTGAAAAAAAATAAAAATTTGTCTGCAGGAAAATCAATATCTAAATAGAGCCGCATTAGTAACTCTCTATTTTATTTCAGCACAGAAAATCGAAGAAATTGTATAATAGAGCAGATTTTTAAAGGGATCTGTAACGAGCTTTTTTGACAAATTTTATCCAAATCAGGAACGGCAGTTACAAGAATAATGTTTGCATCTTTATACCTCCAAATACAGAACATGAATTCAAGGCTTACAGACAGAAGTTTTGCTCAATGCATCCTCAGGCTTTGGTTAACTCACTCACTTCACATCGTGAACCCGGAAGTGTCGGTAAATGGATTTCCTCGGTTCCCACTGACAGAGAGAGACGACATGAGGGGGTGCTTTAGGGAAGGGGGCCCTGCGGCCTCCCCACCCCAAAGCACCTTGTCCCCATGTTGATGAGGACAAGGGCCTCTTCATGACAACCCTGGCCGTTGGTTGTTGGGGTCTGCCTGGGGGCAGGGGGGCTTATCGGAATCCAGGAGCCCCCAGAATAAGGGGGCCCCCAGATTCCAGCTCCCCACCCTATGTGAATGAGTATGGGGTACCATGTACCCCTACCCATTCACCTGGGGGAAAAAAAGTGTACATTAAAAAAAAAAAACACAACACAGGTTTTTAAAATACTTTATTGCACAGCTCCGGGGGTCTTCTCTTCTTCCGTCTTGGGGGGGTCTTCTCTTCTTCCGTCTTGGGGGGTCTTCTCGCCGGACTCCTCCGCTATCTTCTGCTCTTTTACTAGCGGAGGAGCCCGGCTTTCTCCTTCGTCGCCGTCCGGGGGTCTTCTTCCGACTTCGGGGTCTTGTCCCGCTCTTCGGTTCTTCTTGCCGGGCCTCCACTTTCTTCTTCCAGCTCTTTTACTAGCGTTGGCCCGGTCTTCTGTCGCTGTCGCCGCCGCCTTCTGCTTCTGCTTCTTCTTGCCGGGCCGGATTGTCCAGCGGACTCTAGTCCGTCGGACCAAGTCCGCCGGAAAGTCCGATCGCGTGTACCCGGCATTAGAGCAGAAATGAAACGTAATGTTTTGAGTGGAGCACAGAAGAGAAAAAAGGCTGCAGAGGAGAAAGAGAAAATGCACATTTTCTCTATCATGCGTGATTGTGTAGACAGGGCCCCAGTGCACTGTATTAGGCATGTGCAATTCGTTTCGTTTTTTTCGTTATTTTCGTTCGTTCGTTCGTTTTCGTACGAATGAACGAATCGTTCGAATTATACGAATCCGAATAACGAATCGTTCGAATCGTACGAATCCGATTAACGAATCATTCGAATCGAACGAATCCGAAAAACAACGAAAATCCGAAAAAAACTAATTAGAAACAACGAATGTACTAATGAAGAAAGTCCGAAAAACGAAATTGAACGAAAAAATTCGTACATCCGTAACTTTTTTTTTTTGTTGAATTGGTAATTTTCCGTGTCCCTTACAATGGTGCTGCTAAACGTGCTTCGAATGGATTGAACAAAAAAATTCCTACATTCGTAACTTTTCGATTCGTAACTTTTTTTTTCGATTCGTAACTTTTTTTTTCGATTCGTAACTTTATTTTTTTTTTCGATTTGTAATTTTCCATGTCTCTATGGAACAAAAAAATTTGTACATTCGTAACTTTTTTTTCGATTCGTAACTTTTTTTTTTTCGATTCGGAACTTTTTTTTTCGATTCGTAAATTATTAAAATGTAATAATAGCATACACATTACATAAAATTATGAATTATGCTCCGATTACGAATCTACGAATGTTACGAATGTACGAATAAATACGAATGCGTCCGAAAATTAAACTAACGAAAAAACGAATCAACGAATAAATAACTCTTACGAAAGTACGAATCGTTACGAATACGAACACCGACGACTTACGAATGTACGAATCGTTACGCATACGAACACCGACGACTTACAAATGTACGAATCGTTACGAATCAACGGAAACGAAAAAAACGAAACGAAAAAAAACAATTTTTTTTCGGAGACGAAAAAAACGAAACGAAAATAAACGAATTTTTTTGTTGTGCACATGTCTACACTGTATTTCCCAGGGGCCTATAATGCTCTTAAGATGGCACTGGGGGGGGGGGGGGGGGTGTTGGCTGTCAGGTTGGCTTTATGGGGCCCTAAGTAGAAATTCCCCTCTGCCCCCTCCTTCCCAGGACGGACAGAATTACAAATCCTTCAGGCAAGTATTTCAGCTCTCTCTTTTGCGGTTTACCTTACTAAAAATCTAAGTTACAGAGATAAATGGTTGTTTGGCGCCGTGGCGCGGCATGGGTGGGGGCGGCCGCCATGTTCCTTCCTGACATCTTACCATACACAACAAACATGAAAACGTTTCTCGTCCCCTGTGAAGACTTTGCATGCTGGTATCTCGCCGCGTCTCGCTATTCCTGCGAAGTCTCACGACTCGTCGCTCTGCGCTCCAGCTGGGTCAGCAACCGATCTGCTCAGCACATAATAAAACAAGTTCAGGACACCCGACCGAGCCGCGCCCCACCCCGGAGGCCGTTCCTGTTTAATCCTTCTCACCTACCTGCAGGAAGATGCCTGATCAATTACAGAGTGAAGACTCGCGCACGCACTCTCTGTACCTTGTAGAGAAATAAACAGCAAAACGTCTCCGAAAGCTGAAGAGAAACACAAACTCAGATTATTCCAATGCTGATCCGAGAACAGGAAAAAAATATTTAAAATGTCTGGAAAGTAGCAAAAAAAATAGCAATATTTGCTCCAATTCAGTAAAAGCAAAGCATTCACATGGGTGCCTAAAACGCAGCAGTTAGATGCAAGGGCGGCCATCCCTAATCCATGCGTCGGCCCCTAATCTACATGCAGGGCACCGGACCCATCAAGTCCAATGGGGTTTTCTTTCTTTTTACGCACATAATTAGAGCCTGAGGCTCTAATAGGCTTCAAAAAAGGGTGGGCTCGGGGCACAGAGCACTGCTCTCCAAGTCCACCCAGTTGTGTGACAATAGCAAATTAATATTCGCTATTGTCTTCCTGACAGCAGAGCTCACAGTGGAGAAGAGAGAAGCAGCACAAGGAGCCAACCAGTTGTACTGCAGTACTCAAGTGCTAGCAAGGAGCATGTTTATAGGAGGAGAGAGCAGAGTGATCCGTCTTCTGCTTCTCTATTCACTGTCCAGTCACAGACTAGGGGAGGGACAAGATTTGTCGGTTTTAGTGAACCGCAGAAGATAAAATCAGGACTCCTCTCCTGCCAGGCTGAAGTGCGGTAACGCTGTGTAAATCCTAATAACATCACAGCCTCCCCTTGCCTCGGTTCTCCTTTCAAGAGCCCCCAGTCCTGATAAATGCAGTGGGCTCCTCTTGGGAGGAGTTATGCAAATATCAAAATGGCTTGATGGGTGGTGTCAGGAAAGGTTTCACCTGCTGGTTGCCCTGTCAGACCTTTGGCTTGCAGTACTGGTGTCCACCAGCGGGTGTCTCTTGGCAGTCTGGAACTGTCAAGAAAGGTTTCACCTGCTGGTGGCACTGTCTGATCCTTGGAACGCAGTACTGGTGTCCACCAGCGGGTGTCTGCCGGCAGTGTGGAGCCGACATTATCTCCTGCGATCAGGCGTCACCTGAGGCTGATTGCAGGAGATGTGTATTAATACCCGGCAAGAACTCGCACACTTGTCTTGGTATTGTCCTTGAGCCCTGACCTGCACCTGAACCTGTTCCTCCTGTGATCCTGTTATCCAGTACCCTTGCCCTTCAGCCTGATCCCATCCACCTTCTCCCTGTCCTGTTTGCTCCTTGCCCCATCTGCTGACTAGCTCATTATGAATAACTTACCTGAGAACGAAGCCCCCGAAGCGACCCTTGTCTACGTCCTCCGCCATCAATCCCGGAGTGACTTCCGGGTATCGCGGCTCCGGCGCTGTGATTGGCCGGAGTTGCGATTACGTCACTCCGGCGCGTGCGCGCGGGTGCCGTTAGTGACGGCATGTTCGCCTTCACTGCGGCATGTTCAGTGCGCCTGCGCCGTAGACATCGGTGCCCAGTTTTTTAAAAATATCTCCTTAACCATGTAGGTTAAGGAGATATTTCTTGCACCTACAGGTAAGCCTTAATCTAGGCTCACCTGTAGGTTAACGTTGTCCCAGAGGGTTTACAACCACTTTAAATGACATAATTTCACTTTACATGCGTTTGGTTCTCTCTGTTGCTGTCCACGCGGTTCTGGTCACACCTGTTCATGACAGGGGGTATCAGTCTGGAGGAATGGGCGTTCCTAGGCAGGCTGTATTTGCATGCAGATCACATTAGTGATGCTGAGCCTCCATGATTGGAAGAACTGAAATCCAATGAATGAGCGGGGGAGGGCCAGGGTCAGGCTGGGGAGGGCTCTCACTTCCAAGGTGATAGAACCGAATCAGGACGCCGGCCCCTGAAGCATCTACCTTTTAGAATGAAGTTGGTGATAGTAGAGGACATCATTTTTTGGTGCACACAGTCTTTCTCTAGGTGTACCAAGTTTGAGTTCCTCAGGGGCGGGGAATAATGTAAAAGGTTCACATATACTCTTTTAAGTGTGGTGCTGTGTAAAGGAAAAAAATATATTTTTTAAAAGAGAGATCTAACAGTTCTATCGCCATGATATGAAAAGGTTGCTTGTTTGCGAGCTCCGTCGTCCCCGCTGTCTGCGGGCGAGAGGCTATTGTGTAAAGCTCTCTCCGGATTATCTCTCTCATTACCTGCTGTCAGCTCTGCTTAGAAATACATTTATTAATTCTGGGATTTGTGACCCATAAATAGGTCACTCCCAATCTCGTTTGATTTGCTCTGTGCCAGATTAAAGTAATAATAATGGCTGATCCTGGCGGGTTACATTTTAACACAACCGGACTAAAATGCTACAGCCGGACCCCATCCTGCGCACTCCGCAACAAAGTATTATCTACTATAGAAGAGAAAAACATGAGAATACTTTATTACATTGTAACTGTTGGCACATTGTGTGTTCTTTGCTGATGGAAGTTCATGTTTCTGGAGTTTTTCTTAAAGCGGAGTTCCACCCAAAAATTAAACTTCGGCTTTAAGTGCAGGTGACCCCCGGACGCGTCATTTATTGGGGGGGGGGCGGATACCCTCTTTTTCTCCCACTTCCTCCCGGGGCACCGCGGCACCGGAAAGAAGTTCACTTCTCGCCCCTTCCTCTCAGCAATGATCTGGAACACAGCACAGGTCCCAGTCGCAGTGGGCAGCGCGGCTTGCGCCCGCGCAGTGTGCGCCCAGCGCCCGTGCAGTGCGCGCCCAGCGCCCGTGCAGTGCACGCCCAGCTGTGAAGCCACAGCCACGCACACGCAGTGACAATGCCGGCTCCACAGAGAGGAGGGGAGAGGAGCGGGGCTCCGTACGCCCGCATCGCTGGACCGTGGGACAGGCGAGTGTCCGATTAATAAAAGTCAGCAGCTACACTTTTTGTAGCTGCTGACTTTTATATGGGTGGAACTCCGCTTTAACTCAGTGAATTCCAGAATGATTTCATTTGGATTCATTTCTCATGAAAACATGAAAAAAAGTTTAATTTCAAAATGTCATTAGAATGTCGATGAGGGGTGGAGAAGAACCAAAGTATAAGCAGATCGAAGCAGCCACTCCTCAGCAAAATATTAAATAGTGTGCCCACAAAGGCAGATGGATCAAATAGCTTGGTCCAAGCCAGTCTTATTTTACAGAGCCACAGGTTTCAAATATGCTATGCTGGGATGACTGCCCACGTCCAGTGGTGTAGAGTGGGTTCAGAGGCGGCTCTCTAATTAAAGACACAGACACACGCGGGCATGGATTATCCTCCCTCTCTCTCAGCTCTTTCTGGCGCTTCCGCTCAGTGTGCTTCAACGCTGTCTGCAAAAATCTTACAAGGGAGGAGGTGGAGCTGCAGCTTGCTAATATGGGAGTGAATGCTCATGGAGTGATGATGAGTGCTTATTGCCCAAGATTATAAATCGCCCTGTGCCCTCCTCCTGCACATACCACCCACCCCTATTCACTCTGTGCCCTCCTCCTGCACATACCACCCACCCCTATTCACTCCGTCCCCCCCTCCTGCACATACCACCCACCCCTCTTCACTCCGTGCCCCACTCCTGGACATACCACCCACCCCTATTCACTCCGTGCCCCACTCCTGCACATACCACCCACCCCTATTGACTCCGTGCCCCACTCCTGCCCATACCACCCACCCCTAATCACTCCGTGCCCCACTCCTGCACATACCACCCACCCCTATTCACTCCGTGCCCCACTCCTGCACATACCACCCACCCCTATTCACTCCATGCCCCACTCCTGCACATACCACCCACCCCTATTCACTCCGTGCCCCACTCCTGCACATACCACCCACCCTATTCACTCCGTGCCCTCCTCCTGCACATACCACCCACCCCTATTCACTCCGTGCCCCACTCCTGCACATACCACCCACCCCTACTCACTCCGTGCCCCACTCCTGCACATACCACCCACCCCCTATTCACTCCGTGCCCCACTCCTGCACATACCACCCACCCCTATTCACACCGTGCCCCACTCCTGCACATAACACCCACCCCTATTCACTCCGTGCCCCCCTCCTGCACATACCACCCACCCCTATTCACTCCGTGCCCCACTCCTGCACATACCACCCACCCCTATTCACTCCGTGCCCCACTCCTGCACATACCACCCACCCCTATTCACTCCGTGCCCCACTCCTGCACATACCACCCACCCCTATTCACTCCGTGCCCCACTCCTGCACATACCACCCACCCCTATTCACTCCGTGCCCCACTCCTGCACATACCACCCACCCCTATTCACTCCGTGCCCCACTCCTGCACATACCACCCACCCCTATTCACTCCGTGCCCCACTCCTGCACATACCACCCACCCCTATTCACTCCGTGCCCCACTCCTGCACATACCACCCACCCCTATTCACTCCGTGCCCCACTCCTGCACATACCACCCACCCCTACTCACTCCGTGCCCCACTCCTGCACATACCACCCACCCCTATTCACACCGTGCCCCACTCCTGCACATACCACCCACCCCTATTCACTCCGTGCCCCACTCCTGCACATACCACCCACCCCTATTCACTCCGTGCCCCACTCCTGCACATAACACCCACCCCTATTCACTCCGTGCCCCACTCCTGCACATACCACCCACCCCTATTCACTCCGTGCCCCACTCCTGCACATACTTTGTGCCCCTAACCCCCACCCTGATCACACACCCAGATTACCCCCCACTATGAATACAAACCCCAGATCCCCCCACCCTTATCACCTCTCCCAGATACCCCCCACTCTGATCACACCCCACAGATAACCTCACAATGATTACCCCCCAGATACCCCCCCCCCCCCAGATACCCCCCCTGCTTTGATCACACCCCCAGATACCGCCTTCCAATATTCCTTCACTCTGATTCCCTTCACTCTGATCACACTCCCAGATCACATAGCCTGCCTGGACTGCCTTATGGTGGTGTCGGCCCCATCTGAGCCCCTCTAAATGTTGTGCCTGGGGCAACCAACCTGGCTGCCCCCCACGCTACGGCACTGCCGACTTCCCACAAACCAATGACATCATTGGTTGCTAAGGAGCACATCAGGTGGACTTTTAAATACCCCCACCCTGATCACACACCCAGATTACCCCCCCTCCCACTATGAACACAAACCCCAGATACCCCCAACCTAATCACATCTCACAGATACCCTCATCCTGATCACACCCCCAGATAGCAACTCACTCTGATCACACCCCCAGTTAGCCCCCCACTCTGATCACACCCCCAGTTAGCCCCCCACTCTGATCACACCCCCAGATACCCTCATCCTGATCACACCCCCAGTTAGCCCCCCACTCTGATCACACCCCCAGATACCCTCATCCTGATCACACCCCCAGATAGCCCCTCACTCTGATCACACCCCCAGATACCCTCCACTCTGATCACACCCCCCCCCCCAGATACCCTCCACTCTGATCACACCCCCAGATACCCTCCACTCTGATCACACCCCCAGATACCCCCACTCTGATCACACCCCCAGATACCCTCCACACTGATCACACCCCCAGATACCCTCCACTCTGATCACACCCCCAGATACCCTCCACTCTGATCACACCCCCAGATACCCTCCACACTGATCACACCCCCAGATACCCTCCACTCTGATCACACCCCCAGATACCCTCCACTCTGATCACACCCCCAGATACCCTCCACTCTGATCACACCCCCAGATACCCCCACACTGATCACACCCCCAGATACCCTCCACTCTGATCACACTCTGACATCATTGGTTGCTAAGGAGCACATCAGGTGGACTTTTAAATACCCCCATCCTGATCACACACCCAGATTACCACCCCCCCCCCCCCCACTATGAATACAAACCCCAGATACCCCCACCCTAATCACATCTCACAGATACCCTCATCCTGATCACACCCCCAGATAGCTCCTCACTCTGATCACACCCCCAGATACCCTCCACTCTGATCACACCCCCCAGATACCTCCCCAGTTGGATCCCACCCCCAGATAGCCCCCCACTCTGATCACACCCCAGATACCCTCCACTCTGATCACACCCCAGATACCCTCCACTCTGATCACACCCCCAGATACCCTCCACTCTGATCACACCCCCCAGATACCTCCCTAGTTGGATCCCACCCCCAGATAGCCCCCCACTCTGATCACACCCCCAGATACCCTCCACTCTAATCACACCCCCAGATACCTCCCCGCTCTGATCATACCCCCAGATACCCCCCTCCAAGACTTCTTCACTATGATGACACCCCCAGCTTCACTCTACACTAATCACACCCCCAGATCCCCCCCCTCCCCGATTCCTCTACTAGGATAACACTTCAAAGTTCCCTCCACTCTGATTACACCCCCAGATCACATAGCCTGCCTGGGCTGCCTTATGGTGGTGCTGGCCCTATCTGCGCCACTCTAAATGTTGTGCCCAGGGCAACCGACCTGGCTGCCCCCCCACGCTACATCACTGCCGACTTCCCATAAACCAATTACATCATTGGTTGCTAAGGAGCACATCAGGTGCCCACGCAGCATCCCTATTTTCCCCTCACTTGCCTTTCAGGTCAGTGGGGGGGGGGGGGGATAAGTGGGAGGGGGGGGGGGTACCCAGAAACCAGGTGGTGCCCAGAAGCTTATTCCCAGGCAGCCAAAGGTGGTGGTCGGGACTGGGGGTGTGGTACAGACCCGGCAACTCAGCACAGGGATGGTGGGAACCCTCATAATGGGCACAGCAGGTGTACAGACCTGGGAACTCAGTACAGGGATGGTGGGAGTACCTAACAATGGGCACAGCAGGTGTACAGACCCAGAACTCAGCACAGGGATGGTGGGAACCCCTCATAATGGGCACAGAAGGTGTACAGACCCGGCAACTCAGCACAGGGATGGTGGGAACCCCTCATAATCGGCACAGCAGGTGTACAGACCTGAGAACTCAGTACAGGGATGGTGGAAGTACCTAACAATGGGCACAGCAGGTGTACAGACCGGGAACTCAGCACAGGGATGGTGGGAACCCCTCATAATGGGCACAGAAGGTGTACAGACCCGGCAACTCAGCACAGGGATGGTGGGAACCCCTCATAATGGGCACAGCAGGTGTACAGACCCTGGAACTCAGTACAGGGATGGTGGGAGTACCTAACAACGGGCACAGCAGGTGTACAGACCCAGGAACTCAGTGCAGGGATGGTGGGAGTCCCTCATAATGGGCACAGCAGGTGTACAGACCCGGGAACTCAGCACAGGGATGGTGTGAACCCCTCATAATGGGCACAGCAGGTGTAAAGACCCGGGAACTCAGCACAGGGATGGTGGGAACCCCTCATAATGGGCACAGCAGGTGTACAGAGCCAAGAAGATCTCAGCAAGGATGTCTGGTTTAGCTATCCAAAATACAAAAAATTCAGTTTTATATGGACCTTTTTAATAGTATACCAAACTATAGTGGGCGTAGGGGAAGGGGACGGGACGGAACGCTAGTCAGTGCACCCACTAAGGATGATCAGCATACCACCCTGATATCAGCTGCTACAGCTAGTTTTTATGCTATTTTAGAGTGGCACCCTGACGCGCCATGCAAATGTGAGTACCCTGCAAGGGATTTTTTACTGTGTTGAGAATAAAAGTTTTAATATACTACACTATGACGTCCTCCTTTTTCTTGTGGTATTACTGAGGCACAAAAGGGACTCCATTACCATATTGGAGCACAGAGTGAGGCCACCACAGGAATCCGGGAATCAACACTGAACCATTTACAGGTTCCAATGCGTGTATTGACCAGGCCTAATCAGCAAGGTCACACGCTGTAAGGTGAGCGGCCATTACCTGGGGGAACACCTGAGTGCACATGCAGCACCTTAATATTGGATTGATATCCCAGCAACCACTGAATCGCATGAATCGCATGGATTACATTGGAGCACTTTTGAACTTTTTTTGATTGCACAGCACATTATAGCACTTTTTTCTCACACTCACACATATATTTATATATATTTTTTATAAGGATTTTTATAGTTTGGTTCACCATTATATTGGTTTAAGGATTTTATTGATTGCTTTTTTCTCACCATATGGATGTTTTATCATATCCTGCATGAAAGCACTTTATTTGGAATATTGTATGTATTTAGCACGTTATCACTTTATTGCTGTTGTTATATAGCACATTTTTCGTTTCACTATTTGGATTTTAAGTTTAAAAGCGTAGCGTACTTTAGAATATTGGATGGTCTTTGCATGATGTATGAGACATGTGCAACGCTAGCTGCTGATTCAAAAAAATAGTGTTATTTGGGAGACCCTATTTTAGGCTTATAGCAAGTGGTGGCTCGCAGGACATTACATTGATTGTAACCCAGGGGTCAAGTCCTGAGGAAAAAAGTGTGGGAACTCCCACCCAAGATCCACTCGCCCACCAAAAAAAAAAAAATGATACGCTCATATGCACGAACGCTTCAAGTGGTATTTTTCATCCAATTTTCGTATTGTGTGGATGAAGCTTAACTGTTAGTACATAAAAAAAAGCAATCCTCAATAAACATAAATACGGTAATTCTCTGAATAATCAGCATTCATACAATTGTGCTTCCATGTAATGTGAACATCATGTTCTGATCTTTATTGGGGAATTTTATTTTGTTTATAGAGTGTTTATGTGGTGAGTTTACACTTTTCATTGAACAGAGTTTGGATAACACAGGGTTAAACGGAAAGGTGATAAATGAACTGCACATTATCTGGACAGAATGCTTGGGGAGATAGTGATGTGTTCCTGCTTAGGAGATGTATGTTAGCTTGGGGGGGCTGCAAACTCTGCAGGGCTCCAACACACACTCGCTGCTATTCCAACCCTTCACATATTTCCACATAAACTTCCCTCCTGGCATTAAACTTTGCCAGGTATTGTGCTCAGCTTACCACCCCAAACTGATGTTCCTCCCTCAGCTCACCTCTCTCCCTGCATGTCCTGTGAGCAGAATAGCTGTGCTCCTCCTCTGGGTTCTCTCATCATATGGCACTGAAGATAGAGGAGGGGGGGGGGGGGGATTCAGCGGGACACACAGAGCAAGTATGCAGGAGACTGGGGGGGGGGGGGGGGGGGGGGGGGTGAGGAGACAGAAAATCATGAGGGGGCGGCGGGGAGGAGCGCATCACAAGAGATTTGACTAAATACAATCTCTTAGCAGCAGGGACCTGATCTACCTGTCAGCTAGCTGTGATTGACAGGTAGATCGAAGCGGAAGCTGTCATGGGGCCCCCTACTGGCAATGCCTGAATGGTCAGCCCACCCCTGGTGTGCGGCACTTACTATTGCGAGCTGTGTCGGCGGCTGCTGGTGTAGCACCTGCCACACAGCTCACATACTTCAAAGTCTTGCAGGACACGGCTGCTAACGGGAACTGAGTTCCTGTTGTGGAAAAAGTAAAGGAACTCCGTTCCCATGCGTTCCCGCAGGACTTGAGCCCTGTTGTAAACTATAGTGGGTTGTCTGGGATTTTTCTTTTTGTCCTCTTGTCCTCTCTTCTAATGATCACAATCGACCATGTTACTTCCAGAAGCTCGGCCATCGCCTCCAACATTCAGAGTTATGTGATGACCCCAAGCCAAGATTTGTCACGACTGTTGTTGTAATTTCCAGGTCCAAGATTAATGTCAGCCGACGTGAAGATCCAGTTACAGATCCAGTCTTTCAAGAGAGAAATATCTGCTGTCTGTAGTCCGGGTACAAACGTTCCATTAGCCGCGTCCTCCTGATGATAAAGCGGGAAGTCTTCTGGATGGAACCGAAATGTGGACATTTCTCTGCAGAGACAACCTTCCAGAGCTCTCCTATCATTAGTAGTTGAAACAGATAAGAGTCCAGGAATTAAAGTAAAGGAGAGGTTATTATTGAGCAGCCAATGTGGTCAACTTTCATTTTTTTTTACTTTTTCTTTGTTATTTAACCACTTGCCTACACTTTCACCCCCTTCCTGCCCAGGCCATTTTTCAGCTTTTAGTGTTGTTACACATTGAATGACAATTGCACGGTCATGCTACACCAGTGATGGCGAACCTATGACACGCATGCCACAGCTCTGTGGGCACACAAGTGGGTCCAGGACAGAGCTAGAGGTCTCTCTCTCCTCTCATCCCCCCTTACTCTTTTTCCGTCCCCCCCTCTTTGTGTCCCCCCTCTCTCTCAGCTCACCCCTCTCTCAGCATCTCTCTCGCACCCCTCTCTCTCTGTCCCTCTTCTCTCTCTGTCCCCCTTCTCTTTCTCTGTTCCCTCTCTCTCTCTCTCTCTGTCTGTTCCCCCTCCCTCTCTCTGTTCCTCCTCTCTCTCTCAGCTCACCTCTCTCTCTAAGCATTTCTCTCACACCCTTCTTTCTCAGCCCCTCTCCCTCTCTCTGTTGCCCCTCTCTCTCAGCATCTCTCTCACCCCCCTCTCTCTGTGTCCCCTCTCCCTCTCTCTGTGTCCCCTCTCCCTCTCTCTCTCTCCCCCTCCCTCTCTCTCTGTCCCTCTCTCCCTCTCTCTCTCTCTCAGCCCCTCTCCCTCAGCCCCCCTCCCTCTCTCTCAGCCCCCTCCCTCTCTCTGTTCCCCCTCTCTCAGCATATCTCACATCCCTCTCTCTCTCTCGGTCCCCCTTCCCTCTCTCTCAGCCCCTCTCTCTCTCTGTTCCCTCTCTCTTTCAGCATATCTCTCACATCCCTCTCTCTCTCTGCCCCCTCTCTCTCTGCCCCCCTCCCTCTCGGCATCTCTCTCACACCCCTCTCTCTCTCTCTAACACCCCCTCTCTCTCTCACAACCCCCTCTCTCTCTCTCTCTCACAACCCCCCTCTCTCTCTCACAACCCCCCTCTCTCTCTCACACCCCCCCTCTCTCTCACACCCCCCTCTCTCTCTCACAGCCCCCCTCTCTCTCACAACCCCCCTCTCTCTCACAACCCCCCTCTCTCTCGCTCAGCCCCCCTCTCTCGCGAATTGCCGTGTTGGCACTTTGCAACACAAAACCAATGTATTTATTTCAGTTTGGGCACTCGGGCTCAAAAAGGTTCGCCATCACTGTGCTACACTGTACTCATATGACATTTTTATCATTTGGTTTTATTTTTAATTTTTTGCTAAACAAATAAAAAAAGACCAACATTTTTGAAAATAAATGTTTTTCTTTTTATAAAACATTTTAAAAGTTTCTGTTATAAAATGTTGCACTTATGGCCACTAATGAGGCTGCACTGACGGGCACTGATGAGGTGGCACTGATGAAGCGGCAGTGATGAGGCTGCACTGATATGCGGCACTGAAAAGCGCCACTGAAGGGCACTGATAGGCACTTATGGGCTGCACTGATAATCAGATGTCCCCTGTGAGAATCGCCAGTTACCGTCTATCTTCTCCTCGCACTGTCACAGCGTGTGAGGCAGTGGCGTCACTAGGGGGTGGCTTCTGGGGCTATAGTCCCGAATCTGGGGCCCATAGCCTCGAGTTTCTTACTGGGTGCAGCCAGGGTCGTATTAATGTAGGGGCTATTGGAGCTGCAGCTCCAGGCCCCTACCTTATTTTAGGCACAGCTGCCCAAAAAGAACAGACCCCCTGTCAGCCCCCGCAGCCCACCATATGTCCCCATGCGGGCTCCGATCCTCCCCGAGCCACCTTGTGCCTATATCCGTCTGTATCATGTGTGCAGAGGGAAGATCTTCCACTGAAGACCCTGATGTAAGGGGGTGCTCTCTGGGGACCCTCATGTAAAGAGGGGCTCTCTGGGGACCCTGATGTAAAGGGAGGTTCTCTGGGGACCCTGATGTAAGGAGGGGCTCTCTGGGGACCCTGATGTAAGGGGAGGCTCTCTGGGGACCCTGATGTAAGGGAAGGCTCTTTGGGGACCCTGATGTAAGGGGAGGCTCTTTGGGGACCCTGATGTAAGGGGAGGCTCTCTGGGGACCCTGATGTAAGGGGATGCTCTCTGGGACCCTGATGTAAGGAGGGGCTCTCTGGGGACCCTGATGTAAGCAGATGCTCTCTGTGGACCCTGATGTAAGGAGGGGCTCTCTGGGGACCCTGATGTAAGGAGGGGCTCTCTGGGGACCCTGATGTAAGGAGGGGCTCTCTGGGGACCCTGATGTAAGGAGGAGCTCTCTGGGGACCCTGATGTAAGGTGGGGCTCTCTGGGGACCCTGATGTAAGGGGAGGCTCTCTGGGGACCCTGATGTAAGGGGGGCTCTCTGGGGATGCTGATGTAAAGGGAGGTTCTCTGGGGACCCTGATGTAAGGGGAGGCTCTCTTGGGACCCTGATGTAAGGGGAGGCTCTCTGGGGACCCTGATGTAAGGGGAGGCTCTCTGGGGACCCTGATGTAAGGAGGGGCTCTCTGGGGACCCCGATGTAAGGAGATGCTCTCTGTGGACCCTGATGTAAGAAGGGGCTCTCTGGGGACCCTGATGTAAGGAGTGGCTCTCTGGGGACCCTGATGTAAGGGGAGGCTCTCTGGGGACCCTGATGTAAGGAGGGGCTGTCTGGGGACCCTGATGTAAGGTGGGGCTCTCTGGGGACCCTGATGTAAGGGGAGGCTCTCTGGGGACCCTGATGTAAGGAGGGGCTCTCTGGGGACCCTGATGTAAGGGGAGGCTCTCTGGGGACCCTGATGTAAGGGGAGGCTCTCTGGGGACCCTGATGTAAGGAAGGGCTCTCTGGGGACCCTGATGTAAGGAGATGCTCTCTGGGGACGCTGATGTAAGGGGGCTCTCTGGGGACCCTGGGGGACCCCATGTTACTCTATAGTCACATGGGCTGCTCAGATGTGATAGGGAGGAAATGCTCAGCATAGAAACTCACTGAAAACTGAGCATGTGCAGAGCTGCCACCACAGCTGCAAAATTGCAGAATACAGAAAAGGAATCTCATAGTGACTGAGTGAGTATGAACAGAATGTAATACACCATTTATTGATAGTTTATTATGATGTGGGTTTAGTGACACTTTATCTTTATTGCTTTTACATAGGGAGCCCATGTCATATTTTCTTCAGCCGCAGAGAGAAGAAATTCTGTTTTTAATTCTGTTTGCAGAATTCATTTGTTCAGTAAATTCTGTTCGATTCTTCGACCAAAATGAGCTCAGGAAACAAAAATAATAAAGCTCCATTTATCTTCTGATAAGGAAACAGCCAGCCTGCGCTTTGTATGTGATTACATTGATAAGCCGCCTACAAATGGATGTTTTTAAAGGGGATCAATAAGAGGTCTCTCTTCTAAAGGTCAGAAAACATTTTTCCCTCTTGTTGGATTTTTCTCAGCAAGAAACAGATTTCTTATTTCCTGTTTATTGACTCGAGTGTTTGTAACGGAGCCTAAATGGGAACTATGTGCACAATCAAAAGATACATAGTTGCTGCAATTTGTCACTTAGCATGAACCTTTTCACTGCCAGGGCCATTTTTGTGTGTTTTTTTGCACATGTTTAAAAAAATAATTTTAGGCCTGAAGATTAGTGAAAACCCCCAAAACATTATATATTTTTTGAAAGCAGACACCCTAAAGAAAGGGTGTCAAATTCAATTTCCTTGTGGGCCGCATTAGCATTATGGTTGTCCTCAAAGATCCGGTTGCATATGTAAGACTATCTTTCTGTATACATTTATGCAGAACTTTTGTTCTCAGAGAATAGGTGCAGGAACACAACCAAACCCCCTGCTGAACCGCATAGAACGGTGGGTGTGGTGAAATTGTTCTAGCAGTGGGAAGAGTTTAAAGAGGCAATAATTACCAGGACTGCAATATGTGGGGAGTTCAGGAGTGTGCTACGTTCATAGTGCAGAGTCCAGGGGTACGCTACGTACAGAGTACAGAGTTCAGGAGTGTGCTACGTACAGAGTGCAGAGTTCAGGAGTGTGCTACGTACAGAGTGCAGAGTTCAGGAGTGTGCTACGTACAGAGTGCAGAGTTCAGGAGTGTGCTACGTACAGAGTGCAGAGTTCAGGAGTGTGCTATGTACAGAGTTCAGAGTTCAGGAGTGTGCTATGTACAGAGTTCAGAGTTCAGGAGTGTGCAACGTACAGAGTGCAGAGTTCAGGAGTGTGCTATGTACAGAGTTCAGAGTTCAGGAGTGTGCAACGTACAGAGTGCAGAGTTCAGGAGTGTGCTACATACAGAGTGCAGAGTTAAGGAGTGTGCAACGTACAGAGTGCAGAGTTAAAGAGTGTGCAACGTACAGAGTGCAGAGTTAAGGAGTGTGCAACGTACAGAGTGCAGAGTTCAGGAGTGTGCTACGTTCAGAGTTCAGGAGTGTGCAACATACAGAGTGCAGAGTTCAGGAGGGTGCTATGTACAGAGTGCAGAGTTCAGGGGTGCACTATGTACAGAGAGCAGAGTTCAGGTTTGTGCTATGTACAGAGTGCAGAGTTCAGGGGTGCACTATGTACAGAGAGCAGAGTTCAGGTTTGTGCTATGTACAGAGTGCAGTGGTGCACTACATACAGAGTGCAGAGTTCAGGGGTGTGCTATGTACAGAGTGCAGAGATCATGGGTGCACTACATACAGAGTGCAGAGATCATGGATGCACTACATACAGAGTGCAGAGTTCAGGGGTGTGCTATGTACAAAGTGCAGAGTTCAGGGGTGCACTACATACATAGTGCAGAGTTTATGGGTGTTCTATGTACAGAGTGCAGGGGTGCACTACATACAGAGTGCAAAGTTCAGGGGTGCACTACATACAGAGTGCAAAGTTCAGGGGTGTGCTATGTACAGAGTGCAGAGTTCAGGGGTGCACTACATACAGAGTGCAAAGTTCAGGGGTGCACTACATACATAGTGCAGAGTTCAGGGGTGCACTAAGTACAGGGCGGTACCAAAGATGAGACACCTTTCACACTGAGGTGCTTCTAAACTGCCAGTAAATCTCTGAGCGCTTTTCAGTTGCTTTTGAAGAGCTATTCAGGCGCTTTCCATTCACTTCACTGGAGAGGAGCGCTTTTCAGGCGCTTTTTTTTAGCTCTCCAAACACACTCCAAAGATGCTGCTTGCAGGGTTTTTTTTCACCTCCCCACCAGCGCACCGCCCCAATGTGAAAACATTCACTGATTTTAATGGGAAGCAGTTTTCGTGAGCTTTTTATGTGCTTTTTTTTAAAGCAAAAGCGTTGTGTGATTCACAGAAGTGGGTACTTGGGAAATATAATGTGAATTTCATATATGTAGTTGTATACACAATAATAAAATAATAAGACTAATAATAATAATAATAAAAATTTTAAAACATTTAAACATTGCTGTTTGGCTGGAGGCTCTCTTTAAAACCCAGACAGCTGCCTGAATAACGCATCCCGGGAACGTCTAGTTGGATCTCGGCCTGCATTATCTATGGCATTAGCACGACCCGCGTGCTCCGCAGCCTTGGCACAATGCTTCTGATCAGACAGGGAGCTTATGTTTTATTCCCAGGACTGATACGATTTGTCATTTTGTAAAGTACGGTGCACAGATTCCACGTCCTCATTTTTTCCGTCTACAACTTTTTCCTGACAGCCGTAATTGGCCTCACAGAGAATTGTCACACAGTGTTTTTCTCCTGTACTAGAGGACAATGGTGTGTATACTCACCGGCTGTTCACGGCTTACACCTTCATCTACCACAGGGCGGCCCGTCTTCTATCCCAGGAAATATAAAACTGCCATTGTTTAATAAGAAATATAAAACGGCTCCTGTGTAGCAAGCTTGATTAATAAATGTTACTTAAGTCAAAGAGCACCTGTCACTGTAAGTACTGTACCCCTAAGTCAAAGGTTTTTAATCAACCCCTCCCCTCACAGCCTTTTCTCAGCATCCAAAAATTAAAAGGGATCTTCATTCATTACAAAAACGATTTCTTGTCCAGTCCCCTCCCCCCTTCCTCTTACAGAATCAGCACTTTCTGATGTGAGATTTATGTAGCGATACTTTTCTGTAACACTTATCATTTATCTATTACCACTGCATCAGATTTCATTATGTATGTATTGTCTCTGTGCTGACATCTAGTGTCAGTTCGGTGTAACTGCAACTTGTTTTTTGTATGCCTGTAGATGGTATAATCCAGATTCCCTGTATGTTGGGTAGGGCTGCCACCTGTCCGGGATTCACCTGGACAGTTCGGGTTCGGAAACATGCGTTCGGGTTTCAGACCTCCTGAAACCCGGACACATTATTCAGACCAGACTATGGGGTTGCAGTTGTGTAAGCCAAGAGTGTCTGTTACACTCTCTTTCACACATGGCAGCACAGTGGTGTAGTGGTTAGCACTTTCACCTAGCAGTAATAGGGTCGCTGGTTCAAAATCCCGACCACGACACCTTCTGCCTGGAGTTTGCATGTTCTCCCTGTGCCTGCGTGGGTTTCCTCCGGGTACTCCGGTTTCCTCCCACACTCCAAAGACATGCTGGTAGGTTAATTAGATCCTGTCGATAAAATTGGCCAAATATGTGTATGTTGTATGTGTATGTGTTTGTAAGCGTGTCGGGACCCCACAGGGCAAGGACCGCGCTATACCACAGATGGACACCAGTGGCAAAAAGCGCCCTGAGGCGATTCAGTTCGCATAGGTAGCGCTATACAAGTCATTCATTCATTCATTCACACTGCCCAAAGCCGGCGCTAACAATTACCCCTCCCCCATACAGATGGGAGAGGAGAAAGGGCTTGATCTGCTCCTCTTCCTCCCGCCCCTACCGCTCTGTGTCTACCCACACTCCAGCAGCCTCAGCTACATCTGGATGAGTGGTGCTGACTGCCAAGGGGTGAGTGAGCTCACCATCCATCCCTGTCTGTGACTGAAGTCTCCCCCCTTCTCTCTCCTGCCTCTGAGTGAGTACACTAAGGTAAATCAGGGTTCTCAGAGTTCCCCCTTACATAAGAGTCATCTCCGTACATCAGAGTTCCCAATGTTCCTCCTTAGATCAGGGTTCCCAGAGCATCCCTTATGTTAGAGTGCCCAGAGTTCTCCATTACATCAGAGTCTGCAGAGTCCCCCCTTACAGTGGGGAACTCTGTAGACTCTGATGTCAAGGGGGACTCTTTCGTGATTAACTTAACTTGATTAGAAATGTTATTTAATTGCAAAATGTATGGATAGTTCATACTATAAAAAAAGATTGCTGTGCACCGCTAAAGTGTTTGGGTTTGACTTGAAGAAAAGGTGGCAACCCTAATGTTGGGGCTAGTTGGTTTATTTCTTAGCCAGACTTCTCCATTTTTTCCTCATGTTCCCTCAGTAAAGCCCCTTTCACACTGGGGCGGGGCAGTAAAGCGCCGCTATTTCTTAGTTGCGCTTTACCGTAAATTTTGCGGTGCTATTCAGCCGATAGCGGGGCACTTTTACCCCCCGCTAGTGGCCGAGAAAGGGTTAAAGCCACCCGCAAAGCGCTGCTGCAGCAGCGCTTTGCCAGCAGTATAGCCGCGCTGCCCATTGATTTCAATGGGCAGGAGCGGTGGAGGAGCCGTGTATACACGGCTCCTTCACCGCTCCAAAGATGCTGCTAGCAGGACTTTTTTTAGCGTCCTGCCAGCGCACCGCTCCAGTGTGAAAGCCCTCCGGCTTTGCAGGCGCTATTTTTAGCGCTGTAGCGCCTGCAAAGCACCCCAGTGTGAAAGGGGTCTAAGTTACCAGCCTTCATAGTGGGCACAAAGCTTAGAATATTATTGTCTCTGTACACTTCAAATGACTAGTAAACATTAGACATGTGCAATTCGTTTCGTTTTTTTTTTTTTTTTTTTTTCGTTATTTTTGTTCGTTCGTTTTCGTACGAATGAACGAATCGTTCGAATAGTACGAATCCGATTAACGAATCATTTGAATCGAACGAATCCGAAAAAAAACAACGAAAATCCGAAAAAAAACTAATTAGTAACAACGAATGTAGGAATGAAAAAAATCTGAAAAACGAAAACAGGAACTTCGTTGTTCGTTGAAAAAATTTGTATATTCGTACCTTTTTTTTTTTTTTTCGAATCGTAATTTTCCGTGTCTCTTACAATGACGTTGCTTAACGTGCTTCGAATGGATTGAACGAAAATATTTGTACATTCGTAACTTTTTTTTTCGATTCGTAAATTATTAAAATGTAATAATAGCATACACATTACATAAAATTATGAATTATGCTCCGATTACGAATCTACGAATGTTACGAATGTTACGTATGTACGAATAAATACGAATGCGTCCGAATTTCGAATAAACGAATAAACAAAATTAAACTAACGAAAAAACTAATCAACGAAAAAATAACTCTTACGAATGTACGAATCGTTACGAATACGAACACTGACGACTTACGAATTTACGAATAGTTACGAATCAACGGAAACGGAAAAAAACGAAACGAAAAAAAACGAATTTTTTTCTAAAACGAAAAAAACGAAACAAAAATAAACAAATTTTTTTGTTGTGCACATGTCTAGTAAACATCCCACATACTGCATTTTAACAAGTACAACTACATGGATTGAACTGCTTGTCTTCTTGGAGAGTTGAGCTGCCTGTGGAGGGCGCTAATTCAGCAATTGACCATACTGTCTGGATGGACCGAGGCAAAGGCGTAACCACTATGCACAGCTGCACCAGATTTTTCATTCTCCAGTTTTGGTAAATCAGAACGATAGTGACACAGCGCTGTGTGTTTGTGGGTTCTACAGCGCATGCAGAGGTGCGTCCTTAGCCCCCTGGTTTGCTAAGGAGGAACCTGGAGGAGGGAGAAGGTGACAGTGCCGGCAGGGACTGTCAGAAGAGGAGTTAAAGGACCTTTCTGTGCAATATCTTTCACAGGGCAGGTAAGTGTAGCATCCTGATGTTTAGGCAGGGTTGCTCCTAAAATGTACCTGCCAGGTGTAGTTACCTTGGCTCATTGTTAGGGATCAATTGAGTTCACCCTAAGTTTGGAATTGCTGCACCACCATCTATTACCCCCATCATCTCTCGGCTACTGTACACCACCATCTATTACCCTCATCATCCTCTCTTCTGCCGCTAGGTGGCCGGGTACCTGGTGACATTAGATAAGACAAGGGCAAAGCAAGGTTTAGATTATGGGTATATGGGGTATCTCAGCCAATGGGCAGGGGTTTTCTTGGATCCCTTGGCCTGCTGGGAGAACCTATATATTTGGGTGGAGTCAGGTGATCGGTGGTCTGTGCCACCTGGACGGCTGTACACACTGGGTACCTGGACACACTGGGTGGACGTGTGTCGTATTGCCCAGGCTGCTAGGTGGGAGATTGGGCCTATCACGGGCACATCTGGCTGCTAGGCTGTCTGAGGGCCTATCCAGAAGCAAGAGACCAGTGTAGGGTTGGGATTGTGGCTTGCAGTCCAACCAGAAGTGCCGGTTCTGGTTGAACTGTCAGAGAACCTGTCGTGGTCGGAGGTAGAGGGGAAGCTGTCGCCACTATGGGACCATCCACCTTATTACCAGGGACCACTATGAGTAGCTGAAGCAAGTACCGGAGCAGTATTCTCAATAACCGTGGACGGTGAAGAATCGGAAACTTCAGTGGGAATCAAGCCAGGGACCCAACCAACGGAGGTGACAGCAGCCTTGTGTGTCAGGCCAGGGTCCAAGCTGGCCAGTGGGGTGAAGCTTGGGAAGTGTCTGGAGTGCCAAGCTAGGGACCCAGCAGAAAAGCGAGGGTGACGCTTGAGGAAGATACTAAAGTGAAGATTGGAAGAGCTCAAGGGATTCGGTGGCAGTGAATTAGCAAGTCTAATGAGAGAGACTGTGAGCTCATTGAGTTGAGAACCTACAAGAAGCGATTGTATATAAGAGTTCATTACAATTTGTGTTAGGAACTGTTCTAATGCCCCGTACACAGGGTCGGAAATTCCGACCACAAAATCCGTCGGATTTTTCCCGACGGATTTTGTCCGACACTGGTGTTGCATACACACGGTCGGACAAAGTTGTCGGAAAATCCCATCATCCTGAACGTGGTGGCGTTCGTTGCGTACGACGGGACTACGTAGAGGCTAGTAGCCAATAGCTTTGGTCTTGTAATGTGATCTGAGCATGCGTGGCACTTTGTCAGTCGGAATTCGCTACACGCGATCGGAAAAAAGTCCGATAGGACTTTGTTGTCGGAAAATTTGAGAGCAGGATCTCAAACTTTTTCCGTTGGAAATTCCGACAGAAAAAGTCAGATGGAGCCCACACACGGTCGGAATTTCCGACAACATGGTCCGATCGGACATTTTCCGTCGGAAAATCCGACCGTGTGTACGGGGCATAAGACTGTTGCCATAGGGGACAGCATTCCTATACATGCAGATGTGGCATCTTGCTGGATGCCTTTCCCTGCATGGATGTCCGCCTGTAGAAGTCTCGAAGTCTGCTAATCAACATTGCAACTAGACATGTGCAGTGCCAAAAAATTTGTTTGTTTTCGTTTCATTTGTTTTGTTTTTTTATTCGAATTTACGAATATTCGGAAAAACTCATTAAACGAGGATGCTGGGACTATGACATCATAGGGGGGCGGGGTCACCATGTGACATGAGCATGTGACCCTGCCCCCTTGTCCCTATAGAAGTCCCAGCACAGCGCGGCTCTGGCATTCCGGGCAGAGAGAGCGACGAGTCAACATCGGAAGAATAAGAAGAAGAAGAAGAAGAGGAAGAAGAAGAAGGCGGCGGCGGCGCAGAAAGCGACGACAGCGGCAAGAACAGAAGAGACCACGGAGGACCCCGGAAGACCCCCAGACGACGGCGGCGACAACAAAGAAGGTAGCTGGGCTCCTCTGCTCGGTAAAAGAGCTAGGTAAAATAGCAGAGGAGTCCGGCGAGAAGACCCCCCAAGACGGAAGAAGACCCCCGGAGCAGTGCAATAAAATATTTTTAAAAAATGTTGTGTTTTTTTTATTTACACTTTACACCTTAGGTGAATGGGTAGGGGTACATCGTACCCCATACTCATTCACATAGGGTGGGGGGCGGGATCTGGGGGCCCCCTTATTAAAGGGGGCTCCCGGATTCCGATAAGCCCCCCGCCCGCAGACCCCGACAACCAACGGCCAGGGTTGTCGGGAAGAGGCCCTTGTCCTCATCAACAGGGACAAGGTGCTTTGGGGTGGGGGGGCCGCACGGCCCCCCTTTCCCCAGGGCACCCCCCATGTTGAGAGCACGTGGCCTGGTACGGCTCAGGGGGGGGGGGATTCGCTCGTCCCCACCCCTTTCCTGGCCTGCCGGGCTGCGTGCTCGGATAAGGGTCTGAGATGGATTTTGGGGGGAACCCCCACGCCGTTTTTTAAATCCATGCCAGGTGACGGGGCTAGCGCAGCGGCATTTACTGCCTTCGCTAGCCCCGTCTACCTGAAGTCACGTGCTAAATGAATGGACTTTCCGATGATCGGCAAGTCCGTTCATTTCCAAAAGTCCGGTGGACTAGCCTACTAGCGGCGGGATTGTCCGCTGGACTGCCAAGTTCAGCGGACAATTTTAAAACAAAACTTAAAACCTAGTCCTAGGACTTTTGGTGCCAAAAAGTCCGCCGGCGCCCACACACGGGGGGATTGTCCGGCGGACTTCAGTCTGGCGGACATTCCCGCGGGAAAGTCCGCTCGTGTGTACGCGGCATAAGGGATACAAATTACCACCCATCACATATCATGAAATACAAGAACTTTCTAGAAGGACTTCTTATTTTATAAAGTTTTCAGAAGTACCTTTTGATTTGACTGACTTTAACGGCAGCCCTGTTTTGTCACATCCCGAAATAAATCCTCTCAATACATTTGCTGTTATCCGAGCTCCCCGTTGACTCCATTTCCACGCCGAGATCTACAAAACCGTTCGCTGCTTCAGATGAATCTCACCACAGAAATAAACTCCTAGGAGGCGGAAAAAAGCCACAAAACAACCACTGCAGATAAAAAGCTCAAATATCTCACCAGACAGTTCCCGTTATCTCGTTTTTTTATTTTATAAATCCGTCATTTAATAATAGAGGGAGCGCGTGTGTTTGTGAACGCGACAACAAACTTTTTCTGTATATAAAGCTTCTTCTATACACGCACCTTGTCTTGTTTTGTTTTAACCACTTCAGCCCTGGAAGGATTTACCCCCTTCCTGACCAGGCCATTTTTTGCGATACGGCACTGCGTCGCTTTAACTGACAATTGCGCAGTCATGCGACATTGTACCCAAACAAAGTTGACGTCCTTTTTACCCACAAATAGAGCTTTCTTTTGGTGGTATTTTATCCCCTCTGCTGTTTTTTTGGGGGTTTTTTTGCGCTATAAACAAAATATATATATTTTTTTACTTTTTGCTCTTCATCAGTTTAGGCCGATATGTATTCTTCTACATATTTTCCCATTGATTGGTTTACGCAAAAGTTATAGCATCTACAAAATAAGGAATAGATTTATGGCATATTTTTTTTACTAGCGGCAATCTGTGATTTTTAGCGGGACTGCGACATTGCGGCGGACAGATCGGACACTTTTGACACATTTTTGGGACCATTCACATTTATACAGCGATCAGAGCTATGAAAATGCACTGATTACTGTGTAAATGACACTGGCAGGGAAGGGGGTTAACACTAGGGGGCGATCAAAGGGTTAAATGTTCAATAGGGAGGTGTTTTCTAACTGTATGGGGGAGGGGGACTGACAGGGAGTACAGAGAGATCGCTGTTCCTAATCACTAGGAACAGACAATCTCACTCTACTCCCCTGACAGAACGGGGATCTGCTTTGGTTACACTGGCAGATCCCCGTTCTGCCTCTCTGTGGAGCGATCGCGGGTGGCCGGCGGACATCAAGTCCACCAGACCCGCTGATTGGCTCCCCCCGCTAGTAAATTGGCACACGTTCGTGCCCACAGATCGCTGTGCACGCGCCCGACGTACAATGACAGCGATTCAGTACAGTGGGTTACAAGGCATGGTGGGTGTAATACAAGCTGCAGTGATGGGCGCCAGACACTTTTTGAATGCAAAGAGATTTATTGTCTCTTGAACAAGAAAGAGACTCTTGAAAAGAGAGAGGGTTAGGGCCAGGACACCCTTAAGTAGATGCAATTTCAATTGGCAGACTCAGAGACTTCTATAGGTAGACAGCTATACAGTGGAAGGCCTCCAGCTGGACACCACTTCTGTATGGGTAGAACCAGGCCCGGATTAACTCCATTTGCCGCCCCAAGGCCGGGTCCTTCAATGCCGCCCCCCCCATCAGTGTCCCCTGCCCCTAAAGACCCACATTAGACTGCTTTACCGAGAGCCGTTTTGAGCCAGGAAATGTGTAAGCCGGAGTTTGGGGGCAGAGCCAAGCTGCTCTACTGTAGTGCTATTTTCCTTCTTCCCTTGTGTGGGGGGGGCTTGGAGAGAAGGACTGTCGGGCGGACACAGGAATGAATCAAAACACATCCAAACTTGTACACTCACAGGGCCGCTGTTAGGAATCATGGGGCCCTCGCCCCCTGAGGGGGGAGAAGAGGTGGGGGAGGGAGGTGTGAAAGGGTGAGAGGAGGAGGTAAGGGGGTGAGGAGGCAGAAAAGAGGGGGTGAGAAAGATAGAGGGGGAGGGGATTGGGGTTGTGAGGGGGAGTGGGGTGGGAGAGAGAGAAAGAGAGAGAGAGAAAGAGAAAGAGAAAGGGAGAGAGAGAGAGAGAGAAAGAGAAAGAGAGAGAGAAAGAGAAAGAGAAAGAGAAAGAGAGAGAGAGAGATGGTAAGAGAGGGGGAGTAGCACACGGAGGGGGGAGTATCTGACAGAGGGGGGATAGCAGACAGAGGGGGGGGGGGGTAGCTGACAGAGGGGGGGGTAGCTGACAGAGGGGGGGGTAGCTGACAGAGGGGGGGTAGCTGACAGAGGGGGGGGGGTAGCTGACAGAGGGGGGGGGTAGCTGACAGAGGGGGGGGGTAGCTGACAGAGGGGGGGTAGCTGACAGAGGGGGGGGTAGCTGACAGAGGGGGGGGTAGCTGACAGAGGGGGGGGGTAGCTGACAGAGGGGGGGGGGGGGTAGCTGACAGAGGGGGGGGTAGTAGCTGACAGAGGGGGGGGGGTAGCTGACAGAGGGGGGGGTAGCTGACAGAGGGGGGGTATCTGACAGAGGGGGGGAGTATCTGACAGATGGGGGGTAGCTGACAGAGGGGGGAGAGAGAAGGGGGCTGAGAGGGAGGAGGGTGAGAGAGAAAGGTGGTAAGAGAGGGGGAGTAGCACACAGAGGGGGGGGGGTAGCACACAGAGGGGGGGGGGTAGCACACAGAGGGGGGGGGGGGTAGCACACAGAGGGGGGGGAGTATCTGACAGAGGGGGAGAGAGAAGGGGCTGAGAGGGAGGAGGGTGAGAGAGAAAGATGGTAAGAGAAGGGGTGGCCTGACAGAGGGGGGGAGTATCTGACAGAGGGGGGAGAGAGAAAGATGGTAAGAGAAGGGGTGGCCTGACAGAGGGGGGGAGTATCTGACAGAGGGGGAGAGAGAAGGGGCTGAGAGGGAGGAGGGGTGAGAGAGAAAGATGGTAAGAGAAGGGGTGGCCTGACAGAGGGGGGGAGTAGCTGACAGAGGGGGGGAGTATCTGACAGAGGGGGGGAGTAGCTGACAGAGGGGGGGAGTAGCTAACAGAGGGGGGGGAGTAGCTGACATATGGGGGGTAGCTGACAGAGGGGGGAGAGAGAAGGGGGCTGAGAGGGAGGAGGGTGAGAGAGAAAGGTGGTAAGAGAGGGGGAGTAGCACACAGAGGGGGGGAGTAGCACACAGAGGGGGGGGGGGGAGTATCTGACAGAGGGGGGGTAGCTGACAGAGGGGGGAGAGAGAAGGGGCTGAGAGGGAGGAGGGTGAGAGAGAAAGATGGTAAGAGAGGGGGTAACTGACAGAGGGAGGGTAACTGACAGAGGGAGGGTAACTGACAGAGGGGGGGTAACTTACAGAGGGGGGGTAACTTACAGAGGGGGGGGGGGGTAACTGACAGAGGGAGGTAGCTGACAAGGGAGGGGAGCTGACAGAGGGGGAGTGGCTTACAGAGGGGGTGAGAGTGCAGAGAACGATACCTCAGTGAGGACTCCAAGAGACACAGCAGCAGAGCACACGACAGGCAAGGAGGCGGGACTCTGGGCAACCACGATCACCCACAGTCCAGCCCCGCCTCCACATGTGACCAATCACAGACTCTCGTGTCCGCCGCCCGCACCTGACCTATTCAGCCAATCACAGGCTGAATAGGTATGCTTGCTGCACATCGCTGAGCTCGGATCGGAGGCAGAGAGCACAGGCAGTAAATGTGTAACCTGTGTGACCTGCTGCTATATGTTTCAGGCGGCTTAAAAGAAATGTTTCCAAAACCGGACAGGTGGCAACTCTAGCGGTGCCGCCCCTGCACAACAGCCGCCCCGAGGCCTGGCCTCTATGGCCTTGTGGGAAATCCGGCCCTGGGTAGAACCACTGTCTCCTATGGCAACAATCTTGTAACAGTCACTAACGGTAGTTGTATTTAACTATCGGTAACGCAAAAAGTTCTTCTCGCACTTTACAGTCTCTCACTGTAGGTCTTCACTCACCGAGCTCCCAGTCTCTCACTAGACTCTCAGACCCAATCGCCAGACACTGGATCCCCAGAGCCCTTCCACTTCCATAACTCGGTATCTTCTTCAAGCGTCACCCCCGGTTCCCTGCTGGGTCCCTGGCTTGGCACTCACAGATACTCCTCAAGCCAGGGGCGTAACTATAGGGGGTGCAGCAGTCGCAAGCGCAACCGGGCCCTGTGCTGCAAGGGGCCCACATGGCCCCCTCTACATATGGCCAGTGGCAGCATAGGCGGTTAGGCACCGGGCACACGGGTGACTGGAGGTGGGGGGTGACTAGCAGAGCTCCATGCTCGACTACCGCACTGGCTGCTCTTTAGTTGTGCATTCCCCACACAACCTGTGTCCTCTGCCGCCCCTCCAGGTCCCCCTCTCCTGCTCCATGCAGTGCTGCTCAGTCCGGTGTCCCGCCCCCTGAGTCCGGCTCACACTGCACTGCATGCTTCTCCCGGGCAAACAAACTTTAAGCACACAGATGCAGTGCAGCCCTATGATAGCCGGCTACCCAAAGGACACCGCAGGCTTGTCTGCCAGCACCCCCCCTCCTCCTCCCCGTCATACACAGATGTTGACAGGTCTTTCTGGGAGATATGTCTCCTAAGGACAGGGATCCCATCTCCCCGGGGGACAGGGCCCAGTTCTCCCTAAAGGACAGGGACCCCATTTCCCTTGGGGACAAGGACCCCATCTCCTCTGGGGACAGGGCCCACTTCTCCCCAGAGGACAGGAACCCCATTTCCCTTAGGGACAGGGGCTCCTACTTACGTGGGGACAGGGACCCCCATCTCCCCTAAGGACAAGGACCCAATCTCTTCTGGGGATAGGACCCAATTTCCCTTTCCCTTCTTCCTCTTTGTCTCAAAGGTGTAACATTATAGGTCTGTTTAGACCTCTGATATCTCACCAAAGTCCCACAACGGGACTCCTAAAAAATTGTAAATAATTATAAAAAAAACTGCTGATACCAGTGGTGGAACTACAGGGCTCACAAAAGTCGTACCTGTCACCGAGCCCTGGAGTTCCACCACCGGACTCGGAGGGAAGGGCCTCTTCAGGGGGGCCCTTCATGGTTTCTTGCACCGGGGCCCTGAAGGTTCTAGTTACACCACTGCCTCAAGCGTCACCCCTGCTGACACGTTAGGTCCCTGGTTTGGCATTCACTGATGCTCCTCAATCGTCACCTCTGCTGTCCTGCTGTGTCCCTGGCTTGGCACTTGCTGAAGTTTTTCCACTTCTTCACCATCTCCAGCTGGTGAGAAGTCTGGTACTGGCTCCAGCTTACTCACAGTGGTCTCCGGTAATAAGGTGGATGGTCCCTTAGTGGCAACAGCTTTCCCTCTACCTCCGACCACAACTGGTTCCCTGTCCGGCTAAACCGTCTCGGTTGGACTCCAATCCTGCAGTCCTAACCCATACGCTGATTCTCCTGCTTCTGGATAGGCCCTCAGACAGCCTATCAGCTAGATGTCCCTGGGATAGGCCTCAGGCTTCCGGCCTAGCAGCCCGGGGCAGCATAACACACGTCCACCCAGACAGCCATCCAGGTGGTCTCCGGTAACAAGGTGGATGGTCCCTTAGTGGCGACAGCTTTCCCTCTACCTCCGACCACAACTGGTTCCCCGTCCGGCTGAACCGTCTCGGTTGGACTCCAATCCTGCAGTCCCAACTCTACGCTGCTTCTCCTGCTTCTGGATAGGCCCTCAGACAGCCTATCAGCTAGATGTCCCTGGGATAGGCCTCAGGCTCCCGGCCTTGCAACCTGGGGCAGCATAACACATGTCCACCAAGACAGCCGTCCAGGTGGTCTCCGGTAACAAGGTGGATGGTCCCTTAGTGGCAACAGCTTTCCCTCTACCTCCGACCACAACTGGTTCCCCGTCCGGCTGAACCGTTACTCTCGGTTGGACTCCAATCCTGCAGTCCCAACTCTACGCTGCTTCTCCTGCATCTGCATAGGCCCTCAGACAGCCTAGCAGCCAGATGTCCCCGGGATAGTCCTCAGGCTTTCTGGCCTAGCAGCCCGGGGCAGCATAACACATGTCCATTTATGCCTCGTTTCCACTGAGCGGATCGGTTCGGGTCGGTACAGTTTGGAAGAGTTAGAATGGTCCAGCCTATTCAGGTGAGCATTTCCACTGCAAGTTGGACCACCAGGGTCCATATGGGGTTTAGAAAAAATGCCTAGCGTGGCCTCACACTGATTGGCAGACGTTTTTCTGTCCGCCAATCAGTGGAATGTATCGTAGCTCCGCCCTAACCGAAACGTTCCATTTCCTATGGCCCCACATCTGAAGCAGGACCCTGAATGGTGCGGTATGGTTCGGTTGTATGGGCCACTTTCATAATGGAAACACTGAAAATAGCGTACCGTACCGAACCGCACCGAACCGATCCGCTCAGTGGAAACGAGGCATTAGACAGCCGTCCAGGTGGCACAGAACCCCCGATGACCTGACTCCACCCAAACAAATAGGCTCTCCCAGCAGGCCAAGGGGCTAAAGAAACCCCCGCCAATTGGCTGAGACACCCCATCCATTCATAACCTGACCTTACTAAGCCCTTGTCTATCTAATGTCACCAGCATAACGCCACCTAGCGACAGAGGAGAGAAGGTGCAGCGAGTCCAGAACTAGAGAGGAATCAGTGAATCTACTAACAATTAACCAGGGCAACTACCGCCTAGCAAACTAAATTTACTAGCAACCCTGCCTAAATACTAGACATGTGCAATTAGTTTTGTTTTTTTTCGTTTTTCGTTTTTTTTTTTTTCGTTATTTTCGTTTGTTTGTTTTCGTACGAATGAACGAATCGTACGAATCCGAATAACGAATCGTTCGAATCCGATTAACGAATCATTCGAATCGAACGAATCCGAAAAACAACGAAAATCCGAAAAAAAACAAATTAGAAACAACGAATGTACTAATGAAGAAAATCTGAAAAACGAACGAAAAAATTCGTACATTCGTAACTTTTTTTTTTTTGTTGAATTGGTAATTTTCCGTGTCTCTTACAGTGGCGTTGCTTAACGTGCTTCGAATGGATTGATCAAAAAAAATCGTACATTCGTAACTTTTTTTTTCGATTCGTAAATCTTCTTTCCGATTCGTAACTTTTTTTTTTCGATTCGTAACTTTTTTTTTTCGATTCGTAATTTTCCGTGTCTCTTACAATGGCGCTGCTTAACGTGCTTCGAATGGATTGAACAAAAAAAATTCGTACATTCGTAACTTTTTTTTTCGATTCGTAACTTTTTTTTTTTTTCGATCCGTAACTTTTTTTTCGATTCATAACTTTTTTTTTTTTTCGATTCGTAATTTTCCGTGTCTCTTACAATGGCATTGCTTAACGTGCTTCAAATGGATTGAACAAAAAAATTCGTACATTCGTAACATTTTTTTTTTTTTTTTTCGATTCGTAACTTTTTTTGTTTCGATTCGTAACTTTTTTTTTTTTTTTTCGATTCGTAATTTTCCGTGTCTCTTACAATGGCGCTGCTTAACGTGCTTCGAATGGATTGAACAAAAAAATTCGTACATTTGTAACTTTTTTTTTTCGATTCGTAACTTTTTTTTTTCGATTCGTAACTTTTTTTTCGATTCATAACTTTTTTTTTTTTTTTCGATTCAGAATTTTCTGTGTCTCTTACAATGGCGTTGCTTAACGTGCTTCGAATGGATTGAACAAAAAAAAGCATTCGTAACTTTTTTTTTTGATTCGTAACTTTTTTTTTCGATTCGTCACCTTTTTTTTTTTTTTCGATTCGTAATTTTCTGTGTCTCTTACAATGGTGCTGCTTAACGTGCTTCGAATGGATTGAACAAAAAAATTCGTACATTCGTAACTTTTTTTTCGATTCGTAACTTTTTTTTTTTTTCGATTCGTAACTTTTTTTTTCGATTCGTAGTTTTTTTTTTTTTTTTTTTTTTTTTCGATTCGTAATTTTCCGTGTCTCTTACAATGGCGTTGCTTAACGTGCTTCGAATGGATTGAACAAAAAAATTCGTACATTCGTAACTTTTTTTTCCGATTCGTAACTTTTTTTTTTCGATTCGTAACTTTTTTTTTTCGATTCGTAACTTTTTTTTTTTTTCGATTCGTAATTTTCCGTGTCTCTTACAATGGCGCTGCTTAACGTACTTCGAATGGATTGAACAAAAAAATTCGTACATTCGTAACTTTTTTTTTTTTTTTTTCCGATTCGTAACTTTTTTTTTTTCGATTCGTAACTTTTTTTTTTCGATTCGTAACTTTTTTTTTTCGATTCGGAATTTTCCGTGTCTCTTACAATGGCGTTGCTTAACGTGCTTCGAATGGATTGAACAAAAAAATTCGTACAATCGTAACTTTTTTTTTCGATTCGTAACTTTTTTTTTTCGATTCGTAACTTTTTTTTCGATTCATAACTTTTTTTTTTTTCGATTCGTAATTTTCCGTGTCTCTTACAATGGCGCTGCTTAACGTGCTTCGAATGGATTGAACAAAAAAATTCGTACATTCGTAACCTTTTTTTTCGATTCGTATTTTGAAGAAAATCCTAAAAAAAATGTTTTCGATTCGTAACTTTTTTTTTTTTTTTTTCGATTCGTAATTTTCCATGTCTCTTACAATGGCGTTGCTTAACGTGCTTCGAATGGATTGAACAAAAAAAATTTGTAACTTTTTTTTTTTCGATTCGTAACTTTTTTTTTTTCGATTCGTAACTTTTTTTTTCGATTCGTAAATTATTAAAATGTAATAATAGCATACACATTACCGTATATACTCGAGTATAGGCCGACCCGAATATAAGCCGAGGCACCTAATTTTACCACAAACAACTGGGAAAACTTATTGACTCGAGTATAAGCCTAGGGTGAGAAATGCGCAGCTACTGTAAGTGGAAAAGAGGGTCAACGATGCCCATTTGCAGCCTCACTGTGCCCATGCAGATGGACACAGTTGACCGATTTGGAGCCCTGTATCTCGGGGTCACTTAGTGCTAGAAACCCCATCTTTGGATATGTTGTAGTGCTAATTCCACTGGGTTGGAATACAACATTTGGGGTTCCTAGCACCAAGTGTCCCCGAGATATGGGGCCCCAAATTCGGGTCAGAAAATCTCAAGCACTTTTCTGCAGCAGAGAATGACATTTTCTGAACCGAATTTGGGGCCCCGTATCTCGGGGCCACTTAGTGCTAGGAACCCCATCTTTGGAAATGTTGTAGTGCTAGTTCAACTGGGTTTGAATGCCAAATTTGGGGTTCCTAGCTCCAAATGTCCCCGAGATATGGGGCCCCAAATTCGGGTCAGAAAATCTCAAGCACTTTTCTGCAGCAGAGAATGACATTTTCTGAACCGACTTTGGGGCCCTGTATCTCGGGGCCACTTAGTGCTAGGAACCCCATCTTTGGATATGTTGTAGTGCTAGGTCCACTGGGTTGGCACACCAAATTTGGGATTCCTAGACCCAAGTGGCCCCGAGATACGGGGCCCCAAAGTCGGGTTGGAAATTTTTTTTTTTGCTGCAGAAAAGTGCTTGACTCGAGTATAAGCCGAGGGGGGGGCACTTTCAGCACAAAAAAATGTGCTGAAAAACTCGGCTTATACTCGAGAATATACGGTACATAAAATTATGAATTATGCTCCGATTACGAATCTACGAATGTTATGAATGTACGAATAAATACGAATGTGTCCGAAAATTAAACTAACGAAAAAACAAATCAACGAAAAAATAACTCTTACGAATGTACGAATCGTTAGGAATACGAACACCGACGACTTACGAATGTACGAATCGTTACGAATAAGAACACCGACGACTTACGAATGTACGAATCGTTAGGAATACGAACACCAACGACTTACGAATTTACGAATCGTTACGAATCAACGGAAACGAAAAAAACGAAACGAAAATAAACGAATTTTTTTCGGAAACGAAAAAAAAATGAAACGAAAATAAACAAATTTTTTTGTTGTGCACATGTCTACTAAACACCAGGATGCTACACAACAGGAAAAAAAAACAGCACTCTACCACACTAGCTACCTTAGGGGGTGCTACAATTTTGAGATGGAGTCAGTGCTTTATTTATTCGGGATGAATATTGCAAGGACAGCTCCGTGTGCCGTTCACCTTGAAATGGAAGTTTGTTATCGTAATAGAAGCAAAGCGGATTGGAAGAGCCTGACAGTACGTTCGCAGGTCCGCCAGGTCCCAGCTGTCCGAATATAATTGTTTTTTTTTTCACCCGTGTAGGACAGCACTTTATCCGATCGAATCCGACCCGAGCCCTGACAGGACGCACACTGGGAGCCGTCTTCCAGCTGACCAAAGTGTATATCTTAGACTTTAAATATTTGATACGCAGTTTTACAGCTTGGCCGCCACTTCCAAAACGTTTCAGTAATATTTTATTTGGATTTGTCTGCAGTATAATTACTTTCTAAAAGCTTTTGCTTCCAGCGAACACTACGGGGCATAGAGGCGGAACGCAGTCGTCATGCTGCTTGTTAGGTTGGCCGCCGCACCGAGCAGAAATTCACCGTCTACCCTGCGCCGGATGAGCCGGTAATGGGTTCCTTTTGGCATAGAGCTCCAGTTCCATGGATATCAGTGAATGAGAGAATCGGTGGAAATCCCGCTTTTATGGATAGATGGGGGCGCAGAAAATTATTGGAGGAGCTACACTTTTCACTATAATTAATGACTTAAAGTGGGGTTGCGGTCAAAAAAAAAAAAAAGGGGCTTAAAAATCATAAAAAAAATAAATAAATAAATAATTGGAAAAAAAAACCTACTCACCTCTAAATGCCTGTTGCTAGGGGATCCCTCGTAGTCTGCCACCTTCATTGCCCGGGCTAAACGTCACTTCCCCCTCGGCGCCGCACAGTCACCTGGGACCTGTCACGTGTCCCAGATGACTAAGCGTCAAATCACGGCGCACGGCGCCGCTCGAGCATGCGCAGTGGGTGCCCGGCTGTGGGTTCCCACATTAGGAATGCCGGCGCCGCGAGCGGCTCGGGGAACGAGGGGGGGGCTTGTTCCCCCGCATCCCTGGACCCTGGGACAGGTAAGTGTCCGATTTTTAAAAGTCAGCAGCTGCAGTATTTGTAGCTGCTGACTTTTATAAAAAATTAAAAAAATTCCCCAGGACGGAGCTCCGCTTTAACCACTTCAGCTCCAGAAGGTTTTACCCCCTTCATGAACGGGTCTTTTTTTGCTATTCAGCACTGCGCTAATTTAACTGGGAATTGTGCGGTCATGAAACGATGTACCCAAATAAAATTTACATAATTTTTTTTTCACACAAATAGAGCTTTCTTTTGGTGGTATTTGATCAAAACTGGGTTTTGAATTTGTCATCACTCCCCCGGGAGGCCGTGCAAGGATCTGCTGAGCTGCCATTGGCATCACTGAGGTGAGAGACCCTGACACCCCCCACCTGACCCCCACATCCAATCCCCCCCATACACCCCAATAACCTTGCCCCAGTGCCCTGCCCACCCAGTAACCTCAAAATAGTAAATAGCCCTCAACACTGTCTGGCTGTCGGGTCCTGTCCTGCTGGTCATGGGCTGTTGGTCCGTCTGGGAGCTGGCCATGGCCTGTGGGTCCTGCTGACCATGGGCTATGGTCCTGCTGGCCATGGACTATGGATCCTGCTGGCCTGTAGGTCCTGCTGGGAGCTGGCCATTGCCTGCGGGTCCTGCTGGCCATGGGCTTTGGGTCCTGCTGGCCATGGGCCATGGGTCCTACTGGGAGCTGGCCATGGCCTGTGGGTCCTGCTGACCATGGGTCTTGCTGGCCATGGGCTATGGGTCCTTCTGGCCTATAGGTCCTGCTGGGAGCTGTCCATTGCCTGTGAATCCTGCTGGCCATGGGCTTTGGGTCCTGCTGGCCATGGGCTATGTGTCCTGTTGGGAGCTGGCCATGGCCTGTGGGTCCTGCTGTCCTGCTGACCATGGGCTATGGGTCCTGCTGGCCATGGGCTATGGGTCCTGCTGGCCATGGCCTGTGGGTCCTGCTGGCCATGGGCTATGGGTCCTGCTGGGAGCTGGCCATGGCCTGTGGGTCCTGCTGTCCTGCTGACCATGGGTTATGGGTCCTGCTGGCCTGTAGGTCCTGCTGGGAGCTGGCCATTGCTTGTGGATCCTGCTGGCCATGGGTTTTGGGTCCTGCTGGCCTGTAGGTCCTGCTAGGAGTTTGCCATAGCCTGTGGGTTCTGCTGGCCATTGCCCGTGGGTTCTGCTGGTCATGGCCTGTGGGTTCTGCTGGCCACGGCTAGCCTGTAGGTCCTGCTGGGAGTTCGCCATGGCATGTAGGTCCTGATAGGAGCTGGCCGTGGATCTGTGGGTCCTGCTGGCCGCTGGCCTGTGGGTTAAGGTTGCCACCTGTCCAGGATTCACCCAGACAGTTCGGGTTTGGAATCATGTGTCCGGGTTTCAGACTGCCTTAAACCCGGACACATTATTTAGACTGGATTATGGCTTCCCAGCAGGGTTGCTTTATGCAGTTGTCTAAGCTTAGAGTGTCTGTTACACTCTCTTTCACACTTCCCAAAGCCAACACTAACAATCCCCCCAAACACACACACAGATGTGAGAGGAGAGAGGGCTCGATCTGCACCTCTTCCTCCCACCCCCACCCCTCTTTGTCTGTCCACACTCCAATCCCTGGCACTGTGCCTCAGAAAAGGGAAGTGGGGGGGGGCGGAAATTTGAAGTCCAGCAGCCTCAGATACATAAGAGGTGTGGACTGCTAAGGGGTGAGTGAGCTCACCATCCATCCCTGTCTGTGACTGAAGTCTCCCCCTTCTCTCTCCTGCATCTGAGTAAGTACACTAGGGCAAATCAGGGTTCTCAGAGCACCCCTTACATCAGAGTTTTCCTTTACACCAGATGCCACAGTGTTTACCCTTACATCAGAGTCTTCTCCGTACATCAGAGTTCTTAGCATTCCCCCTTAAATCAGGGTTCCCAGAGCATCCCTTATGGTAGAGGCCCCAGAGTTCTCCCTTACATCAGAGTCTACAGAGTTCCCCCTTACAATGAATGGGAACTCTCTGGACTCTGATGTAAATGGGGACTCTGGTTATTAACTTCATATGATTAGAAATGTTATTTAATAGCAAAATATATGTATAGTTTATACTATAAAAAAAAAATGCAGTGTGCTGCTAAAGTGTTCGGGTTTGACTTGAAGAAAAGGTGGCAACCCTGCTGTGGGTCGGTGGTTCAATGGGCCACTTGACTGGACTTGCCCCCCCAGGCCTAAGGCTGCCAGCCCTCCTCTGATCCCACATATATATAAACCAGATCAGGGGGTGAGCCCCATCCGTAGATATTGTGCCCAGGGTTCCCAGATGACTTCGTATTTCTCCGTAGTATCTAGTAGTGCGCTTACCATTTTTTCCTTGGCCATAATCCAGGAGACTTTCCTTTTAACTAAAGTGAAGGAAACGTGGGGGATGTTTCTAAGCTCTAGCGAAGGTTAATTTAGTTCCAATTAGGATGAACATAATGAGACGGCTTACCAGTTTGGGTGCGTTCGGGGCAGGGAAATTGAGCAGTGCTATGTGGGCTGATTTCTGTATAGGGGGGCCAGAGACCTTTCAGAGCATATGGAAAAATGTTATTCCAAAATCCCCGGATCCCGAAGTCCCACCATATATGTATCATGGACCCCACAGGACTGGTTATATTCTTTCTATTGCATTCTATTCTGTTGTTTTTTTCTACTCTATTCTATTTTTTTCTTTTCTATTATATTCTATTCTTTTGTTTTTCCATTTGTATTTAAATTTATTCTATTCAAAATTCAAATATAAGGAAATGGTTATATTGTTATATTCTTTCTATTCTATTCTATACTTTTCTATTGTTTATTATATTCTATTCTTTTATTTTTTATTCAATTGTTTTCTATTCTATGCGAGTTCGAATTTATTCTATTCGAAATTCGAAGATGGTTATATTCTTCCTATTCTATTCAATTTTTTTTTCTATTCTATTCTTTTCTAGTCAATTTTATTCTTTTATTTTCTAATCTATTATTTTCTATTCTATTATTTTCTATTTAATTTGAATTCTAATGTATTCTATTTGAAATTCAAAGATGTTATATTCCTTCTATTCTATTCTATTTTTCTATTCTATTCTTTTCTATTCTAGTCAATTCTATTTTTTTATTTTCTATTCTATTCTAATCTATTCTTTTCTATTCTATTCATACTCAAATTAATTGTATTCAAATGTTGGGAAAATGGTTATATTCTTTTACTTTCTATTCTATTATTTTCAATTTTATTTAAATTCTAATTTATTCTACTTAAAATTTGAAGATAGTTATATTCTTTCTATTCTATTCTAATCTATTCTTTTCTATTATTTTCATATTCAAATGTATTTTAATACATATTGGGAAATGGCTATATTCTTTTACTTTCTATTCTATTATTATTTTCTATTCTATTATTTTCTATTTTATTTGAATTCTAATTTATTCTATTTGGAATTTGAATTTCAGAAGATGGTTATATTCTTTCTATTTTATTCTATTCTACTGCTTTATTCTCTATTGAATTTTATTCTGTATTTTGTTTTTTATTTTCTATGCTATTTTGTTCTATTCTATCCCCTTTTTTTTCTATTCTATTTTTTTAATTTTTTTATTTTCTATTTTGTTCTGTTTTACTATATTCTATTCTTTTATTCTCTATTCTTTTCTATTCTATTCTATTATTTTCTATTCTATTCCTTTATTTTCAATTCTATTTATACTCTTTGGAAATTCGAATTCGATTTAAAAACGATTTGAATTATATTTGAAAACTATTTGAATTTCGTCCGAAATTTTGATTCAACTACTTTGGATTCGGAGCGAAAAATTTGTCCGAATTTCGATTCGGAACGAAAACAAACCGCACATGTCTACTCGCTAGCTGCGTTGTCGGATGGCTGTGGAGGGAGGATCTTATTAACCGCTTCCCGACCGCCCACTGCATATATACGTCAGCAGAATGGCATGGCCAGGCAAAACCACGTACAGGTACGTGGCCCTTTAATTGCCTGGCCGTGGGTCACGCGCGCGCCGTCAGCGGTGTGCTCGCGACCCGGTCCTGAGCTCCTTGACCACGGCCGCGGGACCAGCGGACCCGATTGCCGCTGGTGTCCCGCGATCGGGTCACAGAGCTGAAGAACGGGGAGAGGTCTGTGTAAACAAACCACTCCCCGCGCTTCCTACACTGCCTGTCACTGATCGGCTGTTCCCTGTCGTCAGGAAAGCCAATCAATGACGTCAGACGTCAGCCCCGCCCCTAATGTAAAAAAACCACACACACGTCACAGCCCATAACCCCTCCCCTCCCCCTAGTGGTTAACTCTTTCACTGCATGTGTCATTTATACAGGAATCAATGCATTTAAATAGCATTGATTGCTGTATAAATGACAATGGTCCCAAAAATGTGTCAAAAATGTCCGATGTGTCCGCCATAATGTCGCAGTCACAATAAAAATCGCTGATCGCCGCCATTACTAGTAAAAAAAAAAAATATTAATAAAAATGCTATAAAACTATCCCCTATTTTGTAAACGCTATAACTTTTGCGCAAACCAATCAATAATCGCTAATTGCGATTTTTTTAACCAAAAATATGTAGAAGAATACGTATCGGCCTAAACTGAGGAAAAAAAATGTTTTTTTATATATTTTTTGGGGATATTTATTATAGCAAAAAGCAAAAAATATTGCATTTTTTTTCAAAATTGTCGCTCTATTTTTGGTTATAGTGCAAAAAATAAAAACCGCAGGGGCGATCAAATACCACCAAAAGAAAGCTCTATTTGTGGGAAAAAAAGGACGCCAATTTTGTTTGGGAGCCACGTCGCACAACTGCGCAATTGTCAGTTAAATCTACGCAGTGCCGAATCGCAAAAAGGGGCCTGGTCCTTTGGCTGCCAATTGGTCCGGGGCTGAAGTGGTTAAAAATAAAAAACAGCGTGTGTTTGTTGGAGTTAAATATTTACTTTTTCATTAATGATTATATACAAATCCTTAAAAAAAATAAAAAAAGTGTCAAACAATTTATAATATTTATATTATAATATTTATAATAAAAAAAAAATGATTAACAATATTTATAATAATTTTTTTTTAAATAAAATAAAAAAACATTGGCCAGAATCACGCTCCGTTCTCCTTAGTTGGGATATGTGCAGTTAGTTGTGCCGCACGGCAATAAAAGGCTGATTGAGGTTATTATTCTAATGTTGGCGGCGCGCACTCCCCTTGCACTGGGCTGGCGTTCTCTTCAGCTATAATAGCTCCGTCTTATTTGCAGACACGCGGGGCCGTAGCGGCGCTCTGTACAATACTCGGGAATTTGGCAGAGAGGGAGTAGACACGATAATTATATTTTTAAATAGACTTCTAGAAACATAATAGCAATCCGCCATCCCAATCAAGCAGGTTTCACCCAGAGAAAAGGATCGTGAAATAAATACGCCAATCAATGGAATTCAGACCCATCTTAACCAGTCACCCCCCGCCCCCTCCCCCGGTCCTCGCTTCTCCTTGTGTTTAACCACTTCAGCCCCGGACCAATTTGCAGCCAAAGGACCAGGCCCCTTTTTGCGATTCGGCACTGCGTCGTTTTAACTGACAATTGCGCGGTCGCGCGACGTGGCTCCCAATCAAAATTTACGTCCTTTTTTTCCCCACAAATAGAGCTTTCTTTTGGTGGTATTTGATCGCCCCTGCGGTTTTTATTTTTTGCGCTATAAACAAAAAAAAGCGACAATTTTGAAAATAAAACGCATTATTTTAAATTTTTTGCTATAATAAATATCCCCCAAAAATATAAAAAAAAAATTTTTTTCCTCAGTTTAGGCCGATACGTATTCTTCTACATATTTTTGGTAAAAAAAATTGCAATAAGCGATTATTGATTGGTTTGCGCAGAAGTTATAGCGTTTACAAGATAGGGGATAGTTTTATAGAATTTTTATTAATAATTTTTTTTTTATTAGTAATGGCGGCGATCAGCGATTTTTATTGTGACTGCGACATTATGGCGGACACATCGGACATTTTTGACACATTTTTGGGACCATTGTCATTTATACAGCAATCAGTGCTATTTAAATGCATTGATTCCTGTATAAATGACACTGGCAGTGAAGGGTTTAACCAGAGGGTGGCAGTGTAGGGGTTAAGTATGCCTAGGGGTGTGTTTCTTACTGTGGGGGGGGGCGTGGCTGTCAGCTAGTGAATGCTGATCTCTGCTCCAATCACAGGGAGCAGAGATCGGCGTCACTAGTTGCTAGGCAGAACGGGGAGATGCTGTCTATTTCCGCATCTCCCCGTTCTGCCTTCCCGTGAGACGATCGCGGGTGTCCCTGCGACGATCGAGTGCGCGGGACCCGCGACCGGCCTCACGGGGGTCCTGACCGGCGCGGGAGCGCGCCGCTCCCGGCGCGCTCCCGATGGCACGGACAGCATTAAAGAGGGACTTATATATACACCCTCCTGCCTGTCCGTGCCATTCTGCCGACGTATATCGTCGTGCGCCGGTCGGGGAACCGGTTAACCACTTGGCTAGCAGGGCAATTTAAAAAAATTGGTAGTTGCAATTTTGTATGTCACACAGTTTATCAAATGCTAATTTTCAGGAAAAAAAAATTGCACTAAAATACACTTTAGTTCAAACAAACTCAATAATATATCCAATTGTTTAGTAATATTTAAAATATTAGGTTGCATTGAGTAAATATTGAGCTGGACATTTTATAGATAGCCAACTCCCATCCTCATATTGATTAGTGGTTGCAAATTAATAATAACTACTGCAGTAGGGAACAGACACAAAAGATACGCTCCGCATCTTTCCAAATACCGTATATACTCGAGTATAAACCGAGTTTTTCAGCACATTTTTTTGTGCTGAAAACGCCCCCCTCGGCTTATACTCAAGTCAAGCACTTTTCCGCAGCAGAGAATGACCTTTTCCGACCCGACTTTGGGGCCCGTATCTCGGGGCCACTTGGGGCTAGGAACCCCACATTTGGTGTGCAAACCCAGTGGAACTAACACTAAGACAGATCCAGATGGGGTCCCTATCACCAAGTGGCCCCAAGATACAGGGCCCCAAAGTCGGTTCGGAAAATGTCATTCTCTGCTGCAGAAAAGTGCTTGACATTTTCCGAACCCGAATTTGGGGCCCTGTATGTCGGGGGCCACTTGGTGATAGGGACCCCATCTTTGGATATGTTGTAGTCATAGTTCCACTGGGTTTGCATACCACATGCATTAAGGTGAAAAAACATCCGACAATGCCGCTCCCCCCCCCCAGGCCACCCGTTTTACTTACCTGACCCCTCGAAAGACCCGCGCTCACCCCCGACGTCCTCTTCGCCGATCACCCTGGCCGTTGATTGGCTAGAGCGGATGGATTGAAAGCAGCGCAGCCATCGGCTCGCGCTGCTGTCAATCACATCCAATGATGCGGCGCGCCGGGGGGGGGCGGGCCGAGTGATACAGTGAGCGGCTAAGGCCGCCAGCTGTATCACAGGAGCACGCCCGCAAGCACTCCACACTATGCGAGGGAACTCGCATGAAGTTGTTAAGTCCTTGCGGGAGGGAGCCGAGACAGCCGCCGAGGGACCCCAGAAGACCAGGTTCGGGGCCACTCTGTGCAAAACGAGCTGCCCAGTGGAGGTAAGTATAACATGTTTCTTATTTAAAAAAAAAATATATGTTTTCCTTTAGTGACCCTTTAACCGCTTCAGCACCGGGCAATTTTACCCCCTTCCTTACCAGAGCACTTTTTGCGATTCAGCACTGCGTCGCTTTAACTAACAATTGCGCAGTCATGCGACGTTACACCCAAACAAAATTGACGTCCTTTTTTTCCCACAAATAGAGCTTTCTTTTGGTGATATTTTGCGCTATAAACAAAAGAATAGCGACAATTTTGAAAAAAATATTTTTTACTTTTTGCTATAATAAATATCCATTTAAAAAAAAAAAAAAATCGCAATAAGCGTATATTGATCGGTTTGCGCAAAAGTTATAGCGTCTACAAAATAGGGGATAGATTTATTGCATTTTTTTTTTTTTTTTTACTAGTAATGGCGGCGATCTGCGATTTTTTTTTTCGTGATCACGGCCGCCGGGCACGCGCACCGGGTCCCGAGAGACGCCGCGGGCGCGCGCATGCCCCCTAGGTGGCCAGGAATGGGAGGACGTCATATGACGCCCACCCAGGATGGGAGATCCACCAATCATTTTAAGCATTTACAGGTTATTAGTTTAGAGTTAACCTTGAATGTTGGCCCCAGTATTATTGCTCATTCCGACGTTCGCGGTAATACCCCACATGTATGGCGCAATTGATGTTCACAAACACTTGGTTGCCCTATGCTGCATGTTTTATTTGGGGGTGCTCATGGCTACTGAATGTATGTAGAAGCAAGGGGTGTAGGGTGTGCTGAAGGGTCTATTGATGCTGGCTGCTGGGGGGTCTATTGTCACTGGTGGGGACCTGTTTTTGTGTGGTGGTCTATTGTTGTTTCTGGCTGCTGAAGTGTCTATTGATGCTGGCTGCTGGGAGATCTGTTGTTGCTGCTGGGGGATCTAATGTTGCTGTGGTGGATCTTTTGTTGCTGGGGGGGATTGTATTTTTGTGGTTCTCCAGTCTACCTAAAACCTTATTTGGCTGGAAAGGAAAAACTTTTTATGGCTGGAGTTCCACTTAAAGTGGTTGTAAATGCACAAGGTTTTTTAACCTTAAGGCCGGGTTCACATTTGTAGGTCTGCGATTTTGGTGCCCGGGGTCCAGTGCGTTTCCGTTCACCGGGTTCAGATGCGATTCAGGTCCAAATTTTTTGCCTGAACTCGTACCTGAACCGGACCCAAAAACCACACAGGACCCATTTTCGAATTCACACTGCAACCGCCCCGGACATGCATGAACCTGACTCCATTGAGAGCCGGTCACACTCACATGTCATGCGCATTGGATGCGGTGAAGCCCACATCCAATTCGCACATGTGTGAACCCGGCCTTATGCATTTTATGGGTGAAGGAAAAAATCCCCCCCCCCACAATACCTACCTGAGCTCCCTCTCAATCTAGCGGTGTCCATACCTCCCAACCGTCCCGGATTTTGAGGGACTGTCCCGGATTTGGATCACAGTCCCTCTTTCCTCCTCATTTGTCCCTCATTTTGCTCTGATCTATATAGTTGTATATAAAATGCACTTTTTATCTTTCAAAAAGTGTTTCCCAGTACTAAACCTTTCCTCCAATTTCTAAATTGCTGCATTTGTAAATGTCAAAAGCCAGTATTTAGAAATAGTAGTGGTAAAAAAGCACTTGCGGGTTTAACCAATCATTTTTTTTTTGTATAATTCCCCATTAAAGGGGGCGTGGCAGGGGGGTGTGTTCTATGCCTAGATACTTTTGATAAAAGGTGTCCCTCATTCCCATCTCAAAAAGTTGGCAGGTATGGCGGTGTCCACGAAAACCTTGGCTCTCCGGGGACTCGCACTCCTGATTGGCCTTTGGCTCCTGCTCCTGTCAAATCACAGCCAGTGAGCCAATCAGGAGATGGAGGGGGGCAGGGCCGAGCCGCGGCTCCATGTGCGAATGGACACACAGAGCAGCGGCTCGGGAGCATGCCTGCTTGGGGGAGGAGCAGGAGGGGAGGGGCCAGGAACGCCGGTGTGGGACCTGAGAAGAGGAGGATCGGGGGCGCTCTGTTAGGGCTGTCTTTTTGCATGGGCATGCTGGGCAGTTGGCCGGGGGCCCCACCTGCCCAGCGACCCCAGACAGGGCCTACCGGGATACCAGGAAAGTAGGCTGCCTGCCCTGGGGCCACTTTGAATTGCAGCTGCAGCGCTCCTCTCTTTCCCTCTCTCCTCCTCCTACTGTGTATTACGGAGCAGACTGGGTCTGTGTTCAGCGGCTGCGCTGTAACAAGGTCTCGCCCCCCTAGACTGGCTCCTGTAATAGTAGATTGAATCAGTGTTCTGCCTATCACACGAGCCAGTCTAGGGGGGCGGGACCTTGTTACAGCGCGGCCACCCAACACAGACCCAGCCAGCTCCGTGATACACAGCAGGAGATGCCCGCTGTGTGTGTGTGTTACCAGGCGATGGTGAGTTTGTATTAATTGGCACAGTGATGCTGCATTCATGGGCACAGTGAGGGTGCAATTGTGGGTACAGTGAGACTGCAATCATGGGCACAGTGAGGCTGTAATGATGGGCACAGTGAGGCTGCATTCATGGGCACAGTGAGGCTGCAATGGTGGGCACAGTGAGGCTGCATTCACAGCACAGTGAGGCTGCAATGGTGGGCACAGTTAGGCTGCATTCATGGGCACAGTGAGGCTGCATTCATGAGCACAGTGAGGCTGCAGTGGTGGGCACAGTGAGGCTGCATTCATGGGCACAGTGAGGCTGCAATGGTGGGCACAGTGAGGCTGCATTCACAGGCACAGTGAGGCTGCAATGGTGGGCACAGTTAGGCTGCATTCATGGGCATAGTGAGGCTGCATTCATGAGCACAGTGAGGCTGCAATGGTGGGCACAGTGAGGCTGCATTCATGGGCACAGTGAGGCTGCATTCACAGGCACAGTGAGGCTGCAATGGTGGGCACAGTGAGGCTGCATTCATGGGTGCAGTGAAGCTGCATTCATGGAAACAGTGGGGCTGCATTTGATGGGCACAGTGAGGCTGCATTCACGGGCACAGTGAGGCTGCATTTGATGGGCACAGTGAGGCTGTATTTGATGGGCACAGTGAGGCTGCATTCACGGGCACAGTGAGGCTGCATTCACGGGCACAGTGAGGCTGCATTCACGGGCACAGTGAGGCTGCATTTGATGGGCACAGTGAGGCTGCATTTGATGGACACAGTGAGGCTGCATTTGATGGGCAATCATGCGTGATTTTGTAGACAGGGCCCCAGTGCACTGTATTGGCCTATAATGCTCTTAAGATGGCACTGCGCTCTGTGCAAAACCATTACACAGAGCAGGTGAGTATAACATGTTTGTTATTTTAATGTAAAAAAAAAAGAGGGCTTCGAAAAACTTGAACTTGGTTTGACGGCTTCCCAAAACTGGTAATGCGGACATCACAACCTTCCTGCCCCGTCCGGTCTTGTGTGTAATCTTCCAGCTGTGATAAATCATTATTTCTACAGACGGATTGAACAACAGGAATAATTCACCATTATTATATATTTATGAACATCGGCTCAATACAGAATGTTCTCCATGACTCAGAACACATTTCATCTACGGGGTCGGGACATCGTCTTGCAATATCTTATCGGAGATCCCCTGGCGTCCGTCTGCTATTAATGAGATCCATATTTAAACGTGACATGGGGGGGAGGGGGGGGGGGCACATCACATTCTGTAATCCTTTCATATTTTTCATACAGAGACGTTAATTAAGTCACAACAAAAAGCATTATGGAGTATCCCCTCCGAGACTCACACTGAGATGAGAACTTCGAGCTAAACAGGATATTGACATAGTGAAGGATAATTTTATTCATTCCCTGACGGGATTGTTTGAACGGGAAGAGCATACATTTATAGTGGGCCTGTACATACAGTCAGGACCGGCCCTACCATGGGCCCCAGGGGGTCCATCGGACCCAGACAGCACTTTGAGAGGGGCAGCAACTTGAACCCACGGCCGCCACTCCTTCTCTTCTATTTACCCAGCAAATTGACGACCAAGATTTTTTTTTTCAGCAGTTTTGTGTGTCATGATGACAACTTTCCCCCCCACCCCCCCCCAGGCCCCTCCACCTGCCCCTATACAGCCCTAGCCTGCCCCTATACAGCCCTAGCCTGTCTATATACTACCCCAGCCTGCCCATATACTGCCCTAGCCTGTCTATATACTGCCCTAGCCCACCCCTATACTGCCCTAGCCTGTCTATATACTACCCTAGCCCACCCCTATACTGCCCTAGACTGCCTATATTCTAGTCTACCCTAGCTTGTCTATATACTACCCCAGCCTGCCCTTATACTACCTTAGCCCACCCCTATACTGCCCTAGCCTGTCTATATACTACCCTAGCCCACCCCTATACTGCCCTAGCCTGTCTATATACTACCCTAGCCTGTCCCTATACTGCCCTAGCCTGTCTATATTCTAGTCTACCCTAGCTTGTCTATATACTACCCTAGCCTGTCCCTATACTGCCCTAGCCTGTCTATATTCTAGTCTACCCTAGCTTGTCTATATACTACCCTAGCCTGTCCCTATACTATCCCAGCCTGCCCCTATACTGCCCTAGCCTGTCCATATACTACCCTAGCCTGTCCATATACTACCCTAGCTTGTCTATATACTACCACAGCCTGTCTATATACTACTCTAGCCCACCCCTATACTGCCCTGGCCTGTCTATATACTACCCTAGCCCATCCCTATACTGCCCTAACCTGTCTATAGAATACCCTAGCCTGTCCCTATACTGCCCTAGCTTGTCTATATACTACCCTAGCCTGTCTATATACTACCCTAGCCTGTCTATATACTACCCTAGCCCACCCCTATATTGCCCTAGCCTGTCTATATTCTAGTCTACCCTAGCTTGTCTATATTCTACCCTAGCTTGTCTATATACAACCCAAGCCTGCCCCTATACTGCCTTAGCTTGTCAAAATACTACCCTAGCCTGTCCCTATACTGCCCTAGCTTGTCTATTTACTACCCTAGCCTGTCTATATACTACCCCAACCTGTCTATATACTACCCTAGCCCACCCCTATACTGCCCTAGTCTGTATATATACTACCCTAGCCCACCCCTATACTGCCCTAGCCTGTCTATATTCTAGTCTACCCTAGCTTGTCTATATACCACCCTAGCCTGTCTACATACTACCCCAGCCTGCCCCTATACTGCCCTAGTCTGTCCATATACTACCCTAGCCGACCCCTATACTGCCTTAGCTTGTCAAAATACTACCCTAGCCTGTCCCTATACTACCCCAGCCTGCCCCTATACTGTCCTAGCCTGTCCATATACTACCCTAGCCTGTCTATATTCTAGTCTACCCTAGCTTGTCTATATACAACCCAAGCCTGCCCCTATACTGCCTTAGCCTGTCCCTATACTGCCCTAGCCTGTCCCTATACTGCCCTAGCCTGCCCCTTTGAATTGAGCATAATGGTATGTCGCAGCATTTCATTCTGGACCCAGGCAGCACAATGTCTTGACTGAAGGTCCGCTTTAAGAGCGCAAGGGGGGGGGGAAGAATTGCGATCTGATTCTTTAACGATTAATCGTGCAGCTCTCGTGTATATATATATGTGATTCCTTGCAGCCGGCCTGCACTGTAGCAGTAAAACTACAGTGTGCGGTCACCGAGTGGTCAAATCAGCCTTTTTTCAACCGGGTTGCCTTCTGGGTTCTTCAGGGGTGCCTTGGTAAAATGCCTAAAAATGATTCCAAATTGTCCAAAAACTGTGTACCAACCAGCAGGGGGGCGGGGGGGGGGGGGGATAAAGATTGCTTTTTATTACACAGAGCCACAGGTGTTCATTGTGTAGCATTACAACCTTGGGCATTGGGCAGACCAGCCGCCGGCAACCCAACAACTCCTGATGTCATTGATTGATTAGGAGGACATGGGGCACAATATCCTTGTTTGTCACCCCGCCCCGCTCTGTCAGCGCTGGGGTCACATTAGCTGTGTGAGGGAGAGGAACTGAGGAAGAAAAAATGCTCGATGTACAAATGTTGCTGCAATATGTAAAACTATTAGTTTTGTTTTATACATTTTTATCCCCCCCCCCCCCAGCAACAACAGACCACCCCCAACATAACACCCCCCGGCAACAATAGACCTCCAGCAGCAAAAACAGATCTCCCCGCAGACAGCACCAATAGACTTTCCAGCAGCCAGCAATAATAGATCCCTCCCTCAACAGTAGATCCATCCCAGCAACAACTGACCCCCTTAGCAACAATAGACCCCTCTCTCAACAGTAGATCCATCCCAGCAACAACTGACCCCCCCAGCAACAATAGATCCCTGCAGCAACAATATACCACCCAGCAACAACTGGCACCCTCCAGAAACAATAGATCCCCTTCAGCAACAATAGATCATCTGCAGCAACAATAGATCCCCATGCAGCAACAATAGATCCCCTGCAGCAACAATAGATCCCCACGCAGCATGTATGTAATGTATGTAAATAGACCTCCCCAGCGAAGACAATGAAAACTCCTAACCAGCACCCACCTCCCCACAGCCACCCCCCCCCCCAACAAAATTAGCCCCCCTCCAGCAAACATAGATCCCCCAGCAGCAAAAAAAGACCTCCCTGGCAACAATAACCCCTCCATAAAAATAGATCCACTTCAGCAACAATAGATCCCCCTGCAGCCAGCATCAATTGACTCTGCAGTACAACCCAGCACTGCTTGCTATTACATACATTCAGTGATTGCTGGAGGTGCCGATACTGAGACCCCCCCCCCCCCCCCCCCCCTGTTTTTCCACTGAAAAAAAGCCCTGGGTGTCCCTCATTCCCATCTCAAAAAGTTGAAAAGTATGCATCTACTCAAACATAATCTGCGCTTAAATAGATGCATTGGAGGGCAGTAGAGACATTGGGGTCTCATAGGCCAGAACAGTACAGAAAACTACAAGAGGGGCGGAGACAAGACCAGTCCCTCTGCACAAGGAGAGAGCAGCCTAAGCGGTCTTTATTACAGGAAGTCTCACTAAGAGATGATGCTTCACTTGCGGTGCACGTTGGACTGTCCAGCAAGAAAGCCCAGCACTCGCTCTGCACTTGTTTCTGCAGATCAAATTTCCAGGCGCTTCCTCTGCTAACTTCATTGAGGGGTCCCCATTGACTTGTGTGTGTGATCTGATATCCTGCTAGATAGGTCTATTTGCAGTATGGTAGTAGTGAGCCAGCCTGGGGATTTGGTAGGGGTGTTGCCTCATTCTTACACCCTTAGGCCCCATGCACACGAGACGCAGATGCAAACTCTGCTGAGCGCATGTTTTAAAAAGCAGAAACCTGCGTTTAAAAACGTGCGTTTTGCTGTGTTTTCATGTTGCGTTTAGACGCGTTTAGCCGCGTTTGCGTCTATAAGCATTTGTAAAGATAACATCATATAGACCCTCCCCAAGCTCAGAAAGCATGTATTATTAACTATTTCTGCCATTTTGATCAGAGTGAGCAGCAGAGAGAGCCGTATGACACTCTTGCATTTGCCTCTCTTTCTGTGCTTTTTTTTGGAAATGGATCCCATATTGAATAGAAGTCAGGAAATGCTCCTGGTGTCGCTCTTGATGAGGCAGCAACGTCGTCGCAAATTTGCATGAGAGGTCCAGAATCAGAGCTTGTCGATATTGGACCCATCCGTTGATGGCACAGCGAATGTTCGTTGGATATTTCACAAACATGTACGCATTTCACAAACATGTATACATCAGTGAGTATATACGCTCTATGAACTATCTAAACTAATTACGACATTTTAAACCAATTTTTCTAGTATTTTTTATGGTTTACCATCATATTTCTGAGTTTTCTGGTCCAAAAAATTGGGTTCCTTTAAAAAGGCTTATAAACGCAAACGCGGCTAAATGCAGGTGCCAGGTACCCGCGTTTGCAGGTGCCTGCGTTTAGCCGCGTTTAGGCGCGTTTAGCTGCGTTTTGCGTCTGAAACGTGGAAAAGCAAAGTGTCTGAACGCATTTTTTTGCTTCTGGAAAAACGAGGTTAAACGCAACTGCATAAAAACGGTAAAAAACGAGACTGTGTACATGGACACATAGGATAACATTGCATGAGTTCAGGTGCAGTTGAAAAAAGTGTCCAACTGCCTCTGAACGCGCGTTTAACAGCGTCTCGTGTGCAGGGGGCCTTTCAGACACTTTGCTTTTCCGCCTTTCAGGCGCAAAACGCAGCTAAATGCGGCTAAACGCAGGCACCTGCGTTTAGCCGCGTTTGCGTTTATAAGCCTTTTTAAAGGAACCCAATTTTTTGGACCAGAAAACTCAGAAATATGATGGTAAACCATAAAAAATACTAGAAAAATTGGTTTAAAATGTCGTAATTAGTTTAGATATTTCATAGAGCGTATATACTCACTGATGTATACATGTTTGTGAAATGCATACATGTTTGTGAAATATCCAACGGACATTCGCTGTGCCATCAAAGGATGGGTCCAATATCGACGAGCTCTGATTCTGGACCTCTCATGCAAATTTGCGACGACGTTGCTGCCTCATCAAGAGCGACACCAGGAGCATTTCCTGACATATATTCAATATGGGATCCATTTCCAAAAAAAAAACACAGAAAGAGAGGCAAATGCAAGTGTACAACGGCTCTCTCTGCTGCTCACTCTGATCAAAATGTCAGAAATAGTTAATAATACATGTTTTCTGAGCTTGGGGAGGGTCTATATGATGTTATATTTACAAATGCTTATAGACGCAAACGCGGCTAAACGCGTCATGAAAACACAGCAAAACGTGCGTTTTTAAACGCAGGTTTCTGCTTTTTAAAACATGCATTCAGCAGAGTTTGCATCTGCGTCTCGTGTGTATGGGGCTTTAGGAGGTACCAAAAAAAATATGAAACATTAACCACTTCAATACCGGGCGCTTAGACA